>LN891013.1:232087-377100 GCA_900010015.1 Tuber aestivum | reverse complement strand
GGTGTTCTGCCACTATTGTCCGATTTGGCGGGATTGACATCATCCCGCGTGAGCAGCAGTCTCACCACTCCCTCATGCCCTAGAAAAGAGGCCAGCCAGAGTGCTGTTCGACCATCGCTGTCAGGCTTGTCCGGGTTGACATCGCCTCGTGTGAGAAGTAGCCCCACCACTCCCTCATGCCCCCCTTCAGAAGCCCGCCAGAGTGGTGTTCGACCACGGCTATCAGGTTTGTCGGGGTTGACATCGCCCCGCGTGAGAAGTAGTCTCACCACCCCCTCATGGCCATACAACGAAGCCAGCCAGAGTGGGGTTTGGCCGTTATTGTCGGGATGGTCTGGGTTGGCATCGCCAAATGTAAGAAGCAGTCTCACCACCCCTTCATACCCCCCTTCAGAAGCTGACCAGAGTGGTGTTCGGCCAAGGTTGTCTCGCTTGTGGGGTTGACACCGTGATGTGCGAGTAACAGTCTTACCACCCCCCCATGGCCATACCCAGAAGCCCGCCAGAGCGGTTTTCGACCGTCAATATCGGGATTGTCGAGATTTATCCGATTGCTTGTAAGCAGTAGTCTCACCACCCCCTCATGCCCATTACCAGAAGCCCACCAAAGTGGTGTTCGACCATTATTGTCTGGCTTGTCGGGATTGGTATAGTCCTGTGCGACCAGTAGTCTCACCACCCCTTCATGCCCATGGAAAGAGGCCCGTCCGAGGGGTGTTCGACCAAGGCTGTCTGGCCTGTTGGGATTGACATCGCTCTGCATGAGTAGTAGCCTCACCGCTTCCTCATGTCCATTCCCAGAAGCCCACCCCAGTGGTGTCCGGCCAAAGTTGTCTGACTTGTCGGGATTCAAATCACTCCGTGCGAGCAGTAGGTGCACCACTCCACCATGTCCGTTCCCAGAAGCCCACCCGAGTGGTGTTCGGCCATTGTTGTCCGGAACGTTGGGATCGACGTCCCTGCGTGTCAGCAGTAGTCTCACCACTTCTTCATTCCCCCGCTCAGCAGCCCATATAAGCGGTGTAAAACCAGTGCAATCCCTTTGATTGATATCATAGCCTCCCATCTCTACCAAAGTAGTCACAACCTCGACAATACCGAAGTACGATGCACAGTGCAAGCCTGTAAATAGAACGGGTGTTGCAACACCTGAATGGCAGCGCCTTATTTGGTTGAATAATAAAGTAGCAGAGATATGGTTATCGTAACGATTTAATAACTCTAGCACAAGGGATTTCGCACGATCTGAGAGCACCGATTTTGCGTGGCTTCCCCAATATAAAGAAGAATATTCGAGGAAAGGCATCTCTTGAGGGTTGGGCAAGCAACCGGCGGAAATACCCTTGACCCGCTCATAGTTTAGATAGGCAAGGCATGTCAAGCCAAGTGTTTTGTGGGCATTGGGTAGGATTCCAGGGCGGGAAAGATATTCTTGAAGAGTGTAGTGAATTAACCGGACTGTCGATGTCTGCTCGTCAAACACAGCAAGCCCTAGGCATGACCCTAGGACTGTATCTTCTGGCCGGATATTCTCAGGGTCTAGATCCGTCCCCTCTATCTCCACCGCCAGAGCATGGCAGAGTTCGCTCATCCGCAATGGCCGCTCGGAGTGGGACACCCACATCAATACCTCCATTCCCAGTCTTGACCGGTCACCCTTCTGTTCCCTTATTCGCTGCAGTGTTTGGGCATACACACTGCCCAGGTCCACGCCGGTCGTCGCCACCTTTTGCAGCATTTCCTTTCTCTTGGCCAAGGAAGTCTCACCCAATATTGCATCGATGTTCAATGAAACGAGCAGAAACCTTGGTGGAATATCAGTATGTGATCCATACCCTTAATAGGGCTTCTCCTACTTACATATCGGAAGCCTTTTCCAGAATTGTTTTCATGATATCATCCTTGAGAGGTTTTGTCATCAGATGTGGATCTCGGTCGTGGTCCATCTTCCTGGTTACGTATCTAGCGATATCTCCGTTGTCGGCAACAATGTTTATGGTATAAGCCCTTTCTGTGAGATTCTGGTCAAGTTCCCCGCGAATATATGGCCTCCCCGTGAGAAATAACCGCGCTTTTGGTGCATCCTGAATGATCTGTCGTAATGTGCGAAGAAACTCTGATCGATCCTGTGGCAGTAACTCGTCCACTGCATCGAAGCAGATATATACTCGCTCAAAGGAACTGATTGTTCTGATGAATAATTTCACCATGTCGGGCAATCGAAGGCCTTGGCCGCCTCTCTCTCTCGACTCTTCGAAAGCAATTTGGATTTCGTCCGGGATCCTCGCTGCTCCCAGAGCAATCTGCCTAAGTAAAGCCCCCATCATATTTACCGCCGATTGATCCTTCTGCGCCTGGTAATCACAATATAGAGATAAAACGGTGGTATTCTGTCCGGAAGCTTGCTCGAACAGGTTGTCTATCACTAACGAACTGATTTTATACCTTATCAGTATCATTTATGTTTTATTAAGAGCTACTTTTATACCTTATAAAGGTCTTGCCAACACCTTGATCCCCATAACATAGCAAAGTAGGATTCTCTGAGCCGTCCCGACTCTCACGCCATGATTCGAACTCCTTCCTCCCTAGAACCCAATCTCCAACACCATCAAGCCGGTGATTTCTCAGATCTCGATGTCTCCTATGAGGTTCCAGTGGCGACAGCCAGGCTTGGATTTGCGAGGACTCTTCACCTCCTCCATAGATAGTGGTGCTAAAACTATTTGACACGTTCGTGGTGTTAAAACTATTTGACACGTTCGTGGTGGTTGAGTTATGGCTGGCATAGGCGCTAGATATGCCGCACTGGCAGGGTTTGCCATTGGGACTTGGTCCTCCATAACCCGTAGGTAGTGTATTCATAGTAGGTATGGTTGGGCCGTAGGTGAGCTGATAGTCACGGTATAGAAGTAAAATAGTTTATGGAAGAAGTTTGTTACGTCTCACCACATCAAGCGAGGCGAAGCCAGGGGATCATTCTCTTGTAGCGGTAAATTTATTAGGCAGCATCAGCAAATTATTTACATGCCAAGGAACTAAGTTACCCATCTTCCCATCCCGTAGGCAAGCAGAGGGCTCTCAAAAAACGGTTTTCTAGGCTAACTTGTGATACCCGTATCTCCGAAGCACCCTGTTAGCATGCTGGATTGGAGAAAGGAGAATGAGCTTGATGCGTTCCCCGGCACGAGAAAGTCCAGGGCTGAGGAATCCTACAGTAGCCCCCCCTCCTGGAAAGAATTAGGAAATGCTTGTAGGCACGATATGTGCGACGTCGTATGATATCAATGCTGTATTATTTACCAGGGGGTGGAGTATCCCGGTAATAGGACAGCCCCGTCGCAACTCATATTTATACAAAAGATCATGGTCGGAGAGGCGCTACGCTATTGTAGCCTACATTCGGATTTTGCATTTTATGGTGTCAAGTTACCTACAGCTATTGCTGCGGATTCCCTTTGCACTTGTGTTGAACTCGAAGGCGTAAAGTTGTTCGTACCGTAGGTCTTTTGGCCAGGAAACGGGTGTTGCCCCGGATTTACGGGCGATGCGCCGTGAAGAGTCGCACAGTTCTTGTGCACCCCTGTTGCAGTGGCTTGGCCGATCGGATTTTGTTGGTGTCTGCTGCTATCATACTGTAGCTCATTGCTGTGGAAGCCATATTAGTGATATCACATTTGCTGTTACCTGTACAGTACTCGAGTACGGTACTTCTGTAGAAACCCCGGACCCACTTCACCTGTACTAGTACTGTACTCGTACTAGTGCAGTACGAGTACGGTACGGCATGCCGGTAGTCCGAGTACCTTAAAGTCTGGTGAAATCCAATGTCTCCGTAAGCCCCCCAAGAAGGATCAGGGTTTCCCTAATATAATAAAAGATCGGCCAGTTAGGTGTTGGATCTCGCTAACCGATATTCGCAATTCTGTTAACCTGCCAAGCTAAACCTATAAGCGGGATGAGGGCGGCGGGAGATAGTGAATTTCACGAAATTTTACGGTATTGTAGCTGAGATAGCGCCCATAGAACCAGTCAGAAGTACTACCGGTACACTTTTGCACTGCATCCCCCTCCGGTACCTGGGCCACTGCCCCTTGGAAACACTTCGTTAGCCCTCTCTTGCTATCACCTGGTAGGAAACAAATTGCGGTACCTGCACAGTACTCGTACACGATCGGAACGTCCCATCAAAAATCAGTTGACTAGAAGTTTCTTGTGCTACCGTTGTTGATGGGCATTGTTCGCGGGTTACGAGGAAGGGAGTGAGGGTTTTATGGGCGAGGCTGTGATTTACTTGTATAATAACTTATAGCTCGCGTAGCACCAGGCCCGCCGCACTCATTCGGACTCGATTGTAAACTGGGCTTACACGGCATCAACATTACCCATGTGGATAAAGGAGAGCTTACAAGATGGGTCACATAACAGAAGAAGGCGTGTTCCTGACGGATGGACGTGCTCTGGAGATTCGAGAACTCGCGGGACTGTTGCTTGACGAGTTTTTGATCGGGGTTTTCTTTCCTTAGTTCTAATGGCTGCTTGTATGGAACAAATAATTGGCTCAAGTAACAGAAGGACTTCTTCTTACAGTGAAGGGCGTTACTATATCTTCAATGATTGAACAATGTGCTCTTTCACTTCGATTGCCTCCTCTGGAGAGCCTAGCGTTCTTTATTTCTACCACTTTCTGGGGGCTGGACAACTCGCACTCCGCTGTGTCCCACCCCTTTTCTAGAGGAGAAATTTTTAGACTACTATAATAACTAGCACACATATCTATAATTCAAGGTCCTCCGGGAGAGGGGGCGTAGGGGGGTGTGAAGCAGGGAAGACAGATCATTTCAAGGAGCCGCTCTAACCCACAGACAAGCCACCCCCCTCTTCAGTCAGGTTAATCCTGCCCCAATTTTAGGGAGCATGCATCGGTCCCGCCGAAATTATAACTCTCGTACTATACTATACCATACCGAGTAATTTTGAGGTCCTTTTCTGAGTGACCAAGGCTAAGGCTACCGCATACTCGTACATACATCTGTGGGTATTTGAAGATATCTAGCCGTAGCTTGCAGGCTTTTCTGTTGTGATGAAACCAAAACAGCCAGAAGTGACATTCCCGTATCCCTCTTGGCAAACACTGTGGTCACTCTAGCAGTTCTGTACTCGAGTACACGAGCCCCTGTGGAGTGGCCTCTTGGGATCGCTAGTGGAGCATTTCAACAGACATACCGTATGCAGGCAAAAAATTGGCTGAATCGGCACAAACATTACCCACCTGGGATCCGACCCACCCGGCCCAAAGAACCCAAAAGTCATCTAGAAACTCACGATAGTCATATAACCTTCTGGTAGCCTTGGCAGAGCATAAACAAGATTCCCGCCTCCGGGTGTTATTGACTGCCGGAAAGCACAAGTGCTCGGGCCAGCACAATAATCTGCTATAGTAGCCACAAATTCCTGCCAGATGGGGAGGATAGAGGCGCGGAACTCAATGGGATGGGTGGGACGGGTCGGCAGCACTTGTACCGTGCATTCAAGTTGGGGACAATAGATTTGCATGGGAACTGTGGAAAGTTCCTTGAATACCAATACCTTTCCCCCGTTGGACATGGACCCTTTCGTGCTCACCAGGTATCCTCACCCCGGGGTCATCAGCAGCGATCACTGCCTCCCCTACCTCGTTACACAGAAACGCCATTCCGCTTACTCGAGTACCGGTACTGGACTCATATCATACTGTACGGCTGCCCATTGTCATGGCCACTTTATCAGTGCTCGAGCGCATATTCCTGGTCCGTGGTGCGCATATCATGGGGCTTTCATAATTCTGAGTCCCAGGAGTAACTAAATTAGAGGAGAAGGCATGACACCGCAATGCAGCGCAAATATTAAGGTAGTGTGAATCGGCGGGATTCTGAAGTGCTCTGGATGGCTGAGACAATGTCCATAGTTAGTGAAAGGCGCCCGCACTCTTCTTCTCGGCTATAATTCCGTCCTCGATTTTGTCTCTGTTCCTCGATCGCCTATACCCTGTCGGGCTGTTACTCTTACACTCTATTCTTTGCCCTTTTGTTCCGTCAGGTCCATCTGACTATCTATGCGGTATCTATTTTTGCTACAATTTACAAAATTTCTTCTGTTACTCTATCATACACCAATCTACTAAACGGCTGTATAAGCCTTGTTAAAAATCCTGGAGAACCCCTTACTCTTCATTATGTTCTTCATAGTTCTCAGTGGCTTTTTTCCAGCCAATCTTCATAAGACCCCGGGGCACTTCGCCCCCTCCTGGGTGATTGCCACATCGGCATAACCGCCCGCCCCCTCGCTCAATGATATCAATCAGCACTAACTCTCCCGTCACACCCTCTGTTGACCTGGTAGAGAAGCGAGGATGCGGGAATTCCGGCGCCTTCTCTGTGTACTTCACAAGGCTGATGGTATTCTGGTATTTGAGGCTGCATTAGCTCTAGGGACTGCAGCGAACGAAATAGAAACTGTGTGACTGACTCGAATATACGAGTAGAGCAAAAGCGGGTGAGGAAGTGGAATTGAGTTGAATACCGGCTCCCGGTCTTAGCTTGCCTGGCGCGAAAGCGGCCGATGTTAGTGTTCCTTACGAGCCGACTCGAGCTCACCCAAACCCTGGCCCGAGCCCTTTCGGACTATCTTCTCTTTTTTCAAATCGTAAGGAAAAGGGAAGAAACTGGTGTTCTCAAGATCACCCCGTGCATGCCGCGAGGGGTAATAGTAGGTAAGGGGGAAAGAAGAGTAATAACTTCGAATTTTCCCATGGGGACTCCAGGATGTCGTTTACACACACCTTTGCCAGCTTAACTCGGAACTGGGAGTCTAGTACAGATCCCACTGTGCCCCTAAATTTGGCTGTACTCATGAGATGTTGAGGATGGGGGAGTAGGTTAGATGGTAATGAGGAACCCTAAGTAGAGGAAGTCAATGGGATTTTACATAAGCACACAGCCCTCGATTGATTCATACAATCCAAGGGAGCTGGCTAAGCGGAAAACTAATATGCTCGCAAGAGAATCTGGAGATTTGTTTGCACACACTTAATATTAAATTTTAGAACACATCCTCCATCAGATTCGCTTTACAGATCTCCTGGTAGCTGGTTTTCGCGAGTGATACCAAGTGACCAATAACAAAACCGGGCCTAGCCAGACTGCAAATGTTGGAAAAGGTGACTTCACAAGATCATGCTCGTCGGCTTTGTGGTATGGATTCAGGGGATGATGGAATAATGTGTTCACCGGCATACTTGGCCTGAACTCCAGTCCACCTAATCTTTTAGTGGACTGTGCCGAGTGACTGCTATATCTATGTAGTATATAAGCCACCAGCTCTGACTGAAATAAACTATGGTGTGCGATCTCTTTTTGACAAAATCTGCTCTTTTAAAATCCCTACTTTCACAACAGGTTATGAGCCCGGCCTAGCGTACCAAGCCAGCCACAGATCTGTGTTCTCTATATTCTAAACGACTCTATACTACAGTCATGATGTCTGCCAGTTTCTCACACCCTACTGGTAGGAGTAACACCATGCTTTTAGAGAATACCTACCGCTGCAAGTATGGTCAAACCCATGTCCTTCTACCCAGCAATTACCATCAGTGGTCCCAGGATCTGCAAGCCTTTATGGAAATTGAGCGAGCCTTCAAAATTGTCACTCAAGAAGAGGCCGAACCACCAGCCATTCCAGCCGCTCGTCTCCTCTCATGGGAAGAACGCCGAACCAAAGCAAAGGTGATGATCTTTACCTCCTGTGGGCTAACCACCCGTCAACACATCAATCTTTCAATGGAACCATGGGATATGTGGCAGATACTTAAAGCCAAATATGATTCCGCCGCATCAAGAGCTGGGCGATTCGCACTCCGGGCACGGTTCAATCGCATTCTACTCTCTCAGTTCGACTCGGTCACTGCATTTATCACTGAGTTGACGAAGCTACGCCAACAGCTAGTAGGATCCAGTGAAGAGGTCACAGATTCAACCTTTATTTCACAAATGGTACCTGACCTGCCAAATGAGTATGATGCTATTGTCCAAATCATGTGCTGAGACCCAGATGTTACAGCCGATGACTTCATTAGTGGTATTGTTGAACGTGAAGCCGAGATTGGAAATAAGAAATCTCGAATTACCAGTCTAAATTCTGCCGACACAGCCAACAGTGCTCTTCTCTCCGATGCTCGTACCACAGCACTGCTAAATCAAGCAGAACCGCGCCATAAAGAGCAACAACGATTCGGCAAGCGTTTGGGAGGTACAGGAGCTAGTCGTGGTCGATGGAAATTCCGCAGCAATCCAGCGAGGCCAAACAGGAGTGGCAAGATGAAGAAGAATAGCATTGAATGCTGGTACTGTACTCGTACAGGTCATATGCAGCATGAATGTCGTTTGAAGATTCGAGCTGAAGCCCTAAGAAAAAAGAGGCAAGGACGCTCAGCAGAGACTGCCTTTGCAGCCATAGATATAGAAGAGCCATGTGCATTAGCTACTACTGTGAGGAGTACGAAGAGCTTACAGCATACTTGGGTTGTTGACTCGGGAGCGAGCCATCACATCAGTCCAGACCGACGAGCTTTTTATAGCTTGAAAGCCTTGTCAAAACCGGTAGCTATTCAATTAGAAGATGGTACAAAGATCTTTGCCAAAGCTAAGGGTGTAATTCGCTTGCTCTTAAGCAAGTCACATTTCATTGATATTCCTGCATTGCATGCACAGGAAATGAAGTTTTCCCTACTGTCAATCAGCTCTCTGTCCAGTGAGTTCGCGGTTAGCTTTCGGGAAGGACTTTGCTATATCTCTCGCCAACTTGTGGGATCAAAAGAAATACCAATTGCCAAACTAGAGCAGGGACTTTGGAAGCTCTTTGGCAAACCGGTCTCGAAATCACAAAACCAAAAGATACCGACACCATTCAAGCACTTCGCAGAACAGTCGCAAGATTTCTCGTCAGCAGTACTACCAAGCCCAGATCCACCAAGCCTCACCGGTAGACTTCTACTCACGACAGCTCGAGACCCAGACCATGAAGTGGCAAGATTGTGGCACCAAAGGCTCGGTCACTTACACTTTAATGCAATGCGCACTCTGATAGGCAATCAGATTCCACGGCTTGCAGACATCTGTGACACATGTGTTAGAAGCAAGCACCGTCGTCGCTTTATAAAGAAAACTGTTCCTAGAGCTACCAGACCATTTGAGACCATCCACTCAGATCTCTGTGGACCCTTTAGGTCTCTATCCTTCTCAGGAGCAAGGTATTTCATCTTATATATAGATGACTATACGCGCTTCTGTTGGGTGTACTTTCTCCATACCAAAGAAGCGAAAGAAGTGACTAGCCATTTCCAAGAGTTTAGAGAAAGGATTCTCAAAATCTTCCCACAATGGGATATATCCAAATTCCGCTGTGATAATGGAAAAGGTGAATATAATAATAGCTTTTTTCGCGGGATCCTAAATGCCTCGGGGATACAGTTTCAGCCGGCACCCCCATACTCACAACACAAGAACGGAATCAGTGAAAGGATGATACAGACAATTCTTTCAAAAGCACGAGCTATGCTGTTAGATGCATGCCTTCCTCCGGCATTGTGGGCCGAAACTGTAAATACGGCGGTCTATTTACACTCTCTATCACCTTCTCGAGCAATTGGTAACAAGTCTCCGCATGAAATGCTGTACGGAACAAAACCCACCTTAGAGCACTTGCGCAGATTCGGCTGTGTTGCATTTAAAAGAATACCAAAAGCGCAACGAAGCGATCCCAAGTTTGGTGACAGATCTAAACAGTGCATAATGCTAGGATATACTGCAACTCCTACCATCTGGCGCCTGTGGGACAGTGAAAAGAAAACTACTATCAGAGTCTCTGATGTAGTCTTTGATGAATCACGACTGGCGAGCACACTACCTGATCCAGAAGACATATTTGGCTCGTTACTTCCAGACAAGCCTGAGGTTATTGAGGTTGAGGAATCTGACCTCTCAGAAGGAGAAGAGCTAGAGCATAGCAATGATTTAGATGTACTAGGAGAAAGGACTCCGCGCATTCAATTGATGAAACCTGTTGGGGAGTTAGGTACAACCAAAGAGCAATACTCACAGGCCAAAGCCACCTTAATGCCTAAAACAAATATCCAATCACGGTCTCCCCAGCAGAAGACTCACCAAGAGTATCAGGATACTATCCCACAAACAGCAGAGCTACGGCGATCAGGTCGCTTGAAGATTAGAGCCTCTGCTGTACTGGCCAGTACTACAACTTCTATGGTAGTGGGTGACGACCCACTTACCTACGATGAAGCAGTTAGACAACCACACTGGCGGCAGGCCATGTGTGATGAATTTGATAGCCTGAGAAGGCATGGGACTTGGGAATATGAAAAAGCTATGGATGATATAGCTAAAGTTGGAAAGTCCGTGATTGGATGCAAGTGGGTCTTCAGAATGAAGACATTGCCAGATGGTTCATTAAAGGCAAAAGCAAGACTAGTGATAAAGGGATATGAGCAAACTGTTTATGGTGAAACATTTGCTCCAGTGGCAAGACTAACGAGTCTGCGCATACTTGCTGCTCTAGCAGCTGAAAACAACTACCACACGCATCATGTTGATGTCGTCGGAGCATTTCTAAACCCAAAAATCGACGAGGAAGAGTTTATGGAACTTCCTGAAGGCATAGAGTGGCTAGACCCCACTGCCTATAAGGATTGGGGCAGTGAGGCACATCATGTTATCTGCCGGTTACAAAAAGCCCTTTATGGACTCAAACAAGCACCTTTACTTTGGTATAAGGAAATTGATACCTATCTGAGATCAATTGGATTCCTCCACTCTGCCTACGATCCAAATCTCTATATATCCCGCTCCCAAGTCTTTTTACTCCTATATGTGGATGATATTCTCCTCGTTTCAGGATCATTAACTGAGGTAGAAAGAATCAAGTCCTTACTCCATCATAAGTATAAGATGACAGACCTTGGAAGAGCCACTCGCTTTCTAAGCATCGAAATCACCAACTCAAACGGATCTATTGCCTTAAGTCAGTCTCGCTTTGTTCATACAGTACTACAGAGATTTCAAATGGAAAGTTGCAATCCTGTTCAAACTCCACTAGAACCAGGCACCCAATCCTACAGCGAAGAGGATTCTGAGCTCCCCACTCCCTTGGAGCAAAAGACCTATCAGTCCCTCATTGGAAGTCTAATGTACCTAGCACTTGCTACACGCCCTGATCTTGCTTTCACTATTGCACATCTCAGTAAATTTTGTGCTCGGGCAACAAACCGACATCTTATCATAGCAAAGCGCACTCTCCGCTACCTGAAAGGAACTGCTAATCTGGGACTTGTCTATCGGAAAGACCCAGACGGAAATAGTAGTCTCAGTGGATTTAGTGATGCTGACTTCGCCGGAGATACTGAGGATCGAAAGTCAACTGGCGGTTTTGTATTCCTCATGGCAAATGCAGCAGTCTCCTGGCGCTCAAAGAAGCAGTCAATGGTAGCATTGTCAACTACTGAGTCTGAGTACATTGCAAGCTCTGAAACTGCAAAGGAAGCTTTGTGGCTTCGTGGACTCTATTCAGAGCTTACTGCATCCCCATCACTATCCCCTACCACAATTAATATTGACAATATGAGTGCCATAGATCTTACAAACAGACCACGATTCCATGAGCGAACCAAACACATAGACATTAAGCGTCATTTTACACGGGATGCTGTACAGAAAAGCGCAATATCAATTACCCACTGTCCGACCGCAAAGATGACTGCCGACATCCTAACGAAAGCACTACCACGTCCTCTCCATTGGACACATACTAAGAGCATGGGACTGCAGTTCATTGTCAATGATCAGTAGTATGCTAAGTCCTAGATAGTAAACTAGTACTACTCTTCAAGTTATTTTTGTTATTTTCTCAACTTACTTCCTGTTCGTGCATGACACTCTTTTCCTACCTCTAAGCTGCCTAAATAAAGGCCCGGAGGAGGTTTTTAATGAGGTCACATAATGGCACCAGTGAAGGATATTTGTTCTTTCTTTTTTCCTTTCTTTTGATCTCTTAAATGTTTTCGTTTGATTGGATGGATCTTGTGAAGAGTGGGAGTGTTGGAAAAGGTGACTTCACAAGATCATGCTCGTCGGCTTTGTGGTATGGATTCAGGGGATGATGGAATAATGTGTTCACCGGCATACTTGGCCTGAACTCCAGTCCACCTAATCTTTTAGTGGACTGTGCCGAGTGACTGCTATATCTATGTAGTATATAAGCCACCAGCTCTGACTGAAATAAACTATGGTGTGCGATCTCTTTTTGACAAAATCTGCTCTTTTAAAATCCCTACTTTCACAACAGCAAATATCTGCAGATTTTCGAGTGATCGAACGTGATTGCCCTCTGCCGGTGGTTTTCAGGGCCAGTTCCAATAGCATGGATTAAACGGAACGCTAGTGTATGCGTCAACAGCGCCTCCGGTCACATTGCTATAATGGGTAATATGTTACCTTTACGGTAATCTTTTATGGAGTCGGGGCTTCCAATAATATAACATCCTAGTTTCCATCGAACGGTTCTCGAACTAGCCACCCAGGGTTGAAGGACCCACTAGTGGAGATCAGTATATAGATCCGGAGTCTAAGCTCATATTCCCGCTTAAATAGTAGAGTTCAACCGGCCATTGAATAATGAGGAAAGAAATAATTCGGGGTGGGGAATGACCGGGATGCAGCTTGCTTTGATAATTCGAGGTTCATGATGCTGAAGTGGTAGAAGCCAGCCCTGTAGTGAAATAATAATTTCTAATGCAAACGATCTATCTACAGTAAAATTTAGGAACATATCGAGTGAGATGAAATTGCTTAGGTTCCGTAGTACCCAATGCTTTGAACTTGTCCTAATATCTCAGTCTTTTTATTTCTCTTAGTGTCCTAGGCCCGACCCAACGGGAGGCAGCTCCAGACATTGCACCCCAATGGCAGATATTTACAAATACCTACTGTTAGGAAATGTGGAGAGAGAATGAAGCACAAAAGTGAGAGAGCGGGATTGGAAGATGGTAGATGGTGGGGGTTACGTATACATTCCAGTATATACCGGTGGTGCCTGTAGGGGGACTCATTGCTGCTGTTTGCTTTCTCGCTTATTCTGTCTAACTCTACTTCTTTCTTCTGTCTCACTCTTTCTAAAACAATGGAAAACTTCATCATTGATTCTCAAGAAACAGCTTAAATCGAACACCTACAGACATCAGTTGGTATCTTCAGATATCTGCTGCGCATTGGCAAAATGTTTACCAACTACACGGCACATAAAGAAAGCCTTCCCGGGGCCCCCAGGCACTCACAATGCCTGCAGGCTCTGTGAATGCCAGACCTACTAAGCGGGAGTGAGTCTCACTTTTACCTGGCCTGGTCGGAATGTGTATCTATAGGCTATCTATGAGCCGGCATAGCAGATGCGAACACTAGACTCGAGTGCATTTACCGTCGAGCTGAGCCAGCTCGAGCGAGTAGCCGGGCGCGACTTGAGTGGGCCCATGAGAAACACTAGCCGATGTAGGGGAGTCAGTAGGTTATTTTCTAAGGGGAAGTGGAGAAGGGGCGAGAGTTCACTTACCGGTATTCCAGTATGATCAAGCAGGTATCGCTTTTTGGTTCCGTGTTGAATTTTTTTTTTTGCAACGTTTTCCGGGCGATTTTGCAACGTAAAACTGCCCATTACCGACTACTGCTGGTAGATCTTAAAATTGAAGGCTTTAAATCTATATCTCAGATACTATTATTAACCCAAGGAGCAGGAATTTGAAATAATTTTTAGACTATACTCATAAACCTATGCGGTACTGGGTTTCTCCCAGAGGTAGGCTAATAGTGAAGGCCTCGATATCGGACATTGTTACGGACCTGATTAGAGGGGAACTAGTCAGATGGTGGAAGCAGGGAATAGGTTTACATAACTCATAATTATGAGTTACTAGCGGGTCACAAACGTTGGGTTTGCATTACAATTGAGAGTTTCTAGAGAAACTCTGTACCTTTCCCCTCATTTTGATTCAGGCTATTATTCCATATTAGATGATATCCACCCTTCCCCCCACTCTCCCTGCCACTCCTGTATTGAAGTGAATATGCTCCTATTTATATTATGACCCTTTATGTTTTACATAGTATGCTAACTTTATATATTCTAGGACTTCGGATACTGGTAATGCTAGTGACTAGGTGTTATCAAGACAGCCTCAGATATGCAGCAGGGTCATGGAGGAAACCAGCTACATGCATGGCGTGAAGTAGGCTACCTAATAAGGATCAATCCTGGATCCTTGGAGTACTATCTACTATCATTTACCCCTCGAGGCCATAGTGAAGGCAAAGCAATCCGGGTCAATAGCCAGGTTTCTATAACATTTTCTCATTGTTTTATTATTTCTCTTTCCCTTTACGTATCCTCAGCTTACTTGAAAATTCAACATATTTCGTAGTTGGGGGCTTCAAACCAGTGTTATCAAGAGAATCTGATCATTCTAGTCAGGTATCTTGAATTGAACTATAAACATACTGACTAAAGGGTCCACAATTTGCACCTCTCCTAAGGTAACTAAGGAAAGGAAACTCCTAACTGCCAGTGATATCAACCCTGAAAGGATCTTGTACCTCAAATGTCGGTAGAAGGAAGCTACTCCCAAAAGGTTTGCTCAAAATACCACATGTCCGAAAGGTTCTATGGAAAGGTCTGAGTGTGGAGGTAGCCTCCTACGTCGTTAGAGAAGGCATGCTGGATCTATGGAAAATAGCTTCTGTTTAGAAGGTACCGAGGTGCATTGTACTAGAGGGGCGTATTAGCTTTCCCTTCTCTAAAGTACTACTGACTTGAGCATGGTATTCGTGATAAGCACAGCTAAATTTCTTGAGCAGAACCGTCGAGAACATGAAACCAACCCTTTTAGACCACCCACCGTATATAGAGGGGAACAGATTTCCAAGTCCGTTCTTTATAGCCATATCTAGGAAGTGGCGGTTGCCGTTTGTATGTTAGTATGATACACTGTCTGGGGTACCGGTATTATATCTTAATCGAGAACAAGCCCCAAGTACACTCAGCCTTATTCCAGTTCAGGGATCATTTCCACAAAACTGGCAAATTACAACCAAGTTTTAGACCCAATCCCTTACAAGCCGGGTTTTCATCATCATTATCAATAGAAATAAACAGAAACTTATAATGAATAAACTTGAACAAAAGCTTGATGACAACTATTGTTGTCATCTTAGACACATGCTCTCATCCCCCCTAACAGCACTGATACCCCGTGCCAAATATGAAACCCCCACAATACCTGTAATTTTACCAAATAGTTAACATCATCCATTGAATGAGTTTAACTCACCAGACAACATTAGAGATAAATAACAAGCATCATATTAATACCCAACAACCGGGAAGATGGATGTCGCATTGCCATTCTCTCTATAGCAGGCTTACTCCGCTAAACTGATGGTAACTGATAGTTCAGTCAGAGCTTCACTTGTATTAGTATGTAAGCAAACTTAGTTCACAGTCCACCCACCTTAGCCCACGACGGGAAAGCTCAGGTAGCTTGAGCAAGAACGATATTGGGGATTGAAAGTGATTTTTCGTGATCATTGAAATGGCCAAAAAAAATCCACATCCCTACTATGATATCATACCAGTACCGTACGGGTACAAACCTACCCTCTAGAAACTAATCCCCCAGCTAGCTTATGTGGTTGCTTATGTAATCGACCCGTCTTCACCCTTTGTTGTGCTTTCGGGAGCTCCCGTGGAACCTTAGGTGGACCTCCTCTCTTGGCATCCCTCCACGACTTCCGAGCGAACTCAACAGCAGCATCACGTCACTTCACCAACTCCCGCAGAGCTCCCGTTACCACCACCGCCGCTGCCGTCAAATGTCCGCGAAACCTAAATCTCGCTGGGAGGAGGACACCGAGACCAGTGCTGCAGAACTCGCGCGTCTGAAAGCCGAAAAAGCCGCCCGCAAAGCCCTAAAATCCCAACAGAAACAAAAACAACTCCAATCGGCCGCCGCTGCCGCCTCCATCGCCAGCAGCAACAGCGCGGCACCCGCCTCCCCGCCAGCATCCAAACGACGAAAACTCGACCCCAGCGGCGAGTCCAATGCCGGGGATGGGAGAGAAACGGGGTTAAAACTCCTCCGCTTCAACGCCCCGGCAATAACGCCCTGCGAGCATGTAGACTGGTACGAGAGGCTGAACCATATCGAGGAGGGCTCTTATGGCGTTGTCTCTCGAGCGCGGGACTCGCGCACGGGCGAGATCGTCGCGTTGAAGAGGTTGAAGCTGGAGAGGGAGACGGACGGGTTTCCCATTACTAGTCTTCGCGAGATTCAGACGCTTATGGCGGCGCGGCATGAGAATGTGGTTAATCTGCGGGAGGTGGTTGTTGGGGGGACGCTAAAAGAGTACTTCTCTCTTTATTTTTTATCTATAATTTTTCTTGCTTTACATCGCGGTATTTGGCTAATGATAATAACGCTAGTGTGTTTATAGTAATGGACTTTATAGAACACGATTTGAAAACCCTCTCGGAGGAGATGCAGGAGCCATTCTTGCAATCTGAGGTCAAGACGTTGATGCTACAGCTTGTATCTGCTACAGCACTGATGCATAGTCGGTGGATTGTGCATCGCGATTTGAAGACCTCTAACCTGCTCATGAATAACCGCGGGCAGATTAAAGTCGCGGACTTTGGACTTGCGCGGTATACCGGCGATCCAATGCCGCCGTTGACACAATTGGTTGTTACGCTGTGGTACCGATCGCCGGAATTACTTCTTGGTGCGAAAGAATACGGGACTTCGGTTGATATGTGGAGTATTGGATGTATCTTTGGAGAGCTTCTGCTAAAGGAGCCATTATTAAGGGGGAAGAACGAGGTGGAGCAGTTAGCCAAGGTCCGCTCCCCCTTCTCCTCCCCCCTGGGTAGACTAGAACTAACAAAAGCCAGATCTTTGACCTCTGCGGCACCCCAACAGACACTAGTTGGCCAACCTTTCGCAAACTCCCCAACGCGAAATCCCTCAAAATCCCGAAATCGAACGTCCCGCCTCAGTCGAAAATCCGCACAAAATTCCCTCTCCTTACCTCCCTAGGGATCGATTTGATGTCCCGCCTGCTAACGCTCGACCCCGCGCAGCGGATCTCGGCGGAAGAGGTTCTAAAGCACCCCTACTTCAAAGAGGATCCTAGGCCGAAGAGCGCAGAAATGTTCCCGACGTTCCCTAGTAAGGCTGGTCAGGAGAAGCGGCGGCGGAGGGACAGTCCGAGCGCACCAGTTAGAGGCGGGGAGGCACCGAGTTTAGGAGATTTGGGAGATTTGGGGGGGTTGTTTGGCGGGAGGGAGGAGGAGGCTGTTGGCGCTGGGTTTAGTCTCAGGATGGGGAGGTAGTAGTAATGATGTGTGAAACGTTATTAATGTTGGGGGGTGTGGATAGTTTCCCTTAACTGACGGAGAAATGCATGGTGCTGTCTAGATAATAGAATACATTCAAACACCGGTGTGTGTTATCCCCTGCACCGCCAACCCCCAATAATAGTCTGCATCCGTGCATTACAGTGCACCGCAAGAAAGCTTCCGCCCTAGCAATTCCAACGCCACCTAAACTCCCGCAAAGAGAACCCACCACACATTCGATATCATTCGCCTCTACCCCTCACACCCAATAGTCAATAGTGCGGTCTCTTTCAAACGATCTATCCACTCTACAAGCGATTCATCAGATTCTCTACTCTGTGACCTTCCTATATCTTACTCGCACCCTAAGCGCACCGCGGGATACCATATATTTCGCCAGACGAACCTAATAGGGTCGAAAATACGACAATCTTTAGAGGCGTGCACGAGATTATCAGTATATCTGGGACATATACATAAGAATTTCTGCATCTTGGAATGCCTTTACTTAGGACGAGTGATTCTGATCCCCGACGCTGGAGGTATTCTGGGATTGCTGTCTCAACTTTAAAACGAGAGATGGAAAAGAAGGGAAGGAAGAGGCTGCGAAAGGGGTATAATTTGAAAGGAGGGCAGTAGACACCAGAGCAGGAATTCTTTGTCCGTGCGTTTTTCCGGGGTTTCCTGGAGAATACTCCTGGCGGGACGGGCTGGCTTAAACAATGTTGTTAAACCCCAGCCCGGAGCTTTCCCTTAATTTCGCTATTTTCAGACTGCTGTTCCCTCCTTTGTTCCCAACCCCGGACGTCGTTCTTAGGACTCGATTCCTAGCTGACACCGATATTGCGATCAAGTATGATCGGTAGCTACTAGCTATTTGTGGTACCCTGTTTGGGGATCGGTTCAAAGGAAGAGTGAGCTGGGCTTTGTAGCCCTGGCTTTCCCAATGGCTGCAGGTTCTGTGGGTTGACAGTGAGAGCGGGGGGCATTCGGTATATGTTATGCGTACGGGAGCGGCCCCGCTAATTAGTGCTATTAGATAGCTTAGGATATATCGTGGATATCTCTAGATACTCACAAATACTCATATGATGCGATAACCGAAGACGGATACCGAGGTCCAGTCTTAGGACACAGGAATAGTTATCAGAAAAATATTCAAATATGTTTCAAGTATTGGTAGTGGGATCGGGGTGCAGTTTCCTATCACCACTAAATGACTTAATGTTTTTCCCTAGCATTTGCATCCTTATAGATGCGCCACCCAACAAGTTGCTTTCTCATATCGTGTGAGTATTCCGAGCCTAAAATCCCTACAACTCCACCGCGCAGCCGTTCCCCTACTGAGCGGCCGCCCAAGTACGCCCCATCCTAACCACCCTACGTCGCGAGCTTCCCCTTTCTTTAATCCCAACGTTCAGCTCGGGTACAACCATCCAAGCGAGAACATAGGCACATCAGGAACCCAAATATCTCTTATTTACCACATCCACTAGCCCCCAGGACAGCCAGATGAAGCAAAAGAAAAGTTCGTGCGACAACAGAAATTAAACCCCCGGCGCATACGGGGGAGTGGGATGCGGAGATATCGGTCCCTGTTTGGGATGATCTCTCCCACATCGCCCCAAACAGCGCGCCAATGGCCTAGGGCCTGTGTATTCTGCGGTACTTTGTGCGATTAGCCTCCAAGAGCGTTCGACTGATATGCACACAGCCTAAAAAAGCTCAATAAAACCGGAGCAATCATGCTTGATCACTCGGAGCCCTACTGACGTCCGGTGCCCAGCCAGCCACAACACGTGTCTCAAGAAACCCCGGCTAGATCAAGGGGGGGATAGGGAGAAGCGGGAACGGAGCAGGTAGACATCCGTGAAGATCCGCCGCCCGCCTCCAGGAATGAAGGTGCCTGTGTTGGTGTTTCCTGGTCCGGCGATTCGAAAGCGCAATAACCCAGCCTAGGCAGGTTATCGGCAGATGTGCTTCAGAAACTCCCTGCGTAGCTCTGAGTGCCATAGTGTAGCGAAAGTCGGCAACATGCACAATAAAAATTTCCGAGGAGGCTGTGAAGTTAGCGGGTAGCATTAGATCTTTATCGACTTGTTAGTGCAGCATTGATCCGGCACTCTTATAAACCATTCAATTCGCTCATGCAATCTTCAAGCATACATAGACAGGAAACATGTTTGGGAGTATTAGGTGGTGCTGCCCATCGATATTCGTAACTGCCTCCCAAAGCGTTACCTTCCGCTGATAGTGTTATGCCTGGCGTGCTACCCTCTTGCTCCGACATATAGGACAGAAGCCCCACATTTTGTCTACTTTTCTCCTTCTCTCGTACATAATGCCCATAGTTCCTCTTACTTCCTAAAAACGCTCCGACCTATTCTTAACCTTTCCAATATTTTTATTGTTCTTTTCTCTGATAATGCCTCAACCGACTATCAAGAAATCCTCCTCTTTACACCCCCCCCCAAAGGCCAACTCCGTATCACGAGCAAAACTCTGAGAGAACTAGAGGAAGACCCAGCGACCATGGACGTACTTTCTGTGTCTATGGATTGGGCGTCACCGCTGGTGGTAGCTATTCTTCCTGCAGGAGGCTGTGGGCTCCCCTACACCTTCCCAGAAGCTAGGAGACTCTCCACGGCTCCTTCGTGTGAATAACATGCAACGTAGTGGCATTTTGCCAGCCAAATCTACAGAGCTGGGGTTGACACTGTCTCGGAGAAGCGGGGCCTTCACAACCCCCCGGCAGCCACCACGAGTAGCATAAGTGAACAATCCCCTGCCTACATACAGTGCTCGCATCCCAGAACACCCTTTTTCTATGCTTGCAATAACTTTGGATCTTAGGTCGTCGTGCCCCAAGGAAACGCTGCTCGAGGCGAGAAGCTCGTCCAAGGCATCGATCCAGGCGGCTACACTCTTAAAGGGCACAATAATCCCTGGAAATATCTTTACCACAGTTAGCAGTTGTGGAACACCTTATCCAAGTTACCCCCTCATTGCCTAGGTAGCCTCGCATTCCCTTCCAGAATTGTTGGCGATCCTCCCACAAAGTGCTTAAAATCTCCAACTCTGTCCGTGGGAGACTATTTCCTTTTAGCCACGGTAACCGCAGCATATATATGAGGTCCAAATTTTTGGTCCAAACTTCAAGTTACATAAGTCATCGATAACCGAAAAGCTGAAATCGTGGATACTAGTAGCATCCGTAATAACTTGACCCACTGGTGCTGTAACACAGACCAAAAAGAAGCCTTTCGCGCTTGGAAAAACCCACAGCAGAACAGAGCCCTATCAGCGAATCGGTCCTTAATCTCCACTATCCACCAACCTTGGAGCTCCGTAGTCTCCAGAGCTCAATCTCCCACGACCCCGACAAGTTCAACGGCTACACCTTAGTCCCTTTCAAGAGTCAAGAGCTGATAGTCAGCCGAGAACCAGGATTCGGTCGTAATCATAGTCAGGTCACCCGACAGTAAAATTGATTCTGCAACCGTTCATAAGCGTTGAAACAACCGGTAACTTATCCCCACCGATACCAGATCGAAGCACCCCCTTCGTTTGCGGCGGGATTATCAGTGCAGTTGATTGGATAACACGAGGGAAACGTAAAGGCAGGAGAGAGGTATTCGCTGCCTTTCACCACCATATGCGCTCGTACTAGTGACAAGCCGTGCGGCTGTACGGTAGTCACCCTTGATGCATCGGGGCGGCATAGTTTTCTAAAAAACGGGTTTGGTATTGCTATATACACCTACCGTAAAGTTCATCGATAAGCTTGATGTCACTCACTGTAATACCTGTAAACTCTAATTTAACCCACAGCTCGGTAATAAGTCCTGTCCGCAGGAGCTCAGAAAAACCTGGACTACGGGCCGTTCTGGTAGAAAAAGGGATTTCTCTAAATTGTGATCACCGCACTGGAATGAAATTCCACATAATTTGCGAGGCTTAATAGGTGCAAGAAGATAGTGATTTTTTCCTAGGATTGAATCGTTGGTTCTCCACCTTGTGTATTAGGAAGTGATGCCAAACCCGAGGAGAATTGTGGCTTTCCGGTTGGTTGACCGATTATATACGAGTCTCTAGACTTTTGAACCTCTCAAAACTGAGGCAGGGGGGGGGGGGGGGAAGTTTCAGAAAATCCAGAATTCAAAATTTAATTATCTACCGTAGACCTAGATTTAAGTGCGAAGATATGCCAAGTATAATTCTAAATCCCTACTAGATTCCTACGTGAAGTCCTCTAGTGCTGGTACTTGGAGATATCAGAGATCAAAGAAATCGAGGTTCAGGAGAACCTATTAGAATTAGAAAGAATACTCCTTCTCTACTGACGCATAGCACCAGTTTCTTTTCCTATTCCTTTTCAATAATCAAGCACCATCCTACGGTGGAGCACCGCATGACTCAAACAAATCTATCATGACAGAGTATCAGAAACCGACACCAAAAACAACCACTTCTGTACCCATACAGCTCCAAATCTCTGCTACTCATACTACCCAAGACCGCGGAACTCTAGACATACAAGGCCTAGGAACTATCGCTACCATCAAACATCTCGGCGTCAAACAGTAACGGCACTTTCCTCTTCCTCCTCTTCCTCCTCTCCAACGCCGTGCGCCAAGATCGGCATTCTTGGTCTCCAGCCACCTTCGGCGTCCGCCTCGGCGGCACTCTGCGCGATGGGATGGTGGTGGTGATGACTCTCCGTCACAGGCCCAGTAAACACACCCTTCCCTTCAAAATGATAGGCCAAAGTAGATATCCCAACAATTGTCAAAAATACCAAAAAGGAATAATTCATGTTTTCCCTGGTCACCGGGAGCCGTGGTGGAAGGACGAATAGCACTGTGCAACCGCCTACAAAGCCTAACCCCACAAGATTGCAGACCCAGCCCACAATACCGGGTAACTTGAAGTCTCGGTCATCGGGGAGCCGCTTGCGGCCCGTTAGGACGTTGATTAAGACAGGAAATCCATATGATAGCGCCAGCGAAATGACCGCTGTGGAGAATATTGCGTTTAGGGCTGTAGTGGAAATGAGGTATAAGCTACCGAGAAGCAGGACTGGAATTGTGGTCAGGAGGAGAGAATTTAGCGGCACTTGTAATGTTGGATGAATAGTCGCAAAGACGGCCGAAAATGGAAGACCGTTGTCCCGGGCAAAGGCGTAGAGGATTCGAGAGGAGGTTGTCATAAGTGTTGTTGACGCAAAGAGGAGACAACCAAGCGGGAAGCTGCCTATATTTAGCATAGTGAAATGGTAAAAGACATCTCATTTCTCACATCGTAAGGAGCGCTGAAAGGGCTTTGTTTCTTGTAGCGTGATAAAAGATTGATAATAAAGGCCTATAATTCTGTCAGGATGTGTTCTAAGAAGGAATAATGACCCTACCCCTCTGCAGCGCTAATTACGTCTTGGATATCTCCCATGCAAAATAACAGTACTGTCAGAAAAGCAAACCCAGTACTCATACCAATCATCACAGCATACACCATTAGTACCGGCCCTTCTTTGGTCGGATTCGGAATCTCTGCAGGGAAATCAGTCCGTGCGCGTGTCTACGCCCTAAAGGGATGTCATTACCTTCGATCATGTGAGCGACAGCATCGTATCCAGTGAGTGCGAGCGCTCCCTGTAGAAAGCCTACGCCCTATTAATTATGTGAATTCACGATAGCCATCGCTAGAAACCCACCCATCAGCCAGGCAACTCCATCAGGCCCTGGCAAACATCGTCGGTTAGCATCATAAACCATTATCCCAGGAAACACAATTCAATAGACCTACAGCCAGTCTGGTTGACAAACTTTTTGAAAACAAATTCGGCGGGTTGGTACTCCGGTGCCGTGGCCAATAGCGTTGCCGAGATAACAGCAAGTCCAGAAATGGACCAAAGAACTACTCTCGATCAACCCCGCCCAGAGCTTACTCGAAGGTAGAACGAATACTCACAAGCGCTTTTGGTGAATAACGGCAAAACTCTATTCCCAAACGCATTGATTAGGAACGAAGCAATAGTGAAAGCAGAATATATCCAAAAGGTCCCTAAGTTCGACAATTCATAATCCTATCCCACCGGTTAGCTGGAACCCTAGCCCCCCGTTCGGAGAAAATCTCGGGCACATACCGGGCGCATCAACCCCAAAAGCCCAGCAATAACTTGTCCTCCCAAGCTCCCACCGGTAGCAACTAGCAACACCCAACCAGAGCAATTTATCCACCCGCAAACCCAACTTAACAGTGGCACCCACTCCTTTGGCGAGATCTCTGCTACCCAATGGTATTGCCCCTGTCCCCCGTCATATCCCATCAACACCCGAAAATCAATTCGGTACGCAGTGGACTAATGAAAAAGGAACTTACACCGGCCCTATCCCTGACAGTTAGTGTACCAACATCGAGGAAGGCAGAAAAAGGGTAGGGTAAACCCACGTCGGCCAAGCACTCAAAAATTCGGCCAGACTCGCCGATAAGCAAATATTGCACAAACCCGAAATGACCAACCCCCACAGCACCGCTGATGGGCCCCCGGACGGGAGAGCGATCGATAAGCTAGCAGATAATGCCGTCCACGAGTTTAAGATGGCGAATGCAAGACCTAGCATAGACCTATAGCGTGCGTGTTAGATGCGCGGAGGTTGGGTAAGGAGAGAAACAGTACAGCTTCGTGTGGTTTCGCTTTAGCTCCGGCGTGTGTCCTGGCGCGAGGAGCTGAGCTGTGTCGCCATCGCTCCCGGCTTCGGAGTTAGCTGTTTTCAATAAGGGAGAACTTGAGTCTGGAGGGCTTCTAGAGGTGGACATTGGAGTGAGGGTTGCGCCAACAGGAAGGGAAGGAGATGTCGGGCACGATAGATAGCTGGAACCTGGGTCCCGAGTAAGTAAGCTGCAGCCCTGCGGCAGGGATTGTCCACGTGCGCAATGTCGCAGCTGGAAGATAGTGTTTCCGCTTACAAGCGAGACTGCTTGTACCGGTGCCGTACTTGACCATATATAAAGTATTCGGACGCTTGGCGCCCAGACAGGTGCTAATAACGCGCGGGTGTTCGAATACTTTATGAAAGTTCAAGTACTCGAGTACAGGAGGCGCCAACCCGATTGCCGAAGCAGTTGGCTCAATCCAAGCTCAATGACTCGAGTAAATGAACGACCTCTGGTGTCGTCAATCATACTTGTGCCGTAGGAATTTCAGAATCCAACTCTTTCAGTCATGGTGAGTTAATGAAGTCCTTATTCGGTTTGATGGGCTTGATGGGGGGTTTCAACCAACCAGAAACACCACCAATCTTTGGATCATACTTGTACTTGTATCTGTCGAACGATAATACTCGGACCAGCACTAGTACGATATCCAATATGGGCACTGGCCGCGCGAAGACCTTGGCACAAGGGTTGGGCTTGCGATTCTTCCTCACATCATGTGGGAACAACAGCAGCCCAACAACGCCAGTGCACCACTTCCTCCCGATCCCTGCGGGACAAAAAACCCCACCCCCACCCCGGGAAAAAAGAAATTACAACCGCTCCCACGATGGCAAACATCTCCACCCGCGTCTCCATCCGCTGGCCCCCCGCTCCAGCCTCAGAACCAACAAGCACACTTGTAACCACCTCCACAAACCTTCAGTTCGTTGACCTCCGTCTCCCCGCCTCACTCGAAAACTCAGCGCCCCCGCAATGGGCCATCGCCGGAAGAACCGTTGTCGGAACCCCGATGCGGTGGGTACACGAGATTGATTCCCGAACGGATACCCCCGGCGAAGACTCCGGGGTGAATACCCCACTTCCCAACGGGGGCATATTAGAAAAGGGAAGAATGGTGGACGACGAGGATGGCCAAGTCAAGGACTATGAGGAGGTCTGGCGAGAAGTGGGCATTGATGAGGGGGTCACATTGGTGCTTGAATGTAACGACGAGGAGGGTGCTAGAGGGCGGGTCGTTAGGGTTGGTGGGTATTGTCAAGGGATGGTTAAGGTTGGTGAGAGGACGAGTTGCGAGAGGTATGTCAAAGATAGGGATAATGGGAAGTGGGAAAGGGTCTACCGATACGGGGATGTGAATATGCCTTGTGATCTTGCCTGCTTGGATCGTGGCTTGCTGGGAGGGGGTGGAGAGGTTCAGGTTTTTGACGAAGATGGCTCTAGGGTTACGCTTAAGAAGGGGGTAAATGTTGGTGATAGCCTTAAGGTTAACGGCTATACCTGGAAGGTGACAGAGAAGAACCTTTGGTAGTGTGGGTCGGAGTCCTAATATGAATTTGCACAATGGGTCAAGCATTAGAGGTTGGGCAGTACGTACTAGCTATACCTCCGCAGTCCTAATCCCCAATACTATACACCCCGAACAAAGGGTAATAAGGTAACCAGTTCCACCTCGTAGCCACGTAATAACCCTGTAACAGGGTTACCATCCCCCCAACTCTGAACCGGCACAAAACAGCTGCACTCAATCTCAAGAATCAAAGCACTTCCAAAGCGGCTACGTTTCCCACATTCAATATCATTAAAAACATTTCCATTGGACTTATTATACTGAACTCTCGAGTGCAGATCTAGAATAGAAACAAAATTCCCCATCCGGCGACGCTCCAATTCCCCCTATCGCAAGAAACCATCAACTTGGACCTCCTCACCCCTCGCTCACCTAGTCAACCTCTTCAATCTCACATTGGATTGAGCCCTCCTCTGAACTCTCCTCCACATTCACCAAACCTTCTCGGTACAACATCCACTCTGGCACATGCTGAGCTTGGGGGCTACCACCTGTACGTCTCCTTGGGGGACCCTCCTCCCTGGGGGGGTAACCAGATCCGGAAATTTCCTGCCTCAATACTGGTCGAGCCGATTGATGGTGTCCGGGGTGGTGGGTATGTTGGGGTTGATACCCTACGCCATAGCTTACACCATTGTAATCTGGATGCACGTATAACGGATTATACCCGTCCGCAGACCTCCTGCCTTCCGCAGCATGACCATGGCCAGTATGGCAACGGTCCGATCCCTGCCCATGCCCATGGTGCACTGCGTGGTGAGTGGGCTGGTTATGTTGTGTGTGTGTAGGATCGTCAGAGCGATGCCTGCGATGCCTATACTCCTCCGGGTACCGCTGGCCGCATTGCGCTCCAGCATCGCCTTCCTGTCTTCTGTGTGCTTGGTGGGCGCGATCACTGCGTCCCTGCCTCTCGTGGGCCGCCAGGTTTTCCGCGGTAAGCCTTGGGTAATCTGGCCCCTCGGCGTATTCCTCGGATGCGGGGTAGTAGGAGTGAGTGTGGTGGTCTGGTTGCCTGTGGTGCGTCCTGGTGTCCTCACCCCGATGGTGTCTATGCCCGTGTCCCGATCTGTGCTCCGGATCGCTGGTTCTTATAGTGATTTTGTAGCCGTCGGCTTTGTACACGATATCTTCCATTTTTGAGTGGGGATTGGGTTTCGAAGTCTGTTAGTTCCTAGGGTATCTGATGTATGCTGCAGTGGTGAAGCTAGATCGTGGATCGTTTCTTTCGCTGGATGGGTAGGATGGGAGCGGTTTATATAGGCCACAAAAATTCAAGCTCGCGATGTTCCTCTCTTCAAAACTAGTATGGGGGCTTAGCAGCGCGAGTGAATTGTATGTCTCAGGGCTTTTGCCGCCACTAAGAGAAGCATCGTGTTCGGGATATACTATGTTCAAACCAGATAGAGCCACCGAGCGTCTAGTGAAAGTAACACAGCGAATAGATGGGATAGTCACAAGATGTCACCCGGGGCTGTTATGACTAATCGGGGAACAGCGAGGGTACGAAATGAACCGCAACAGGCAGTCCGGGCCAGATAGTCTAATTGTAAGTCAAATTCAAATAAAGAACTTTAGCCACTTCTATAACTAGTTTGGAAACAACACCAGTGTTAGTTACTAGGGAGATTCGGAATGCGCTAAAAAGAACCGTACTAGTTAGGAGCGTGCAGCCATAGTTTTAGGGAGTCCTTTCACAACACAAAGAGAGACACCCTTGACATATACTTCCACCTTATCTAGACTGCCTCCGGTTAGAAGAATCCCTCCAAAAATAGATGACGTGCATATGATCTAAAGTCAGTTCATGCATCCCCTTGAGTTCCCGCCCCATTTCAAACCCACCATTTTTACTCTCTCTCTCCCGCCTAGAGCCAAAACGGTATCGGCCAAAGTACTCCTAGGGAGATTTCCGGTACTTCCATATTCTAGAAAAAAAAAATTGCGACCACCGAGAGATCTAATCAGTTCCGTCAACTGAAATTACCGGAAAGCACTCCTGGCGAGGAATCCGGTGCTTCGTCGATTGGGTTCCGCGGGAGATGCTCGCAGGCCCCATATCCAGTGGCTATAATAGGCAAGTCTCTGCAAGGGATCTAGAACCATCTAGGCATGCAAAGCTAGCCTAGCCTGAAAACCCTTCTCAAACTCTCTTTTCTTTCTAATGATGATTGAGTTGTGCAAACTTTTGTGTCTTAGTGCCATTAGCTTGAATCGACACCTAGACACCGTGCTGAGGCTTCTCGCTAACAGTGATCCCTGGCCATATTGCAACATTACAAGATGGCGAAACCAGGGTGCCGTTATGCTGAACTAGTAGGTTAAAGGGAGTTTTTGAGAGGAGGTATCATCTGCTCATTGCCAAACTCTCCATAGCCCATCCCAGCATTATTTTAACTTGATCACATCACCACAAATCACTCGTCCAATCTGGGCGAAAGCAGCAAGATTACACTGTCTACGATCCGATACGGTACAATACGCTACAGCACGGCAACTTATCACAAACTCGCCAGAGGCAGCTAGCCGAGCCAGCGCGGAGGGGCTGGGGGCGTTAGTGAAGGCAAAAGCATGGAGGGTCCCCACATGGCGCAATGAGGAGGGAAAGAAACCCCAGTTCAAGCTTTCAAGTAGACGGCCGGCTTCCTGCATTGCACGAGCTTTAGGCGGCAAGGTTTCCACATGGAAATCCCATACAAATTTAGGGTACGAGATCAGTGATATGCAACAAGGCAAGTCACCCTACTATTCGAAAACTATAGCTAACCCAATCCGGCCAATACAATCCACTTTGATACTGCGTATTCTAAAGTATGATGATACGGGGACAAATCTTTCGTCCTATCCTCTTTTTACACCAAAAATAGACATTTTCCAGTGGACAATTCTCAACGCTGCATATATGATAACACATCAAATTGTTTCATAAGCTAGGGAATGACTATCTGTTCCCACATCTACACGTACAAGTACAAGGGACTAAAGCTATCTTCATCGTTCATCATTGCACCGACCAATGTAACAGTGAACCTCAATTTTTTTCTATGGGGCTCCATAGAAAAAAGTACATGGCAACCGATACAGGATACTTAAACAATCTTTCCTCCATCACTTTACAATATTTAAGGGTTCTGTAATGTTTTTCATGTCATCTATGGGCTTGTTAATGCATGGACAAATTTCCACTGATTCTCATAAACATTGTGCAAGGAGAGAGGGTGGTGAAGATGGGGACTTTTGGTGTAAAAAGGGCATCGGGCGAAAAGTTTTGCCCTAGTACTGTACATCATGTTAAATAATATGTAAACACTAACCCTGCTCGCCCCTTCCCCGGGCGATGGCTCTCGCGCATCAGCCCCCCCACACACACAAACATACGAGCAACTAATGCATGGAATCAGTAATCATTCACCCCTACCGCTTCATCCGTATCTGCGGAAGGTCCGAGTGAAGTGTACAGCTTATTTATTTGTTTTTTTGTCCTCCGTAGCCGCGAGACTAGACCTAGACATGCCACCTTCCTTAGGAAGTATATAAAGCAGGCGTCCGAATACCCGTATCCTCACTTCTATGCAAGAGCGCCAGGGAAAGTGACAAAGGGAGTAGCGGAGACTGATACCTTTTGGCCAGTAGGTGGGTGAATACTTGGATGTGGGGATTGTATGAAGGGGTGAGAAGTTCCAGGGAACGGATGAGGGGAAGAAAAGGAGACCGTGACGCGAAAAGCGCAATGAAACGTGGTGGGAGAAGGGAGGAGTGTCTGCATAGGGCGCCCGTTTCCCGTACTGTGAGCTTGATTCAAATTGAGCAGAGATTATGACTAGCGTTGTTGGCACTACAAGTGCCTTGTGCCGTGCCAATGTGCCCGGCACGGCACTATGAAATGCCGGGGTGCAGTGAGATTAGCCGATGGCACAACATGCCAGTGGCACAATATGATTGTCAAAAAAATGGCCAATATTCTGGCACTTCAGCGGGGCAAGGACCCACAGGGATGGGAAATGGGTGATATTCGGTGTGAATTGGACTTGTAGATAGTTTCTCATGTCTTCCCCCTTAGAAGAATCATTTTACTTGCATGTGGATTGCCTGGGCACTACATAGTGCCGTGCCGGGCACAACTTTCCGTGACTTAGTGCCAACAACGCTAATTATGACCTAAAAGCTGCCCGTGCCTATTAGTCATACAAGCCAAGCGGGCCCGAGCCCAAGACACAGCTTTCCCCCGGATCGGCCCGTGCCGAACACTATCCCTATTTCAATTGTCCTACAGCCGGATTGACCAGAATCCATCCACACATTCGCTTCCCGTAAACGCCCAATTCATACTCTTAGCCCTATGCCCGGACGCCATAAACCCAATCCGAACACGATATGGTGCCAATCACTTAAAACGTGCACCGTGCTCCATGCAACATGTAACGCTCAACCCTCTGAGAAACTAGCACTATCCCCTAAACCTAATATCTCCAGAAAAATCTTAAATTTTATTTGTACCTATAACACTTTGTGTATTTAATAACATATTAATTCCAAGACTCCTCAATCACATATCAATGTTTCAAATCAGATTTATTCCGATTGCTTGGCTAAAACTCAGCTACCTAGCACAGATCCACTGATAGGACTTGGACATTTGGTGTACAAATTTTTTGCTATACAGGTACCGAGTATATGTATATACTTAATGGGTCTTGAAATTAACAGGTTATGAATAAAAGTTAACATTTTTCCGAAGATACCGGGCCTAGGGTAAGGTCCTAATTTCTTAGAGTTGAGTGTTACATGTTGCATGGAGCACGGTGCACCTTTTAAGTGACTACACCATACCCACAGAGGCAGCTAAGCATCCTGAAAAAAAAAAGCTGAAAATGTAGCCTCACCCCGTTTTATCCGCGTTCTTTCTCTTTGGTGGGGACATCGTTGAGGGATATTCAACCCCTTGGCATATTTGTTGCGCCATCTAGGGTGGGACTAGGGCACGTTTGTCACTATAGTTATCAAGGCATTGCTCTAGATGCACTCGACCATGGCGGAAACATCAAGTCGTGATTTATCTCTTCTAACGAAGTAGCATGGGGGCAAACAGGATGCCACATCAAACAGGCACGGGGTCCAGGGGGGGGAGTGACCTACTATGGGCGCTAGAGGAAGAATAATAGGTGCTGAGAAAGTCCCATGTAAGTGGGGACTTCTGGAGCCAATATCTATCCGACTAGAAAAGTTCTTCCCCTGGGACATACTCAATTTACTGCGCATACCGTGCTAGCAAATATGGTATAGTGCTCTGGGATAAAATCCGAAGTTCCAACATGTCCTAGGCCCAAAGAACCGGTCCATCAGGCTTCGGGCGCTGCTGGATACTAACCCACTCTTCCCCCAAATCTACCAGGTCGGCCACGTACAACAGCCCCTCCGACCCCAAGCCCACCCTGCGCTAGGACAGCTCAGGTACATGTTTGGCAATAAACTCTATTCCATAATAATTCTAACCCAACCGAAGAAGTCGCCGCTATTCTTCGGTTTTGTAAGCAGCTCCATTCTCCCTACACACCCGTGAATACGGCGCTGGAGTCGGGAGAGCAGAGCTCAAGATCAGCTTGGCACACGGTAGGTTGACGCTCTGAACCCCGCCAAGAACCAACTATCTGGAATCCCCCACACCGTCCCAGAAGGGTATCATATTCAGCCCGTTCTGTGATGCATCACTCAATGGTAGCACAAGATTCCCACCGTACGTGTAACAGGTTCAATGCGGGCAATTTCAAGAACAGTGCTCGATAGATCGCAACCACGGAACACCAAGCGGCGCTCCACGGCTCCACCAGATGACGTGCCGTGAGAGTTAGGTTCGAAATTTCCCAAATCTCGGCCATCAATACCACGGTAAGCGTAACGTTTTCGCCGGCCCCGAATTGGGTAGCGATGTCCCTATATGAGGAGGTAACGGTTGTTTCTGAAATTCCTGACAGCAGTCTTTTGGTGCCGGTGCGGTTTAGGCTGGCCGGCAGGGGTTCGGGAGATATGGATTTACGCAGTTGGGATCTACCGTGGTGTTAATATAGGTTATCATAATGACAAGGCCTGGTCGAGACTGAAAACCCTTGAAACCAGACCGGGAATTGAGGGCTCTAAATGGCTACTCCAAGTACCACCGCATTCCTTGCTTCCGTTGGAGTAGGATTTTTGCAGCTGTTATCCTTGAGCGCAGTCCTAACGAGATCAGTTTCAGTAAAGCCGAGTATTGGCTACTGTATAACCTCCTAAAGGGACAGAAGCCAACATTTGTCGGGTCCGATAGGATCTTGATAGGAGTGGCAACCCCGCCAGTAACACTATTAATAACTCGTACCCAGGTCTGACTACGCAAGCCCTTAATATGCTCCAAATGCTCACATAACTACCGGCATTCCTTGAATCGACCAATAACAAACTCAATGACAAACCCCAAAAGCCTCCAACCGTGGCTGCAGGAACACAGTACCCTCTCAAATCCGTGATCTCCGACCCCCAATGAGAGCGGGGTCCGTTAGAGCGGGCAAATTCCGCACCACCCCATGGAGCATGACTCGGTGATTCCCAAGTTATCCTGGCCAAGCCCGCATCTTACACGGCACCTGGCGGGAGGAAGGAACTGCCGATCCAAGCGCGCGGCATCTTTGGGGCGGGTCAAACGTCGAAAGCCTCGATACGTGCCGTGTCACAAGCACCGCACTCTACAGACTCCGACACCGCTGCACCCCTTCCCCCGAGTGATGATGCGCATGTGCACATCGCACATATGTTCTGGAATTGTTTGGGCATATAATATCAAACCTCGAGCTGAGAGCAGGGCAGGGCCGGTGCGCGTTTCCCAGAAAAAAAATTCGTGACCAAGATTATTGCTTGTTCACAAGACGAGTAGTCTATAGGCGCAAGAAAACGAGGAGCAAATTCACTATTTTTTGGAACTATGCTATCCCAATCTGGTTCGCCAAGCCACAGATACCGGTATCTAACCCCCCCCCCAGAGGATAATGCTTCGATCCCTGAAAAAAGAAAAAAGAAAGGAGAAAGCCGTCCAGTTCGCCCCCGAAACAACCGAATGGTTTGCCCGACACAACCTGCCCACACTCCACTTGTATGATAGTATCGCCCGCAACAAGTTACTTGTACCACACCACGCGACTCTCGGCCCCTTCCAACTTCACACACCCGACTCCTCCTTTTGCCGCTTCACCAACATCATCGCAACACGATCATTCATCATCTGCACCGCAACATCCAATGCGGTCCTGTTCAGAAAATCGCTAATCCCCGTCTTCGCCCCTCTCCGCAACAGGCAACCCACGAGCCTCGCGTTCCCAGACTTGGCCGTCAAATGCAATGGCGTCTGCCCCGCACGATCCTGCCCCGTGATGTCCCCACCAGCATCCAACAACCACTCCACGGCGGACAGATGCGAGTATTGGGCAGCGAGATGGAGCGCGGTCTGGTGATTCGAGTCCACGTCGTGAACGTTCGCACCAGCCCTTATGCACCGCACAATGGTTGCACCGGAGGATATGGCGGCGAGGTGTAGTGGCGTGCGCTGGTCGTTGTCGCGCACGTGTATGTCCGCCCCGTGGCCGAGCAGTAGACGAACGGACTCGTCTTTTCCGTACTTCACCGCGAGGTGCAGTGCCGTTCGCCCGTTGCAATCGCGGAGGTGCACCACGGATGGATTCTTTTCCAGGAGGATTTTCATCGCCGGGAGGCTGCTCATTTGCGTTGCCTCGTGCAACGGTGTCCTCCCGTTGAAGTCTTGGGTACTTGCATCCGCACCGCCTTCCAGCAGCAGTGACACGATTCGTGCCGCTTCGCCCTGGCGCTCGTTATGCGTTGCCAGGTGCAACGCTGTCCTCCCCAGTTGCTCACGATCCGATATCCGTGCGCCGTGGTCCAGCAGGGTTTTCACCATTGCTGCGTTTCCCAGAAACGCGGAGCGGTGGAGGACCGTCCAACCGAGCGTTTCTCGGACGGAATAGTTCGCGCCCCTCTCCATTAGGAATTTCACCATCGAGGCATGCCCGTGAGCCGCAGCCCAGGATAACGCAAGAACGCCGTACTTCCCCTTGGTGGCGAGGGAGAGGAGCATCGGGTTCAGTAAATTTGCAGCGCGTACATTTGTTTGGAGGAACGAGTTTAGGTCTTTCGCGTCGAGATTCTCCGCTATCAGGAGGTGGAGCTCGTTGGGTAAATCACCGAGCGGCATTTTCGTGATATCTATCCTGCGAGTGACCGACCGAGCTCAGGTGTGCGGATGTTCTGTTGATCCGGGTTGGCTGCCTGGTTGGCTGAGTGGACAGATTGCTGAATGAGCGGCCAAGTTGTAAGCAGGGCAAGATCTCTAACCACGATTCCCCAATTCCTTCAAGTCGTTGATCAGTACCGCTTCCATAGTGGTTGGGGGGCAGCGGCCTTATACAGGATCCGCTGGCGGGTGCGGCCAAGCTATTGAACCCGAGTCATGTACCTCGCCCCTGAACGACGCTTTGAAAGGGACGAACGGAAAAGAAAAGAAAAAAAGGCTATCTCCGATGCCTAAAGAGTACTCCCTACGCCCGCATGTCGTTCGTTTTACCCGATATGGTGGGGGACCGAGGCCGGAGTGCGGATATAATCCAAAAATATAATTTTTTTAATCAATTATTAATTGGGTGCTTCGTTTTCGTTGGTGAAAACAGCTTAGTCTAGGAAAATTGGTTGAACGATGCTTGTTGAATTTTTATTTTTATTATTTTCGCTACAAGCACACCTTGCAAGGCTTTGCGCTAAGCGAGAGGAGCGTCTAGTTTGTATCGGCACGTTCTGCCGGTATGCTACGCCCCTCCCGGATACGGGGGGAAACAGGGGTCACTGGACGTCACTCGTGCAATATAAATCCTTGCTTTCTTACTGTGCTAGTACTGTACTCGTACCGTACATGATGTTTATGCCGTTTCGATCTCACGCATGCGGGAGTTTGTGAACTGTTTAGTAAAAAAAAAAAAAAAAAAAACTATAGAAAGAAAAAAGAAAAAAAAAAAAGAAAGCAGGAGAGATACTGTACTCGTACTAGTATCTTCCCCGCACCGGTACGGTAACGGGTCCCGAGCACCTGCTGACATCTGTTCAGTTCCCCATCTGCCGGTACAGTACGGGTACTATCCCCCCTGTCATACAGGGTCAGTTAGAATCTAAATGAGTAATCATCTTCACATTTTATCACTCGCTGAATATTAACACCGCATCCGCACAGTTGGTATCCACCAATGGTGATAGCCACTTTCCCTCCCATCCCGCCCCCATAGCCGGCAAAAGCGAGTGTGACACGGTGGCCGCCGCGCATAAAGTTAGAGTTGTAAAGGGGGGAAGAAACCTATCAGAGATATTGAAGCCCCATGAGGGTTTATTGCAATTGGATTATTGGCGCCTGGTAGGGAGGGAAGCTCTTGGGGCTGCTCCAACCTCCACTGAAACCGGTCGAGAGCTCTACTCATGCCCTGGACTCCACTCGCTGCGAACACCGGTGCGGTTGATCCACAGTTACTTCGGGGAGATGATAGGCATGAGGTGGATAGTGCACCGAAGTGGTACGGGAGGGATATGCTATGCCAGAGGGAGGCTATGGTGGTAGAGGCCGCAATTGTGAGGTCCTTGTTGACGCATCGGGCTCTGATTCTTCGTATATATCCTGAGATTCTATCCCCTGGGATTGCTGGTTTTGTAGGGCTTGATTGGAATGATGTGCCTATCCATCATTTTTGCACTATTATAGCGATACTTGTCGTTTCTCTCTTCTCGTGTCACACCTAGTTTTACCGACTATGGGCGGAATGGCAGGAGGATCGGCTGTTAGAAGGTAGATGCGAGGGCCAAGCGTCCACTAGAACCCTGTAGCGGGTTGGTCCAAGTAATGGAGCGAGACGGGTGAGTAGAATTGATAAGCGCGCGGACTTGGACTCGGTGAATGAGCAGTCATTCTTGGTCACTCAGTTATGATAATCCCATCTTCAATGGATCTGCAATGGATTGCGGATTATTGTTTTTATCCAGTAACTTATATGAATAAGTCCCATTCAGATACCGGTGGGCAGGCTTTTGCAACTCCTCCTGTTATGCTACCTTCCCCGGATCTATCACTGTTGGTACTCCCCCCCCGCCTCTCTTGTAAGGATACGTGTTTTTCTCGATCTTGGCTCCAATATCCGAGTATTTGTAATGAGAATCACATCCCTACCTGACCATTCCCCTTCATTGAGCTGAGATAGGCTCTTTCGGAACCTCCATCCAGGGCCTGGAACAGATTTGCGATTTTATCCACGAACTATCCCGGTCCCCCGGTTGATCTTTCGGCGGATGTCTTGGCCCCGAGAATTCACGTGCAGGAGATCTCACTCCGGCCCCCGATCCCACACTAAGATGACCCGGCGTCGGTTAGGACGCCCATCAGATCCCCACAATATGATCCCCGCCTCAAGCCTTATAAGTGTCTCTCAACTCCAGCCATCTCACCATCTTCTATCCCTCCAACCAACGCGCCTACCGACCACATGACCGCACCTTCCAAAAAAACAAGATCCAAAATGATGGGGCCCGGCGATCAGAAGATCGAATACCGCCGCGTGGGGAACTCCGGCTTGAAAGTCTCCGTTCCGATCCTCGGGACCATGGGGTTCGGGAATAAACTCTGGCAGCCATGGTGCGTAGACGAAGAGGCGTCGTTGAAGGTCCTGAAGGCTGCTTACGACCTGGGCATCAATACCTGGGATACGGCAAATACCTATTCCAACGGCGAGTCCGAGAGGATTATCGGGAAGGCTATCAAGGAGTTCAAGATTCCGAGGGATAAACTGGTTATCATGACCAAGTGTTATTGCGCCGTTGGGGATGAGCCTGGAATGCAGAGCTATATGATGCCCGAGTTGAAGTTTCGGAAAGATTATGTGAATCGGCTTGGTCAGCTTCTTGCAGTTCGCTTTTGGGAGTGGAGTCTGACAAGGAGGGGGTGTAGGGCTCTCACGTAAGGCTATATTCTCGGAGGTGAATGCTTCGCTGGAGAGGTTGGGGTTGGAATACATCGACTTGCTCCAGATTCATCGGTGTGACCCCGAGACAACGCCGGAGGAGACTATGGAAGCATTGCATGATCTTGTAAAGAGCGGGAAGTGTGTTGTCTCCTTCCCATTACTTCCCGCAAGTCCAAAGTCGCTCATGCTAGGAAATAGAATACGATACATCGGTGCCTCATCAATGTGGACCTGGCAATTTTGGTACATGTCAAACATTTCCCATGCCCCAATCCGACCAGCTAACACCAAAACCGCACTAGCCTCTACCAACAAGCCGCTGAGCGCAACAACTGGACAAAATTCATCTCAATGCAGAACCAATACTCCCTCATCTACCGAGAAGAAGAACGCGATATGATACCCTACTGCCGTGCAACCGGCGTCGGCATAATCCCCTGGGCGCCTCTAGCACGCGGGCACCTAACCCGCCTCTCCGCTGCAGAAATAGACTCCGAACGGAGCAACATGGAGAAGAAATACCAAGGCGAGGCCTTCTTCGCTGTGGGCTCATCGGAAGTAGATAAAAGTACTATTTCCCGCATCAAGGAGGTTGCGGATAGAAAGGGGTGGACTATGGCTGAAGTTGCGCTTGCCTGGATTTTGGGCAAGGATACTGCCCCAATTGTGGGAATTTCGAAGGTGGAGAGGGTGGCGGATACGGCAGGGCTGAAGGGGAAGAGCTTAAGTGAGAATGAGGTGGAGTTTTTGGAGGAGTTGTATATTCCTAGGAAGATCTCGGGACATATTTAGTGTGGAGGGGGCCGGTGCACACCTCTTCACTGTGTGGCGGCGCAGGTTTACCTGCTAAGGACTATCCTCCTACGGTATATTTTGTGGATATCCCTGTGGTTTATGGGGATATAAACACAAGCACCCGGATGGCTAGAACTTGAATCTTAGACGCCCTTCACGTTTCTTAGACATTTTAAAGGAAGAGGAGAATAACTCATTTGCTATCCCTCGTTTCCTGTCCCGCTGCCAAACTAACGGTCTGATTTCAAATATATCCCAAGCACTCTCTACGGCATAGTACAAGTATAGACCTCGCCCGCATGCGGTAAGGATCCCATGGTAGATAAAAACCGAAAATAAAAGCATAAACCGAAGAGATAAGTCGAAAGAAGAAAAAAACTAAACTAAACTGGTGAGGCCTAAAACGGTCCACCATCAAAGTGAGCTCGTGTTTCAATCGAAACTTGCATGGATATCCCATCTCAGATAAAATCCGAACTTGTATCTCCCGCTGCGCTCCCGGTGCTCGAGCGCTCGGGAGCAGTGTTCGAGTGTGCATTTGGCTGGCCCTGTATTTTCCTACAACGGACTTCGGGGTAGAATGATGCCGTCCACCCTGTTCTTGCGATTGCAGTGCGTTTATGGTGTCGAACCCTATTCCGAGCTCCCTAAATAGGAAGGCGAGGAGCGGCCACAGCGCGGTTGGAGAATGGGGCTTGGTCCATGTATTCCTCCTTGTTCTATGGGTAAATACGATTGCATCGGTAGCAATATATGTGCGTATTTCATAGTCTATCATGCATATTTGGCCCCCGAGACACCCCCCAAGGGGTTTACCGTATTGCGTTCTCGGTTGTTGGGGGTGGTCTCGTGCTGCTCACTGGGTGTCATTCATCATCTGATATCTTTTATCGCCAGTAGAGTATCTCGGCTCTTAGCGTATGAGCCTTCGCAAGTATAGCATGAAGGAAAACTAGAACTATCCCCGCATCGCAGTGAATCCCGCTCCGCATCTCACGATAGCAAAAGAGATTGGTCACACCAGCCATACTTCTATACGCTTCGCGAGCAACTTCCGAGTCCCATCAGTGCCACCGCGTACCCCCGAAGTTGCCTCCGCTTCTTGTATTTCTTATCGGTAGCCCCATGGCCCTTCAACACTCGTGCTATCTTTATATGCCCACGTCTCAGCGCATAGTCCAGCGGTGTATAGCCTTCGACATCCCGAGCATTGATATCCACTCCCTCCCATTCTGCTAGAAACCGCACAACACTCAAATGCCCGCCAATTGTTGCAAAGTGCAAAGGTGTGTATGAGGGACGGATGCCCCCACCATTGGAGAGTTCGCTGGGGCCCGGGCATTGGGTCAAGCCACCGCTCAGGTTAACACCTGCGCCACCCTCTAATAAAAGCCTCACCATAGCCAGATTCCCCTTTCGGGCAGCCAAGCAAAGAGGCGTTCCTCCGCTCGGACACCGCACATCAACCTTTATATTATTCCCCCGCAACAAACACCGTACTACCTCCTGACCCCCGATTTGAACAGCGAGATGCAGCACAGATACCTCTCGAACGCGATCCACGACATTAACATTGACCCGCTCATCCTCACATAAAACCTTGACGACATCCACGAAACCCTTCTGCACGGCGGATACCAACGCCGGCGTATGATAGGGCCGACGGCGACTCGGAATCGGTGCCGTACCCAGAGATGCCAGAAGGGCGCTCACCGCGGGTACATTCCCGGCCATCGCCGCTCGGTTGAGAAGTGGCACAGGACGCCCCGTGAGTGGCGCCACAGGATCCATCCCGCAGAGCAAAAGCGTCTCTAGCGCGGACGCATCTTCTTCAGCGTTGAATAACCACCTCTCCATATCACCGCTGCCCCGACGGTCGAAGTGTTCCAGGATACCCCATTTGAGCATTTTCTCCACAGTGTATGCGTCGCGCCGGGTAGCGGCGGAAAATAGTGCTCGGGGACCGTAGCGACACGCAGTTTCGTGCTCCCGTAACGGGGAGGCGTAAAGAGTTTGAGTTAAGTGGTGATTTAAGTAGTGACATGAGAGGACAAGCGAGTTTATGGAGTTGGCATTGAGGAAAGACGCTATCCCGAGAAGTATTTCAGGAGGGAGAGTTAGGAGGGGCATCCTGACGAGGGGGAAGGTTGGTGTTATGAACTTATGATGGTCGGGCTGAGGTGTAGTTGGGAGATATCGCGGCTGACGGCTTGGCGACTCTCCTCAATCCACCACCCACCATGGCACCAATCTGGACTTCCTTTGGTGAGTCTGAATCAAAGCCTGTTTCCTAGTATCATTCCTTTGTAGGTTTCGGATTTGGTGATCCCCAAAGTCTCACCCAATATGCAACATGGGCCCACCAAAGAGAATAGGCTGTTTTAAACTAAAGGTAACTTACCAGAAGAGAGGGGGTGGGCGGGCGAACACCACCCACAACAGCGTAGCACAACTATAGCTTCCATTCCCATTCCAATAGTCTAATTACCCGCCATGTTGTCACCACCACTATTCAGCCCCTCTGCCCTCAATAATAATTAGATAAATAGCCTTTTCCTGTAATATCCAACTGTAACCATGCACCCCACTGCCATTCGCAAGACCATTACCTAACCCAACCACAAGTGTATTCATACGGACCATACCTACAGAATGATGAATAGTACTACTGACGAAGGTTCTTCTTACAGGTGTCAAGCAGACAACCCGGATCCGGTATTGTCATACTAGTACAAATGCTCTGAAGATAACATGGATGTCGGTACAGCAACAAAATCAACACAAAAGTAGACAATCCTAGTCTTGCACCTCACAATCAATATCCAATATTATCCAAACTCAAGCCTGCTCAAGGTGCAAAAAGTGTGCAGCTATTTAAAAGAGGAGGCAATGATAACCACGCGTTGCACCGGAGAAGTCTAGTGGGGAAACGGCCACAAGGTTTGCCATAGCGCACCTCTCGGCCAGCCCAGTGCACTGAATAGAAACAGTCCCATATCCGAGAGTTCTTCAGTTGTGAAAACAATGTTGGTAGAAGAAGGATGTATGGTATCGAATATATGGCCATGCGGAACTATTAGTTTCGCAGCAGTAGGCGTTACCAAACCAGATCCATCGATTCCTGCATATTGCCTAAAGGAAGGCTTAGTCGAGCTGCAACGAGGATTTTGATTGGGATGGCTGAAAATTTCCCAGCATCCAATTCTGATCCTACAAGGGTGGAAGAAAGTATGAATAATAATGACCATCCTAGTACGACCACCCGAATAATGAAGCCACCACTCAGCATCGATCCGTAATAAATCCAGGGTCTCCGAGTAGCCTACTTCAATCATAAGAAAAGGTCCAATCATTCTTGTGGTTTCTCGATACCGGTTTCATGCCTGCATCTCCTTCCTTACATCACTTTCCAGGAACTTTAAACGTTATTGCTCCTATATCCCGAAATGACTGCCACGAATGTCTCAGAATTTTTTCAATCTTGGACGAAATTCGACAGCAAAATAGCTACCTAGTGTTTTCGTGTGAAACCCCCAGCATTAGGTGGATAATTAGGAAGCTCAGATCCTACCCATAAGTCAGTCACACAACATTCCGAATACCTAGAGCTTCCAAAATCTCCTCAATTCCTTGTAGGGTATGGTGGGAGATACCACTGAACAGAAGATAGTCACTTTGCCATTGTCTTTGGCAAGCTGCAATCCATTTCTCTAATATTAGTGCTATTATAGTGGGTGGTGTCAGAGGACTCAATGCGCAGCGGGGAATGGAAGACGAAGTGGACAAAATGTGTGAAACTATGGCAGTAAACCGAGCAGCTATGAGAGGTAAGGTAAAAGAATGGCTATGTTTTTTCTTTCCAAACTAATGGTAACAACAGACGTATAAATGAAAACACAAACAGTAAACTCTGACTCTTCTATCGATCACCACACCAATCTCTATCTCTCCATGCATGCTTTCCTTTCTACCGCACACTCCCGTAATAACAAAGGAAAGACATGTTCAATGAATCTGTTCCGCCAATCTCACAACCTCATACAGCAAGACTTCCGAACCTTCCACAATCCATTCCAATCAATCCACATCCTTCCATGACCTTCAACAAGTGCAAGGTCCTGAGGATTCATAAAAGCCTGTTGGGTCATGGAGGGTACCAACCTTGGTTGTTTTCCAAAAACCGTAGATGAGTTGTCCGCATAAGGCACGATTGCAGATGTAACTTTAACCCCTTGTGCGAGCTTATCAGGAAGTAACGTTGTAGAAGTAATGGGTGTGGGAGGAAGATGGCCTGACGGCAGAAGGATTTTCTGAGACTCCTGATGACCTGATCCTGACTGTCGATGGCCAGTGCGAATGTAGGACCTATTGTGACAGGCTGTGTCACCAGATATCGGTGCCGTGTTGCGCAATCTGTAGAATGTGTTGAAAAGACAACCTGGATCAAATACAAAAAAGTTACTAGATGAGTAATCGGATGCGGATGTATTGTTCCACCAGAACAGCCAGGACAGCCAGAGAGCTGCCCATGCAATTTTCTAGAAAACAAAATTGGATCAATACCGGAAACAGTATTCCCGGCGGGGCCCACAGGATGACTCCCAAGGGCCCTGGACGGGACGGGAGGCCATGTGCAGTCTGTCCGGAGTGGTGCAAGTGGAGGACGGTCGTCTTTAGGTAGGACAGCGGGCCTCCAGGGTGAAACAGTGTTGGTAAGGGGGACGATGGGGGCCTCCGGGGGCGGAGGGGGGGGATTGTGGGGGACGGAGGGGGACAACATATTGTATGATACCGCAAACAACCTCAGATATGGTTGAAACATTGTTGCTGACAAACTCCTTTTGTTCATAGGATTTCAGGCCGCAGGACAGTAGTCCTCGGTAGTCCGTCTAGTCCGGCTAGTCCCGGGTGTAGTCCGTTCGCGCACTGCTGAAGTTACGGCAACGCACAGGATAGTCCGTCCCGTCCTGCCCCAAATACCGATGGACTGAACGGTTGGGAACACTGACCATGATGACGCCTGTGTTGCTTCATTCTTTCGTGCTCTCTATCCACCTTCATCACGTCCAAACCATCCTCTAGTCTCTGCGGGCCGGTATCCTGAATCCGCTTTGACAAAGGAACTTAAGTTATCGCCGCCATCCGCACGAACTCGTATCGCAAAAGCCGACATCTGCCAGTACCATATTTTATATACCGGTATTAAGAGACAGCTCCTAGGCACCGTTCTTTACCGCTTCAATTTAGGACTGCCCACAATACCGTAATACACGATATTGTTCCGACGGAGGTTTCATAAGGTCCAACAAGAAAAAGGAAATAACAAGTAGAGGATAGAAACTCCCCGATCACGTCACAGGGAAAGATGGTAGTCTGATTACAGATACCGGTACTCCAGTACGTAGAGCGAGCATTGAGACTTCCTCTCTATTAGTCGGTTAAAGATAATCCTCCGTCACCACGACGGGCCCCCATTAGCTTAGCATAATGCCGCTAAAGTGAAGTGTCATATGAGTCATTGACATGGGCCTACCCTACATCACCGACCCTATCCCTTAACCTGTACGATCATTCACTCATCTTTAGCGTGGCACTAAGAGGAGGATCGCCAATGGCTAGGACAGAATAAGGAAAGCTGAATCTACACATTTAAGCACAGGAAATGCACCAGCAACAGCCAACAACCAACTCAACTATTAACTCAACTATTCAAAAAAAAATTACTCAGAAGATTCAGAAAAAAAAGTCACAAAGAACAGTATCAAGTTCCTGCTGCAGTTGAGCAGTCCCAGTAAATCAGGGGCTGAGGTGGACTGAAAGATAGTCTTTTTCCTAGTCCGATGACTTGGAGTAGAAGAAATGAAAGCAGAAGTCTTTGCAGAGTGATACTTTAAATCCTGAGAGCTTACAGTAATTACAAACAAAAAGAGTTCACCATATTTTGCCTTTGGGACCATTCTAGGTAGTGAGAAAAGCTTCAAGTTTTGGAGTTCCTTGGGGTGCTTTTGAAGGAAAGCAGCAGAGAAAGTAGTATTGTGATGAGCTTTTTGCTTTATCCCATACAAGTAGGTGAATACTAACAGGATCCTTTCTCATAGGAGAAAGAAGTGTACATTTGGTACTATCCCTTGGAGTGGTAAAACAATGAAATTCAGTGCTTCCGCGGGTTGCGCAATCCGCAGAAGCACTGAATTTCGTTGTTTCACCACTCCAAGGGATAGCCTTATTGCCAGCTGAGGGAATTGTTTCCTGAAGGAGTGCTGCCAGGACAGTTGCGACCATTTAGCCAAGGGAGGTCCAAGAGAGGAATTGTCCATATTTTCTGAATATGTGTAGGATTAAGTTGCCAAAAGCCTTCTTCTACAAGATCCCAGGTCATATATTTCCTAAATTTTTGATGGCTATGCCAATAGGAGATAGTATGTAATTCCTCTATTCTTTATCAAGCAAGAAGAAAGATGTTAATGATAGTTGTTAGTGTAGTATCTAAAAGCCAAAAAAAAATTAGTATCTAATTTTGAACAACACAAAGCTGAGTGGAATAGTAGCTTTAATGTTGGTCAGCTATGTCTACTCCTCTCATACACATATTGTAATCTACTGTGGCTGTAGGTAGAGCAAGCTCCCAGATAGGTAATTCCCCCCATATCCTGTCAATCATATCTTGATAGGCATTGCAATTTTGGAGGTGATGGAGACAGTAATACCAATATATAGTATAGTTTTATAAATATGATTATATGTTATAAGTAGTTGTAAGTAATCTTACAAGAATTTTATTTTGTTAAATAATAGTGAGGACTTCACTATTATCTGGAATTACTCCTGATACAGTTCCACAAGGTAAGAGAGTTCTTTTTTTATTGACTTTTAGTACCTTGGGATACTCTGCTAAATTTAGTCTTACTGTATCACATGCTGCATTTTGGAAGTTCTGGAGAGTTTGGAACAAAGGTATATTGATAAAATAGTTATCATAAAAGAGGAGGAATTAACACTATTGATAGAGTAATTTAATTGTCAAATAAAATACTGCCCACAAAGTTGAGCTTAACAGAAGATTATCTTTGCCTAGATAAGGTAAGTCATACCCAGCAAATTGAGTAACTTGTGAAGTATATATAAAGGTATAAGTATATCTATATTCACAAAGTGCTAATACTTTACTATAGTCTTTAGAAATAGGCTTATTTGGTATTTGGACAGTATATACTAAGTGTCTTATAAATCTAACTATTATTTCATCTATTACAATTTCAGTAGTAGGAGTTCAATAGTACTGGTATCAAGATTGTAGATTGGAGAATAGTGATTCTAACTTCTCATACCATTGATAGTATGGGAGATTTCGTACTAGAGGGGATATATGAAAATACTGCTTTAGCTGTTTAAAGCAGACCTGAGTCATATATTGGGATATTCTATATATACTTCAAGTTTAGCTGACTATAAAGCTAATAAACAATTATAAACAGGTAAAAGGATGATATACTTGTGAAGAAGTGAAAGGTCATCTTTCTGCCAATAGTCTGTTACTGTACTGGAGTAATAAACCCCTATATAAATCACAAAATCAATAAACACTATCACCTTAATATCTCTTACAGCATACTACCTCCTTCTACTATTCCTTCCTGCTACCTTTGCTGTTGTATAAGCATTGGTGTTTTCAGAAAGTTCCTCAAACTATTCTTAGTTGAAAAAGAGCCTAAAAAAATCTAGTGGCTGAATAGGTTGACTTGGAGGATTGGCCTGGGGGTCATGGATTGGATCATATTGGCCAAAATGGTCTGCTGGTAAATGCAGTATACAATTATGTTAGTGTTGGACATACTTGTATAGTTCAAGGGTAGGCATAGGTAGAAGATTTAATAGAAGTTAAAATTCATGCTAATCTGCCTCGGTGGCCAATTCATGATCAGGCAAGTCTTCATAGTCCACCAGGTCCTTATTCTCAGCAATTTCAGTATACTGCTACTTGCCCAACTCTTGCCCTCTTCCCTCGAACTTCATTACTGTCATAGACATTAAGTTAGTTATCTATTAGCTTTGGTTGCTAATAGATCTATAACTACTAGGAGTCCTCAAGGTAGTATCGCAATAGTAGTCTTTCAATCCGGGCTAGGAGATAATTGGCTAAAAGATGCCAAGATGGTAAGGAAATGGTGAGAAAACTTAAGGGGACAGTGAGGGAACTTGAGGGGGGGGGGCTTACAAACAGAGCACGGAGGAAAGAGAAGTCTAATTTTTGTTTAAAAAAAATAAAAATGCAATGAACCCCCATCATAGCAGATAAGAATACCGCAGGTCTAAATTGGACCCTACTCCGCAGTGCCCTCCTATCCGCGATCCTCCCCATATGCCATTCAGGTCTCATATTCATACCTTTTGTTCAACCATCAATCTCTCCAGGAGGTCAGTCTGAGTCTTACTGTTGTAGGGAAGCTGAGCTTGTGGCTACTCTCTGCAATATAAGCTCCTATGGCGAAAGATAGAATCACACGGGGTCGGGTTTCATAGTGTGGGATATAGTTTTCTAATATTGTACAGCACCTGTACGCTACAACTATAATTAACAGTATGGCAACCCCCCTCCCACAATACCCCACGGGAAGCATTACCAGAATACTAGTTACCACCAGCCAACCGTGCGACAGGGATTGAGTTTTTTTGCAGGGCAGATTGTGTCGGGTGTCAAGTCGCGGGGGGAACCTAATTTCTATCTGAAAGTGAGCTACCAATGCCTCGTCACTAGTTCTATTGTACTAGTACAGACCTCGGACATGGTACTACAGGTCTACAACGGGGTTATCCCGCCAACTCATGCCTGAAAAACGCCGATCAGAATCATAAGAAATCACTCCCTACCCCTCTGGGAACCCCCCCTACAGTACTCCCGAAATCCCAATCCAGGTCCTTACTAGTGTACCCCCATTAAGATCTCGTACGCTTCCCTCAACTCCCTCCTAAGTTCTTCCCACTCCCTCGCCTCCTTTTCCTCCTTCGTCTCCTCCTCTTCCCCACCCGCTTCGCTATCCCCAAAACTGACGAGGCTACCCCCCTCCCTCTCCTCCTCCAATTCCTTAAAGCGCTTCTCACGAGAGCGCACTCCATGCACAAGCATCATGGCACCCCACACATCCAACTCCCCCCACACCTCCCCCTCAAAGCTCTCCTCGTGCCGAGCACGTATGCCCTTGGGACAAGCCTTCTCAAACGCGTCCCATGCTGCACGGAACTTTTCTAGTGCGTTAGGGCATGGGATCACGCTGCAGGGTGAAGAAGATACGTGCTCAGGGTTGAGGCAGAGCAGGCAGATGCGCTCCAGACAGGCGTAGCACTGCCCGACCAGGATATTTCTGGTCGATTGAGAGACGGTGGCGGGAAGGGTGGTGCGGGTCCTGGAGTTCTGCACGAGGAGGGGGATGTCCACGAAGAATTTTGTGTAGCAATGCTGGTTCGGGCATGGGAATTCGCCGAGGGAAAAGGTGAGGATTGGTTGTGCGTATGAGAATTGGAAAGGCATTGTGTATGCTCTATCGCACGTGTCTATTCCTGCGGGCGATTGCGCTGGTAAGGATTTGGATGTGAGTGCTGGATTATATCTGGGTAGAAAGGGTGCTTATGAGTTGGTCGTTTACTTTCAAACAATTCTATCACTATTATGCATACTATTCACACGTTTGTGCCGACTTGGCGCTGTACAACCTTGATATCTCCCCGCCTGGGCCATAGGATTGCCGCTCCGGGCAAGGTCTCTCGGTCCGGTATACATCTTGTAACGCTACACCGTTGAACTCTCAAGATGGAACAGGTCATTACATGAACTTGCCTACTTTCAACATTCAGAATATCCGAAACACAAAGCATTCTCCGGGCCAAGGCTCTCAAGTACTTGGGAAACCATTCCTGCTGGTCCTATCTATAATCCTTGTGGAAACAAGGCATATGTTTTCCTCATAATTATTATTATTTTTCATGGGCACGCTAGAGCGTGATATTATGTGTGCGGGCAGTTGACAATTAACCCAATGGCCTTGCTTCTTTCCACAAATTGACTTTACACACGGTATGATACTCGAAATCCAAACCACCCCTTCAACTCCATTTCTCCACCAAAAAGAAAAGAAGAAAAAGAAAAAAACAGGTCCCAGAACTACCGCCATACTGCCGGATTAGTAATCTAACCATTTCAACGTTAGTTGGTAGCCGTGCGGTGGACCACAATGGCTCAAAAACCACGACAGAGCCCTCATAAAGATCGAGATGAAAAAACCACAACCAACTTGGACGCCTTTCAACAACCTGCTCCGAGACACAACGATGGCCCATTCTACCGGCGGCACACTGCCTGTACCGTACTTCGCTCATGCAGCCCAGCGTAAACCCAACTAGCCTTGGAATTTTCAAAAGAGTGTCATTATGTCCGCTTCATTCCATTCTGCGATAATGCCCGACGTCCAAGCAAGACAATGCAGGACTTCCCATAGGAATTTAGAAACATCCAAGATATTGAACAAAGGCCCGGACCACAGGACCACCCATGCAGGAAAAAAGGAAGAGAAAAAATCTCTAGATCCCCACGGTGTATTATCATTGCAGCAAAACGAAACTAAAACATGAAATTGAAGAATCATTAGTGGGAAGTTGACCTTATGAGATCTCATACCAGCGTAGCGTGCCAGTTCTCCATTCCGCGTATCGGGAAACAAAGGCTGATTTGTCGAGATTTCTGGCCTTAAGATTGGTTGCCACTTGTATAGGTTCCCTGATTCCCGAATCTTTCAAATTTTAGTCTAAAAATGTGCCAAGACCACTTCCGAATCCCCCAATACTGTACTGTACTGGCACTTGTACGATGCTAGTAGAGATTGTTTCTTTGTTTCCTGCGGGTTCTTTCCCCTCCTAATTCAACAAAGTTCCTTGAACTTTGGAGGCGTTGGAAACACTTTTGCTTCTTTTATACCTAAGGTTAGTCTGAGATCTCCCGCACAATAACCTAGCTCCCGGCAATGCGGAGAGCTTAAATTACAGGGAGCTTTGTTTATACTTTCGGCCAAGTCAGATTTAGCTGATTCTATTTTTGCTCTCTTTTCTCCTGTTTGCCTCCCACCTGGTTTGATCAAGATGCCTCGTTGTTGCCAAGCATCAGTGCTAAGACTAGAAAAAAAAAATCTGACCAGATGGCCTATCACGCGATCAGATGCCTCACTCGATAAGATGCACAAGACCGATCGAGGAATACCAGACTATGGAAGCCACAATGCCGGTACCGGTAACATAAAGACACCCGCCACAAGTAAACGAAAGCACTTATGACATTTCTACTCCCATTTGCGTGTATGCATGTCCCTCCACGACCAAGTAAAACAACCAAACTTATCATGGCAATAAATGAGGAAAATAACATCTAAAAATTCCCAAGCTTACATGCATGCTGGATATCCGATAGTGACTCGAACCCACGGTAGTACCAGAGTACATAACCTGGGGGGGGGGGGGGGAATAAAATGAAACGAGTTAAAATCCATACCTACAATACCGTAAAAGGTAAATGCCATCCAAACAACCGGTTTGATTTCGAGAGCAGAACAAAAGGGAACAAACAGGAAAAAAAAACTAACTCCGGTGCTAAAAAAAACAAAAAAACAATGATCCAACTACTCACTTCTCATCAAATCAAAGTTCGGCATTCCAGTCGGCATCCCAACACCCCCAAAACACTCCCGGGCGTTTACATTCCGAGCTCTTCGTGCGCTGCGGGGGTGCTCCGGTTGACGATGCAAGGGCCGTGGTGGTAGAGCAGTGACCGAAAAAGATAAACTTCCGGCATTTTTCCGCTGGCGGTGAGGGGGAGCTACTCGGTGTAACTGGAGGGTTCGAATTTGTGGCTGAGGAAGGGTCTAGACAGCCGCCGAACCAGCCGTAGTGCGTGCAGGTTTTGGCCGGGGTAGTGGAGGTGCGGGTCCTTGTGGCGGTTTTAGTGATAATGGTGGTTATGGTAGGGGTTGTGGTTGTGGTTGTTGTAGTCAAGGCGGTAGTTGTGGTTGTTGGGCTTGGGTCGAGGCAGTTGCCGAACCACCCGTAATGAGTGCATGTTGTTGTGGGCTTTGTTCTCGTGGATGTGGAGGTCGTCGTGACCACGGTTGTTGTGGTTCTTTCGTCGAGACAGCCCCACCATCCGGGTGTTTTGCAAGTGCTTGTGGAAGTAGTCGTCGATACACTCGTGGTGGAAGTGGTTGTCGTCTTATTTCCGTCGATAAATTTCCAAAGGAAGCAGTCCACACAGCCATCATCATAGATACATTGGGGGACGTGATCGTACTTCTCAATAATATCTTTAATAACGGCTTGGATTTTATGATATCCGAGGCCCATCCTCCAGCCATGGTCAATGACAACATCGTACACACACTCATATCCACCATGGCATCGGGTCTCCAAAGCATATCCTGCAATCGAGCACCCGGCCGTCGGCCCATTACACGTCCCCATGTAGATCGGATCCGCGGTATTTCCAAAGTGAAATACAGCCATACCATTAGCATGCCGCGGGTTATCACTCGGAGGTTTCGGCAATCCGATCCGCTGAGCCGGTAAGGCCTCGCCAACAGCTTCAAATGTAACCACCGGAAGCCCATATGTCTGGCCGAGCAAGGAAGAAACGGATCCGCCAAGTGAGTGGCCGACAAGCCAGATATTGGCATCAGGGTACATGGCCGTCACATTTGTGTACAGGTTCAGGGCCGCACGGTAGTAACGATTCTCGGCTAATATGGAATCCTTGAGGCAAACGGAATCGCAGGTATACGCCGTTCCGGAAAAACAATCGCAAACAGTTTTCCACCAGTATGAAACCCTCGCACAGCAGCACGAAAAAAAAAGGTTGTCGTTGATCTTGTCATTCGTAGTCGTTTCGGCCCCATCAAAAACAGCCGGGGATGTACCCTTGAGGCCAACTATAACCGTCGTGTTGGCTTCGTCCGCAAATATGTGACCACGAAGCCCGTCCCCTTCCCATCCAAAATCGCTTGTCAAATTATAAGGCTTTCCAATATCCAGCCAATCCTCCGTGCCCTCGGCCTCAATGTACGCGTCCGCTGCGATCCGGGCAAGACCCAGCACTGTTGTTTTGTCGGTTATGTTGGGCATCGGAATGATTTCAGTGGTCCAGTCATCGTCCGAGAATGTTCTGGGGTTGTGAGCTCGGTGGGCGTAGAGCATATCCTCAACCGTCTCTCTAGACCGATCCACCAAACGCGTGATCGGCCGAGCACCAGAAGACAGGCGATGCCGGGGGCGGGGCCGGAGTTGCGGATCATCCTCGGTGGCAACCAGAGTATTGGGATGGATGTCCAGCCGACGGAGCTGGTAAGGATAGCTACGATAAAATTAGTAAAACCGAACTCACCCTTTCGAAGGGAATCTTTCTCACCGATCGGCTCCATGATGAAGGACGTGGCGCAGTGACTATGAGCGTGAGTTTGTGACCACGAGCTCCGGTAAGTTTCCAGGGGGGGGGCAAAGGGGAACCTACAAACACAAGATCAGACCTCCCTCCTACGGCACCAGGCCCCTCGGAAGCTTCACCACCCCCCAATACGGGCCCAGGCCCTAACACATCGCCGGGCCGTGTAGGCACCGGAGCTGCCGCCGCTGCCGCCGGAGGGAGAGGATCCGGGGTAGCTAGCGTGGATAAGGGTGAGAGTGCGAGAAGGAATAACAGTGATTTTGTTGATATACGGCCTGCATCGGAGCATGGCCCTGCGGACTTGGGGAAAGCGACCATGGTGCAAAAAGTGAGGAAAGTAGCAAACCAGATGGTTGACAGCGAGAGCTGCGGTAAAGTAGGGACCTCGTCATTAACTGTCTCTCAAAGCCTTGGCGCATGACATAATCTTGTTGGGGTAGAAGATGATTGGGTGAGATGCGATGTTCCGGGAAAGGAAAGGTAACTTGAACACGGCGTGATCAGTTACCGGTAACGAGTAACGACAATAGTATTCCCCTCAGAAACCCGCCATGACTCCGGAATGTCCACACAGTGACGCGGCCCAAGTGGCGAACAGATAGTTGGATGAGTCAGGCCACAAGAGCACCCTGCCCTATGGGGCCCGCTTACCGGTACGCCGTCGTTCGCTCGTTGGCATCTGCAGTGCCCTGGATCCAAAAGAATACCATGGGGTCTAGTGCCGGTTGAGATGTGCAACCAATACTTGTTACAAGATACCGGTATGTCCAAGCTACCGTATTGGAGCTCCAGTACTGTAGGTGCACCGCCCTTATGATCGAAGAGCCGGCATTACAAGGTTGAGCCGCTTTTTGATCGGAAATACCGTATGGGGTCCACAGAGTGAGAGTTCCTGGCCCGATGTGCCCTGGGTGCAACGGGTCCATCCTTGTCACCCCCCCCCCCCATTGCCTGCGGACAAACACGGCCCTATGGGCTATTCCCCATCGATGTGCAACAAATTTGGTACGATACTGTGCAGCCGCAAGTACATCGCCCGAACTGAGGCTACCTGTGGATGAATCTGCCAGCATATCGCCCATACTGGTATCTCAGGTGGATGCGCCCGTCGCCATTTGGTATCTTATGATGGCTGAGGGCGAGTCAAGTTCGCTACAGGTACCGCATCTAGACTCCAGCACATTGCAGACACCCTACTCTACCAGCAAGCACCATTACTCACCAGACACTCAAAAGTACTATACACACCTAGCCTCTTGTATCCCCGTTCTAACACTGCACTGGGTGTGAGAACAAAGCTACAATTCCTATCCCCACTCACTGGCGCAAATCCCCACCGATACCTCAAATGAAGCCCAATCCTTGGGGCAATCCCTTCTGATGTCTCTAAGTTGGCCTCATTGCATGGACTGACGCCCCTCGCACCACTTCGACACGGTGATATTTCTATAATGGGTATAATGGATCATATTTTCTCGGGGCTGTTGAGACCCCACTGGCAAGAATCAAGCCGGCTCAATATTATGGGCAAGCCAATAGCTAGGAGCCTGTACTGGACTCGCTTGAGTGAAGAAAGCGTTGAGCCGACTGCGGGTTTTAACCAGGCACTGCGGGTGAGCGTTGACATCCTAGTGTCCAGATATATCTGTCTGCGAGTAGTTCAAGGCCAGGTATTCGTGTCTCCGGGACGATAATAGGCACCTCTTTTGGAATACACCCCTTCGGGTCGAGAAAAAGTATAGTGGTTGCGCTGCTTGAACAACTGTGACTGTGGGGAAAGATTCTAGGGAGTGATATCACGCCTTAGATGATATATGGAGTGGGAGCCTATGCCTTCAGAACTGATTGATCGGCCCCGTTCGAGCTTTCATGTAATTTACTGCGAACTTGAGCCTGTGAAGGTGATAAGATAAGAAGCTTAACACTTAATAGAGTCATTTAGTCCTATGGCTGGAAATTTTTGTCCCAAGCTTTGTGATATTTACCACCCCATCTAGTGGTAATGTACAGTACTTGAGTACTTGTACTCGAGTACTGTGCTCATTGAGAAGGCAGCGTCAACGCTGTCCTTTTTATGGGTCTGCTGGGGCTCTTCCGAGAGGGGCGACCATTCTTGGCTCGGAGAGCGAGTTGCACAGCAACCTACGGAGACTAGTATAACACGGCACTCGAGTATCACCGCTCGAACACTTCTGCCCCAGTGGCACTACGTATCACGTGAACACCGGTATCGCACAGTTAATATTCTCACCTTGCCGTGGAAGGACTTATCCTCTGACTTCGTTGGTAAATTATTCCCTTATCGATTATCACTCAGGTCGGACTTTCTGTTGGCCAAGAGGCCACCAGTGCCCCACCAGATTCCCACAATGCAAGCTCCCCATGAGTCACCACTCAGTACCCACTCAAGGCTAATTTAATTTATGGCACCGGAGGAGGCAAAGGTTCGAGTACGCCAAATAAACCCCTCATCTCTTTCGCCCCAACACCCAACAAAAAAGTTACGAGAACACGGTAAGCAAAACGACGGGCTTAAACCCCCACTGACTCCGGACCCACTACAGCAACCATGTTGTCTACCGGTACAGTACAGTATATGGTTCGTGCACTCCAAAACGTGCACAAGGCTGAACTACCAGTAACAGTGTTGCCTGGTTAAGCACATTTACTTGCCGGGACTCTATGGTGAGAAACGGCAAGGGGGCCTTCACAGTACCGGCAGGCCTCAGAACAGGGTTAAAATAAGAAAGATGCGAAGAGATATGGTAATATTACGATAATAACACGGTATCAGATTGGTAATAAATATCATATATTAAAGGTTTCAAAATCAGGAACATAGATTTTAGGAACTTGATTCGAGCTAAGAGAATATACTCTTGGCATAGATATTTGATTATGAATACAAAAATCTATTGTACAGTACAAGTATCATAGGTCCTGGCTACTTCACTGTGGCTTTCTGTAACACATTTTTCACTTTCGCATCAGAAATACATTGCTCCAAATGACTATACTTGTCTCTACTGACTAGCAATAGATATGAAAGGACCACCACATTTTTCTCCTTAACGTTTCCTACATAGGGGAACTCTCATTCTTGTGATATCCGCTTGCCAGTATGATAATTCTTAGTCGAGCCGGGACCCAAGATGCTGTGACTTCGGTATTTCCGGGCACCAGGCGGCTGTAACCGGGGATCAGTACGGTAACGATGCTGCACTGTATGATACTGTACAGCACTGTACAGTACACGCTCGTCGATGCTACCGGTACTTGACCTACTCCTCCCGCCGAGCCCCGCCTCCGCTGCCTGTCCCGCGTTCTATTTCCATGGTTTCCCCACCGTGACTCCTTAACCATCATGACTTCTGTTCGAGGTGACCATGCCCTCCATCTCCTCCATTATCCTCCCATTTTTCCCTTTACTGCTGATTTCGCCCATCATGCACTCTCCGGTAGCTGACAGAAGTATGCACCAAATGATAGTTCCTGAGCCATCTAATTCTTCGTCCCCGTCTCTGCGGTCTTCCTCCCCGGATAGGCCTGGACTGAGAGGAGCCCGCTCCTTTTCTCGCTTGGAGCCATCGACCTTGAATCCTCTCTCGAAATTACAGACGGAACTCACAATCCCGGAGGTTTCGGATGCACCCTCGGCCGCTTCGTCGATTTCCAAACTTGAGGAAAGCGAGGATGACGAAGGCCCTCCGCTGCCTTTGCCGGATGGGTTCAATGATCTCCCTATTGAGCTTCTTAGTCTGACAGATCGGTAGGTGTTTTCCCCCGCTTTCACGCATGCTGTAAACTGTGGTACTGAGTCTAGGGGATGGCTATTGAGAAATATTAGTTTTATAGACTCCTTATCTATGAAAATCCATCCGACGCCTTTGGCGGTTGCGCAGCTTACGGAGCTCTTTCAGCAGTTTTACGTTACGGCGTTTCAGCATGTCGATACCCACGTCTCGCATTCTTACCTTTCTTTGGCATCCAAGAAGCCGCGGACATCCCCTGCAGCTTCCAAGAATCCAACCCAGATGCTCTCTATCAGCGAGATTTCTCAGAAGAAAAGGGACCGCAGGCTTTTAGAAGCCAAGCGATCGGCTCTTGAAGAAGCCGTGGAGAGAAGGATTACCGAGGGCATTTACGATCGTATCTGGAGACATCAGAGCACGGATGATGAAGCTCGGGACGAAAGTTTGAGGAGTAAGATGGCAGCTCTGAATGTGGTCGGTGTCAAACTGGGCCATTTGGGAGTTGAGTTGGAGGGTGCGGTGGGTGATATTGAAGATGAATTACGACCAGCGGTGGAAGCTTTGGCTGGAATGAACAACCTAAAGTTTCCCCTTGGAAAGCTTTTATCTTTGAAGAAATCTCATAAGGCTATTGTTGGTTCGATATCCTGCTTCTATTTCTATTGTTTGACTGAATTTTCGTCTAATGTGTCTATCCGTAGATTGGCTATCGACCCATAACTCCTCCTCTTCGGCAGATTTTATCCTGCCAACGCTCATTTATACCCTGATCATTTCACCACCGACTCAGGACTTCAATATTATATCCGACCTCTTTTTCATTCAAAGATTTCGTGCGAAGAAGGCGATTGACGGGGAGGCTGCCTATTGTTTGACTAATCTTGAAGCCGCTATCTCATTCCTTGAAACGGTTGATCTAGCTACCTTGAAGGTTGACGATGAGAACCCCCCGAAGCAACAATATAATCCCAGTCGGAGCAGAAGTCCGATGACCTCTCGCTCGCTGACACCTGATATGCCTTTCACACCGGTCGGCGATCCACTGGCTAACTTATCCGAAAAGCTTGCGATAGCTCACGTGGCCGCTGCATCAGCTGCCACTTCGGCACCCCAGAGTACTGCTACAAGAGCAATCGGGTCTAATCCCTCTGCTTCCTCCTCAACCGCATCCTTGCAGCCATTAGCACCGGGAAGCGCAGCGACGAGGAGGTTGTCCTATCTTACTCCGATTGATCTTGCCACAAGCGCCGCTACAAGTGCCGTGAGCACCGCAGATCAGGGCATCAGGGGCATCGGCAATACCCTGGAAAGCAGCTACAAGTTTTTGTTTGGCAAGATGGAAAAGCGGGGAGAGGAGTTGCCGAAAACCTTGGAGGATGCTAGGAGGCTTGTGGATTCGCCGGCTACAGGGAATTTGGAACAGCAGCAAGAGAGGGCACAAGCGACTATTGCTGCTTCGGAGTTGGGTACGGACGGGGGAACTTCGATGGGCAACATGAAGAGGGTTGGAAGTGCTACGAGTATTATGAGTAATCAGAGCGGTAAAAAGGCCGAAGAGAAGGAACAGAGTGCTGGTGGGCTTCGTGGAGCAGCCGCGATACCCGCGGCGGTGGCTGTGGATAAACTAGAAACTGTGATGAATTTGGGGACTTCGCTCGGGAGATTTGCTGTGAGGGGGTTTTCACGAAGCTCGACGCCTACAACACCCTCTACGAACACAGATTCTGCACTTGCTGGTATGAGAGCGCTGGGTGCTGCGAGCCAGGAGAATGCGCATAAAGGGCATAAGCGTGATGATAGCGCTCCGGTTGTAGATCTGTTGAGCGTATGTTAATTTCTTCTTACCTTGTACCATAGAGTGTTTGCTAATAGCTGAAACAGACGTTCCCGGATCTAGCGAACTCCTTAAAGTCACAGCAGTCAAAGGCGGCGGTAATGAGTCCGCCCCCTGTTGCAAGGTTTTTGGAGGTAGAGGACCCGGGTGACCTGAAAATCAGCGAGGTAGCGGAGCTATTGAAGGACTATCGGAGATTGGTGGAGGAGTTGAGGGTTAGGGGTGCCGTTGAATAGCGCTAGACTGGAGAGACCGAATTCGCGGGCAAGGGTTCGGGTGGGTCTTTTTATTATTATTTGTTAGATGGAGTTGCATGGGTTAGCTTTAGGATTCTTGTACAGAGTATTGTAGGGTGGAAAATGTCCTTTACGGGTATCATACCCCTTGGATTTTTTGTTGATTGGTAATTACTGTGCTGGAGAGATGTTTGTTTTTGTAGGGTTGACTCAAAAACCTCGCCACAAGCCACAAGAAGTCATGACGACCCTCGCCACACTACAGTCACGAAAAGTCACTCGCCAACACAAACCTGGTCAAACAAAAAATGCCCCCCCCACGACCACTGCCGGAACAGGGTCACAACTACCAGTATCATGCTGCCATGCCCACTAAATTGTTTCCTCATCCTCAACGCTCCCCCCCCCTCAACCAGTGGCAATGATCACCCCTCACCCCCCAATGCGGCCAACGTATCCTCCTCTCCATCGCCCCCAACGCCCTACCAACCTCAACCAACAGGAGCCCAGATGCCCCACGATCCGATAAACCGTTAACCCCGTCACATCTCTGGACAACTATACATACAGGCCTAACCCCCATTATCCCGCAATATCCTCAAAAACACATCCTGCAGTGGCCCCCCAGGCCCAGACCCGCTCCTTTTTGAACACCTTTATGATCCCCAGGAGCGCCCCCAGCAGCACTTGCATATCCTGGTCCTGCGCGTTGAGGTTTCCCCCCATGTGTGCGAGGTGCCTCAACTCTGCGTAGTCGAGGGACCTTGGCGTCTGGCCTTCCCATTGGGTTGGACATATGCTAGGGCCCGTTTGGTGCCGTGCTCGGTATTCTCGCACCTGACGGGGGCGTGGTGCCGAGGTGCCGAATTTCCCAGACGTTTCCTAGTTATTTGAGACTTTTGATAGCCGGGCCGTAGACCTGCTTGACTGCTTAGAGTGGTGTGGTGCCTTTGACGTTGATGTTCTTAGTGATGTCCGGAAAATCCCAACGAGAGGGGGGAGGTTTCTTCTATTTCACGGCTATTTTCCACGATGCAATTGCGTGCTTGCTGGGGGTGTGTCCCCGAAATTTCTTAGAGAAGACGGGGGATGTTTTCTGGTTGTGTCGTGGCCCACAAGGCGCAATAGTGCTGGGATTGTAGTTTTCACAAGCCTTGTACTTGTTCGTTTGCATATGATGGTAGTGCAGCCACCTATTCCCGCACTCCTTTTTCAACCTCCATGCCCCGGTGACCCAGAAAAGGTGATCCAATGCACAGGAACCTAGTATCCGTTACAAAGTATAGCATCGGTCAGACGTATCGATTATCCCGGTTTACACCAACTCTTGGGGAGCGGTGCTGAAGGCATACGCCGCTTGGCGACCGAAAGTCTCATAACATCTCGCCCCTTGTAATCTCTTATACTTGGCCGTTCCTGCCCTCTTCCGGAAGAAGCTGCGCGGAGGCCTACGAACGGGCTTCGATTAATTGCCGAAGAAGTATACCCTCGTCTTCCTTAAACGACCAAATATTGAGAGCATTATGTTAGTAAAGTGAAATTCTCGACCTTTCTTTGCGACCTCTGTACGCGGTAGGATATAAAGATGTATTACTAGCCCCGTAATCCGGACCTCGAACTTCGATATCCACCTCACGCCTGACAATAGAAGTTGAGCAATATCCACATTCCCCCAATGAGAGCGGCCTATCTCTCTCATCAGCCGGCTTAACTATGGTAAAAAAAAAAAAAGCCTATTTCTAGTCGCTCTCCGTACGCTGAATAACCCCCAAAACCATTACCTCTACAGCACTCAGGTGTGATTAGAAGTGCTAATAATTCTTTTAAATAAGCCACCCCATCGCGGCTTATCGGGTGTGGGCAAAGGGCGGGAACAAATTTTTCGTTTTCGCGAATACAGAGATCGGTAATGGTACTTCTTTTCCTGTAAGACTGCTCACTTCATAGTATCCCTGCATGAACTAGGAGTTTTCAGGAAGGACTCCATACCTTGTTGGTGGGGAATCATCATAGCCTTGGGATCCCGACGGTGTCGGACAGCGACCTAAAAATCGGGAGCTCTCGGGGAAAGATGAACCCGGGCCAATGAGTTAGGAATATCTTATCGGCATAGGCGGTGGGGAGGTGGACAGATGGGGGTGGCAATGTTATTCCCAGCTCCAGTACTGTACCCAAGGCCATCTGGGCTCTGAGCTCTCCCATTGGTGAGAGCGCTTTTTTGTGGAACCATGCGATACCTTGCCAACGCAACCTCGCCTAAACCCCACAAAATATCACTCGCAAAAAAAAAAAAAGTTCTATTCACATTAATTAAGGCGAGAGGAGAGGCAGGGATGAACAAGTATTTCTTAATTGGTAAAAAGAACTTTCCAAATAAAGGCTTTATTCCATAATAGAGCAAAATACTCTGCCGGGTTTATATCAGCCAAGTAAATAGGATAAGAAAAGAAGCAGAACGGGATGTAGGCAGCACTCGCTCACCTAGCCCCAAAGAATACAAAAACATAATAGCAGATAGGTAAAAGTATAAGAAAACACCACCAGAAACCAGCAACCCCAGCTTCCCAAGAGCAATTAAAAGGAGAGACCCCCTGGGCTCTTAAACCCTCAACCCCTCAAATCAACCCCTCCTGGCTAGCCTATCAGCCTCCACATTCCCCTTCACCCCATTATGCCCCTTGACCCACTCAACCCTAACCCGGACCTTTGCACCCACACCCCCAAACCTCCCCTCGTCAATCCACCCCTTCACGGCATCCAATGCTGGACGACAGTCCCCGCAAACAGTAACAATCCCCCTGCCTGTCCTCCCAGCGACCGGCAATCCAATTGCTATAGCCCGTAGCAGAGCTTCAGTCTCTGCCTGCACGCTCGTGAGTCCGGGCGGAAGTCTCAGAGATATGGAGATGAATTCGACGCCACGGCTGTAGATACCAGCGGAGGAAGCGCCCGTGAGGCGACAACAACATGCGTCAGCGTAGAGGAGGATTTCGTTGAGCCCCTCTTCGCGGAGGTGCTGGAGTTTTAAAGCGGTGATGAGGATGCTTGGCGGGGGTGGAGGTGAATTTTGTGGGCAGGATGGTTGCGCTCGTCCTGGCGATTTTGATGGTGATTGGGGTAGCGATAGTACTGGCATTGGTGGGACTTTTGGGAAAGGGCGTCGATTCGTTGCGTACCCTCGTGAGCAGCGAACCCCTGGAATAGAGAATTCTTTGAGGAACCTGGAGTTCAACATGTTTCTGTTTAGGTTTTTTCCCTCTTGCTAGTTGATCAAGTTGGTTTGTTAGTTGGTTAAAGTCTAGAAGGGAGGGAAGGTGGGAGCGGGGGGGGCACGATCGATTATACTCAATTTCGGTCGTCTCTCTAGTTGCCAGAATGTCTAGATCCTTCTGTTTACGTGCCACATCCCTTGCCGTGATGCGCTCTTCCACATGTTGCGGGGCTACATGCATTGTATGCATGGGGGGATCCGTGACATTGTGTGGCCATCGAAAAGTCACGACTCAAACTGCGAACGATCGCTGGAAGCATTCCAGCGCCAGGGGTTGTTTCCTGTAACGGGACAGACACCAAAACTCTGGGAAAACACACATATCCAAGCTACCGGACCCCCATAGATTTCTAGGAAGCTGTGATAAAGTATGTATAAAATTGTGGTAGAATCCCCTGAAGAGAGAGTAATGCGCCACCTAGGGTGATGGGCTCTACAGAGCGAGGGAGTGGCCTTTGGGAGTAGGGGCGCTACTACATGTCTCGGCAAGGGGCTGGTAGGTAGAGGGGAGGGATTGTGGGGGACAGTATATGTGAATATACCTGTCGGTACCTGAAGATGCAGACTTCCTCAGATATACAGAGATGCTCGCAGATATCTTCAAATACCTACATGCGTAGGCAGATGCTTGCAGATTCCCGACCATATGATCCAACACCCGAAGCTACCTTCTGCAGGTTCAGGTTCAGGCTCGGAACTGCGAAGGGAAATCAAAAACATTCCGACAGGTTCGATGTAGAGCCAATAGTACAATGTTGGAAAATTTCCTGTCACGATGTACCCCAAAGGTGTGGGAAAGTTATTCACACATTAACAAATGCTATTTGATCGTTGGGCCATTTTCTCCTAACTCTTCAGTATCGTTACGAACCTCAAATCCCAAACGCTTTTCCTCATAGCCTCTTCGCCACCATAGGGTTTTCCAACCACCCACAACCCTGATGATTCCACACCCCAGATTGTTTCACCCCCTTCGATCCCGATCACCAGGTTTAATACGACTATTCAGGCGGGAATATGATATAAGCGCACGCTCAGGATCTGCACTAGGATCCGCACCCGGCGGTCCTTTAACCCTAAAACCATTGGTAATTGTGGTGATAACAAACCACGCCAGTGTAGCCATGCAGGTGCATACACCGTTGGTGCGTGTTGTGGTGTTCCGTTTAATCCACGCTAATGTATACACACCCTAAAAACTCTCAAAAATCAGTCTAATCATATTCCATCACTCGGAAGATTACAGGCACGGCACCCTTAGTCCATCCAGGCCTAGTGAGATGGGCCCTAGAAACGGAATCAGAGGACCACAGTCTGGTTATGCAAGCTCCAGAAAAGTCCCGGGTTGAGCTGGGCGCTTGCAACACTACATCCTCCCTTTGCCTCTTCGTCTATCAGCACCCCCACACAGACACCCTACAGGGCAGACACCGAGATCCTCACCAGGGCCCAAGCTAAATACCAGCCACGGTGGCCCTAAGGTATCTTCTTAACTCCCTCCACTGGGCACGCATTGCTTCATTCGTGGGTCAACCGTAGATCCAAAGTAGATGGTTGAGCTAATCTGAACTAACTCCGTCCATACCGTGCAGAGTGCTAGGGAGGATGGATATTCTCGCCGTGTTGAGCCTCGGGAGGGATTAGCTGGCTGCCGCTCCAGATTTCAATAAAGTTAGTGAATTGAGCAATCGCATTGCGATCCCTATATATTTTCTGGCTATTAAAAACCAGGGAGAATAAATAATTATGTACCCACGCCAATGGAGTCTCTAATGTACACCCATGAAATGCTGTGCCACTTCCTCCCAAAGGGCTTCTTAGCCTTCGGGAAGGGGCCTGAATAGTACCAAGATTTGCCCGCCACCTTCCAAGGAAGGGATATTCCTAATTCTTGTTGGGTTGACTGACAGACAACCCAAGGGGGTGCTGAGCAATACTGGGAAGTAAGTTCTCTATTAGTTTGAAGTCTCGCTGTTTTGGGGCTATTTTTCCATTCAATCCATTGAGTCAGTGAATTCTATCTTCTAGCAATCATGGTTTCGAACCCAGGGGTCAGAGGGGGTTCACCCAGACTTACTTGCTATCATATTATCAAATGCGGTCAGATCAGAGGAAATAGCAGTTAACAGAGCAGTTTCGCGGGGACGACAGTTCGCGATATAGGAGAGCGGCACCACCCTACTATCCATAGCCCAGGGCACAATAGTGGCAAGGAGTTCTTGGCACAGCTACCCAGTTAATACTGAGTAGCCCCGTCCTCCAATGTAAGAAAGTTACGGGTATTACTGCACTCAAGTTGCCGGGTTGTGTCTGCCTCCTTCCGAGCTCGTCTGCCAAAAACGTGATTCCAATCCCGTGACTTGGTGAAAGCTATTTGATGTCAACTCTATACAAAGATTATGTAACTTTCAGGGGACTTGTGTGAGGGCATATGGAACGTCTGGTTAGGGGACAAAACCTGCAAACCGACATGGCAAACCCCGCACGGCGGGATTGTGTTTGCCATGCTTCCAAGAAGGGGCAATGGGTAACAGCTGATCGGGAACCTGTTTTTCACAAATGGGGAGGCTGCCCGGAAATATGCTTGACAGTCGTCGATGAGTCCCTGCTCCCGCTCCCGCTCCCGCCCCCTAGAAATTGAAGACCAATAGGCAAACTAACCGGTAAACAAATATAATAAGAACAAATAACGAAAACCAAGCGTTTTGGGAAATAAATTGGTAAAATTTAATACGAATGTGCTAACAATGAAGTTTGGGAAAAGAAAAGGGGGGGGCAATAAATGTTCTTCGAAATGTGGGGATTGTGGGGATTGTGGGGAGAGAGAAAGAGAAGGTCCCGACACCAACCCATCCAAACAAAACTAGCATCTAAAACTTGAATTACTAGCCCAGGGGTGTTGTGACTGGTCCCTCACCACCCAAACTTCGAACATGTATGAGCTATCATACAAAGAGCGGATCTGGAAAAATACAAAAATATGAACACAGACCAAAAAAACACCAATTTGTGCTAAAGATGGATATCACCTACCCCACACTAGACATACTAAAATTTGTACTATATGTTGGATATATCCGAGTCTGATACTGTGCAGCATGCTTCAGCCTGAAATGTTGGTGCAGGCACTAAGGTTATCATTCCGTCTCATGGGAGTGTGGGAGCAAGTCCTGAAATGAAGGAGGATTCATCTGTTTGGTACTATTGACAAGGTGAAGAGTTTTCCTTGTTAGTCTGTTTGGTAAAGAGTTTTTCCTGCTAGTTTGTTTGGAAGGATGAAGCACATATTGATTACAGAGGATCTAGAACTTATGGTATTGTCTTTATAAGTTATATTTTGTTCGCTATTATTTCCTTACAAAGAATAACTCTCCTTTTATCTCCTTCTCATTATCTATACTACTTTCTTTATGATATCATTCAATATAAATCCTGACTCTCTTTAAACCCTCATGCTATATATCAAAAAGGCCATCCTCCGAGTGTTCTTCAAGTCCTAAATTACTTCTGTGTAAAACTATATACCTCTTTCAAACTTATATTTTCCCAACTCTCTCTCCAAGTCTAGCATTACATCTCCAACCTCTCCTCTAACTTCTCAGCCTCTATCCTGTAGAATCCTTTTATGACCTTGGTTATTACTTGATTCACTATCCCTTTTTCCTCCTGTTTTCCTCTATTATTCTTTTTTCAAGGGCTAAGGTTTTCAGATTCTAAAGCACTCTAAATTTACTGTAAATTATTTTGATTTACATAAATTACAATCAGTGAGGAAAAAATAATAATCCTAAGTCCTATTCTCTAAGAGCACATTCAAGTTTATTATTACCGCAAATTGAGGTATAGAAAGAAAACAATTAGAAGATTTTAATTCATAAGGAAGGTTTCTATACTGCTAGTGTTATTAACTCTGAGCCTGCTGGGGGGATCTCAAAGAAATTGTGAATCTTATAGTTTTCATCATGACCCATTTTGTAGGACAGTATAGTGAGATTTTCACTGAATAATGGTATAGAACATAAAAAAGGTTATTCAAATTATTTCTAGCTGCTTGATTAAGCCACTTTGGCTTAGTATTTTTAGAAACAGTATGCCGCAAGTTGATGGTAGATGTTAAGAATATTTTCCTAAAGAATTTACCTAAAATTTGTAGGAACCAGGACAAGGGTTCAGACCTAGCCTTATAAATTATGTTTGTAAACTGTAAATTATATCCCGTAAATCACGGTAAATTTATCCTAATTTATGTAAATTTCCAAACCTTATCGAGGACGCTCTCCGCTAAAACTCGCATTCCGTAAATCTAACCTTGACAGGAAAGGACCGTGCCCCCATCCACCCCCATCTAGGCTTTCAACAAAATTTCGACTTTCAATTGACCGCCAAAAACAACCACGACAAACCCCCTCCTCTGAACCTTGGCAGTATGTGGGGCATCCATAGGGAGCTTGATATTATGAATTTCTCAGTTTTCATTGATAGTCTCGGATACTGATACGGGACATGAAGCTGGGCTGCCTGGCTTCCATGCAGCCCCCATACAATTTAATGGTTATGGTGTGGATCTCCGCTCCTCCTCCAGAACCGGGGCCCCCGGTTGCAGAACAATTCCTGTAGCCTGACATTTAACTATATGGATATTTGAGTTAAACTCCGTCAAAAACAAAAACTACTGAAGTTCTTACACTTTTTCTGGACACTATAGATAGGTGCCTCTTGGAACTGATTTTTTTGCGCGGGGAACCGGGGGGGGTGCGTTTCCTATGTGACCGAGTTCACCATGTGTCATCTAGCAAGTGCAGAACCCAGTCGCCAGCCAGGATTCAGGGGCACGTAGTAAACACAAAGTTACCAGGTCTTCCCTCTACCTCCTACAGCACGAATGTAGTTGGGTGGACAAGGAAGCAAAGGGATAGGGAACAATGCACCAGCAAGAGCCAAATTGGAGCACCGTTCGTTGTCTCTCCTACTACATTAAGCCGCATTGTACCTCCCAACACCTGCTCAGCCCACAGGCCCTTCCCACTACCCGTGTCACCCATGTGACAACTAAGAAACCACCTTCGGGTTCACGAGTGAGATATCATGATCAAGCAAAAACAGCTGTAAGTTACTTCAAGGGAGAAGAAAAAAAGGGGGGGAAAGAAATTGAATACAGTAACTAGAGTTCAAACGCCCGAGGAATCCCAAAGCATATACCCATACCCATTCCCAGACAAAGTAAATAAGGAAAACGAAGCCTATAATGGGGGAATAGAAAGAAAACATTTCCTCACGTCAATCAGACAAAATCCCCAAAAGCGTCATCGTCGAATCCCAGTTTTCCGAAATCCTCGGCACCATGTTGGCTCTGTCTACGCTTGACATCCTCCGCGCTGGGTGGTGGTGGGAGGAAAGGTAAAGGGAAGGCTCCAGTGGCGGCGTTGCGGGACGGAGAAGAAGGCGCCCTGCGGCGACCTTTGTTCTGTTTGGTCGATTAGTATGACAGACGCAAAAAAAGTGGGGGGATGATCCGGGGGACGTGCTCCGATTGTAATGCTGATGGTCTCCCCTTCTTTTAAGGAGTAGTCCTTTGCCTCAACATCAGATAATTCTGACAGCTTCCCAGCCTTCCTTGCTTTCTCGCCGGCTGTGACGCTATCATTGTGTCTACGGACCTCTTGCAAAGAAACGCCAAAGTCGAAGGCCTCGCTGCGTTCTTCGAATCCGATACCGAGCATAGCTTTACGTGATCCGTCAACAACTCTCAAAGCGAAAAATCTCGAGCTGTCAATAACTTGTTCAACACAATGGGCACCCTTTAGGATAGCACACGAACCGTTAGCCTAGTCTATTCGACATATAAATGAGGAATTCGGGAGGGCAGAAGAACAAACTTCATAGGGACAATTAGCAAACAGATCCCCAGTCTTGGGATCCTCAAGCCTAATATCCGTGCACACTTTCTCCTCTTTCCCATCCGCATCCTCAGTAGCCGTCTCCACAATCCTAATCCGAGCAGTGAATATCCTCGACTTTTCTTGGTCGACCTTCCAGTCCCCGGCCTTGTACCCGCTGTTACTGGATAAGGGTGGAACAGCGTAGATGTGAACTTTTGGGGCAATGAATAAGATTCGCTGAATGGACTCCATTGTCTTCGTTGGGTCAGATCAGATTATTATGGGGGCGGGGAATCGAGGGGCAGGGCGATGGGTGTGTGGTGGCGAGGAACGGTTTGATGTTTTGAAGAGATGCGCTGGCAAGCTATCTTATGCAAGGGTTGTCTTGGCACGGGTACTTCCGTATCCGGGTTAGCGCCAGACCCTAGGCCTCTGACCTCGTGTTTTGGTGATGGAGATGTTGTTTGGTGGGTTACACGGGGAGGATTTGGAATGTAGAGGCGGTCAGAAGGGTTGAAGGATGAGATCTTGGATGGAATAGATTGTCCTGTTGAGCATTTTCATTTGATCTCGAGTGCTTTGCCCCGTGGTCGTGGGACCGGGAAACTTGGATGATGTTAATATCTATCACGTGGGGTTTACTGAACCCGCATGCTTCAGTTTTCCATTCCTCTGCATATTCCAGCCGGTGAAGTCATTGAAATGGGAAACGACGATACGATAGGGCACCTAGATCTTATGATTCTTGCACTATCGGCCAATAAACCGCTGTTGGACCAGGTTTGCCAAGCCCCAATCACAGCAGCAGATTGGCCATGTTTTGTCCAATAATCTTGGAGCTGTGCTATTGGTTCGGCACTGAGATGAGAGATCCACGAGCTCCTAAAATTTCAATGGAACACAAGCTAGATGCAGAACTTTTTTTAAGATATAATTATAGTTATGATATCATAGAAGCTCGCTTATTCCCGCTCACGTCTCCGAAGGGGGGTTCCCTGGGCGGAATAACAGGAAAACTTGATCATTACAGAGCTGAGTCCATATCGCCACATGGAAACGCGGGCATCCATATCAAAAATGAACCACGGGAATCGGTGAAACTGTGAATGAAACCGTGCAGTACCTCATCCAGCGCTCAATTCAATAAACTACCTGGTCCTCTCTCCCCCACACCGACCCCAACGTTTATTCATTCGACAAAAAAACAGACCCTCAGTCTAATGCAACCAAAAACCCCTAAGCCTCCGTTGTAAGGTAAAATGTGCGGAAATAGTACTCGCAGGGGCTTGTTTTCACCACTTGGTGAGATGGAATAATGTGGCATGGTAGAAGAATTGCCCTTGCGCTTGTACCGGTAATATAGATGAAACGGTATCCTACCATCAGCCCTAATTGATTCCCCCGATGCCGGCACGTACCTCGTTATCCCGAGCGGCTGGGGTGTACTCATCCTTCCACAAACAAGCTATATACGGAAACCTGCCTAACTAGATGCCCATACGATATGATAGATTCGCTCTAGCGGAGGACCAAACCCGAATTATATTATACCCCTGCACATTACATCGAACCCCACAAAGCTTCTCTATACCAACACCCCAGTTTCAGCTGTGGAATGCCTGTAACTCCAACGTTGGTTGGAGTCAGCCCTGGTACTCTTCCCAAATTCTCCACGAGTGGGACGACTTGGAAGCTGAAGGTGGAGGATTTGTTAACATTTGATGAGCCCCATGCGAGAGCGAATCAACTCCCTATTAAGCAAAGCAAAGCATAAAATTGCCCCGGGGATTTCAGGGCACAAGCTTTGAAATAACAGAGTACCGGCGAAGTGACCAACTGTAACGAGATTCCTGCCGGGCTCATGCGATCGGGGCCCTTCAGGTAGCTCAATTTCGGGATTTGATTTTGATGATAACTGGGGGTATAACAACTTGACTTCGGTTCCAAAAGTGCCCTGGTTCTGGAGAATTCTACTTGAACTTCACGAAAATTGGTCCCAAATAATCTTTCCCCTTATTGAACCTCCTTACTCCTATGCCCTCTAGCTGTTGACGAGTTTGCTTGATCTCCTTTACGCCATGGTTCCAGGGTCAAATTACGTGCTGCCACTCGAGCGTTGCGAGCCGGAAATGCTTTCTGGATTGCCATGCTGGATCTGGGGGGTCGGGAGTGGGAGGTTGGGTCATCGCCGACTTTGTTGTGTTTACGGGGTTGGGATTTCAGGCTGGAGCACTGCACTTGGGTCACTTTGACTTGGGCACGGCGGTTTCGTGATGATGTAGGGGTTGCGGCGGCCTTCTTTCACAATTGCCGTGATTCCCGACATCCATTGCTGCAATAGCCAGCTAGATACCGGGGCTCCAGCAATGATCATTATTTCTCACTCGTTTCTGCTATGAGCTAGTCTGATTTTTAGCAGGGTAATACAGTAGCAAACTTTAGCAAGCCGAGTTTAAAGACTTCTACCACTGGAAAAGTATTGCCAATCGAGTATTTGGGCTTATTCGCTCCATCAAACTCATATAAACCTTGTCCGAACCCTATCCTACGCTTCCACCATTCTACAGCAACCGACCAGCGCTAGGTCCGAAAGAATCAAGGACAAAAGAAATCAAATTAACTCCCGTTCTCGGGTACAAGTAGAAATCTCCTGTCAGCTTAGAGAGGAAGAGTTAAACAAAATATGTTATTAGGTGATATAATCTGCCTGTTTCCGTTCCCCCACCCCACCATCTGTTTAAGGTATGTACGCTTTTCGAGGGTTTAAATGTTGCTACTGTGCCTCCTGCACCGTTTTCTGTCAAGTTATTAGCTAAGGAAATGTAAGATGGGTGATTTAGGGGGGTTGTTACCACTAGCCAATCCATACCATCGTTGACACCTAAATCACGTGCATTAGCAATCTGTCCTGACCTTAACAAAGCCCTTGCGACAGGCTCACCATCGCCAGTGACAGCACTGCACCCGAAGATACTCCAACTCCGCTCCTTCAAGCTAGGCAGCTTCAGCACTTCACTAATCTCCGCAGCGCCTAAAACACCTGGTTGGTCCTGTTTATTCGCAAACACTAACAGTGCTGCTTCCCGTAGCTCATCCTCGTTTAGCATAGCTTGTAGTTCTTCCGCTGCAGTTTCTAAACGAGTGTGGTCGGTCGCATCAACCACGAAAACAACGGCGGCGGTGTTAGCGTAGTAGCAGCGCCAGTATGGTCGGATCGAGGTTTGACCGCCTGTGTCAAACACGTTAGCAGGTAAACCGAGGAAACGCCAGTGAGGAGAAGCCGCATACCGAGATCCTATTGTCTAATGTCAGAAAACTGTATGCGTGTAAATAAGACTTCGATACATACCCAAACGTTAAAATTCAGATTCTTGTATGTGACACTCTCGACGTTGAAGCCGATTGTTGGGACCGTGGTCACAACCTCGCCGATCTACAACCCCCGTGTTAAACTCTGTCCCTTAGGTTTACTATAGAACCAAATAGCCCTACTTTCAGTCGGTACAATAATGTTGTTTTTCCCGCGTTGTCCTGCTTAGTATTAGTGGCGATAGCAGGCAGGCGATAGGGAGTGGAGCCTCTCACCAAACCCAGGATCAATATTCGCACCTCCTTTTTCGACCACAGCCTAGAGAACATACTCTGGAAAACTCCCATATTGTATTTGAATGGCCTTTGAGCGAGGTAAATAAGGAGCAAAAGGAGCGAGAGGAATAATCGAGCGGAAACACTGGTGGTGAATGGAGCTTGTGGATGGGGCAAAGGAAAAAAGGAAAAACAACGTGTAATTGTCATTCCATGGATGACTAATTAAGGGCTAGTTGGCGCCACAGTTGTCTCAAGCTTTCTTTGGGGGGGGGGAGCTGGTCATTCGGGTAAACAACTACAGCGCTCACCATCCAACACTCCTACAACAATTCTGCGTATTGCGAGACTTCTTTCAAACGCATTCCATAATGGCGCCCCCAAAGAAGTCTGGAAGGGCACTCCTCAGAGAGGAGGGTGAGTTGGAACTGAAGATGCTCACCGTCTATTTTGGTCAAGGCTAACGATTGTGTACCAAATAGGTCTTGAACGGACGGATAATAATCTGAGAACGCACTCATGGCCGGTAATTCCTATGATAAATCAAAAGAATTATTACACGTTTGTGCTTCGGCTTTCTACCTATTCCACGACTCGGCTAATAATTGCGAAGCGAGTACCTCAAGCGCGAAGAGCAGATCATGGTGTTTCGCCAGCAGCAAGAAGACTCCCTAAAGGCCCAAGCGGCGTTACTAGAGAAAGAGAAACAGGCATCTACGGTCGCGGATCCGATGGCGATGGACATTGATAGAGGTGCGGAGGAAGGGGAGGAAACGGCAGAACAAGAAGAGGCTCTGGGTAGTAAGGTTATTGTGATCCATACGGGATCTCAGAATATGAGGGTTGGCTTAGCTAGCGATGCTTTACCGAAAACTTTCCCAAATTGCATAGCGAGGAAAGCTGACAAGGCAGAATATGAGGAGGAAGAGAGATGCCCGAAGAGGATGAAAGTTGCCGAGGAGGATGAAGATTCCGATGATGAAGGTCCGCAGTTCGGCGAGGAGGTTTGTTGTCGCCTGTTTCTAGTCTTTGGGGAACTTTGGAATTGACTCCTGCCATAGTTTGAAACTCAGTTCAACACAATGTCAAACGAGCTGAAGGTCAGGATGCGTCATAACAAGCGCCGTATTCTTCCCAACTCTCGCGATCTTGTGCTCTCCTATAATCGCCGTACACCCCCGGAGACTATCAAAGAGCATAATGATCCCTACAGAGTTGAATGGACGGATCCTGGGAAGAATAAGGCCCCGGATCACTTTGTTGGGAATGAAGCGCTTAGGATTCCCGATAATTCTATCCCCCGGTATCGCCTTTTTTGGCCTATTCAATATGGAACTTTCAATGAGAGAGACTACCAGTCTAAGAGGAGGCTCTTGGAGGATATATCCGTAATTCTTGAAGAGGGCATCGAAAGAGAGCTGAATATTGAGAAGAAAGATTTCAGATTATATTCTGCGGTTTTAGTTGTTCCTGACCTCTACGACAAAAACTACGTCACGGAGATGCTCAATCTCCTGCTAAAAGAGTTCTGGTTCGCCCAGGTTTGCATTATTCAGGTACATACACTGGGCTTATGTGGGTTAGGGTTGTTGATCTGATTTGTCATCACGTAGGAATCATTGGCAGCGACTTTTGGAGCGGGTTTTTCGCAAGCATGTATTGTGGATATAGGTGCTCAGAAGACTTCTATTTGTTGTGTTGAAGAGGGGATGTGTGTTGCAGAGTCGCGGTAGGCACCGAGTGATTGCTTTTTTTTTTTTTGAGACGAAACTAATAATATCTAGTCTAAATCTTAAATACGGAGGTCGGGATGTCACAATAGCACTAATGAAGATGATGCTGTCGTACTCATTCCCGTATCGTGATATCAATTTACAACGCCGCTATGATTTCCTCTTGGCGGAGGAGCTCAAAGCAAAATATGCGACACTCAACGACTCCGATATCAGTGTCCAGGCACACGATTTCCATCTCAGGGCTCCTGAACAGGATACTAAGAAGTACCACTTCAAAACTTACGATGAAGTCATGTTGGCACCCTTGGTAAATAATCGGCTACCGCTATTTCTTTTTTTCAAAACTAACAATACAGTAGACACACTTTAAGCCCACCATCCTTTCACACGAAGAAAAGCTCACTGGCCGCCGGGGCCTTTGGGAGCGCTCCTACGACCTCTACGATGGCCAACCCAACGACCCCCTCTCTACAGCCCAACATTCCCTCTACCAATCCCTGATACCACGACCCTCCTCCGCCGGCAACGACTCTACGGCGAATATGGGCATCATAACCCCTGCCCGTCCCACACTCGCCGGTTTTGGCGGTTTTGGCGCACACTTAACAGCAGCCGATACAACCCCTCGATCCTCCATAGCTGGCTCACCAGCCCCTGAGGGCACTCCCGCACCCCCGGGGACAATAACCCCGCTCGTCCCTGGTCCTGGTGGTATTCCACACCCAGGCTCCGTCGGCGCCCCCCCGCCCACTGGTCCAACACCTGTGGAGCAAGCAGAGGACCGCGACCGGGTAGTCCCCATCATGTCTCTTGACACAGCAATAGTGGAGAGCATAACCCATGCGGCCAAAGGCGAGGAGAAGAAGATTAAGGATTTCCTAGCCAGCATCATGGTTGTTGGCGGTGGCTCACTGGTCTCGGGATTCAATCACCAGCTCGAAGAGCGCATCCGTACAATCAAACCGAGTAAGGAGTATCAGATCATTATTGGCGTCCCGCCTAGGGAATTGGACCCCATGGTCATCGTCTGGAAAGGTGCGAGTGTGTTTGGGAAGTTGAAGATGAGTAACGATTCGTGGATTCGGCAGAATGAGTATGATATGCTCGGGAGTAGGCTCTTGACCTACAAGTGTTTGTGGACTTTTTGACTGAATTCGTTTGGCGACGGGTGGATCAGGCTAGGGGAGAATTTGGCTCCGTTTGTTGGGGGCCTACGGGGAACTATCTAACGCCATTTGTCATAGTGTGGCTTGCGTGCGTGTGGGAGAACCGGGGTTGCGGATGGGTTTACACACTCTAAGTATCATGACCTAGATACTTTCCGATTTTTCTTTTTCTTTCTCTTTCCTTCCCTCTTGGTGAATACCTTGGCTGGGGTCGGATGAGTTGATTCCCGTGATCACACGAGCCCCCCCAAACCGGGATATGTATATAGTTGGTTGCGAGAGTTTTTTTGTGTGGATCGCACATTTTATTGTGTAGCGCTCACTGCGATATGGGCAGGCGACGTTAGTAGAAATAGGATAACTTACAAGATACCTCACCTTCACTATGGGCAACATTATCAAAAGCCGTGAGTGACAAGTCCAACGTTGTTGTTAGGGAAAACTTGTATATTATGGAGCATCGGCGCCACCGGGAAGAGCAGCCAAGGACCCAGTTATAGTATCACGGCCGGGCAATATAGCGCGCCACTCCTGCAAGTAGTATCACCGCGCTACCCGAGTACCGCATCTACGGTAGGCGCGAAGGTGCTGTATGATACCCGAGACTTTTTCACCGCTAATCCTACTGCATCACTCAATCACTCTCGAGTCCCTACAATTTAGCGCATTGGCAGCACAGTACAATACATGGTCCATCCGCGATAGAGCCGCAGCCACCACGGGAAATCCAAATTGTTCAGCTCTTGATGTGTTTTCCTTTTTTTTCTAGGCTCGCACATTGCGAAGTGATTTTTGCTTCTGGAATACAACGAGAGAGATATAGTTAAATAATTGGAGTCGCCAGTGATGAATTTCGGTTTAGTACTCTTGCTAGAGAATCTGAGACTACCGGGTAAGGTGCTTCCTTGACACTTATGAGCTCGAGCTCGAGTATGTACGTCTGGGGAACACAGATGGAGGTTCAAGATCGTGTAATTTGGTAATCCGTTTTAGGACCTGTTAGGGTATATACCAATGCTTCTATTAAATTAGGTATGATATGATAACCATTGGTGTATTGTAGCTGATCCTGCATTTTTCCAATTGGGGGGATGTGATACTGGGGTTTGGATGAAGGAGGTCCATTAATTAATTTTTTGTGGCCACTGACCCGTATGATGGAGCGAATGGCGCAGATAGACCTTGTCATGGGGAGAGTTAAAGAGAGAGTGATATTCGGTGAAGTGGTAAGGAATGAGGACAAATTGGGCACTCATGTCGGCAATAGTAGATATGTGTAGAAGTAGTGTGGTCGGTACCGTGTTATACAATATAATACCTAAAGACCGGAATGCGGTGTTCCTACAAGTAACTACGGAAACCCCCCCCCCCCCCCTGCTGCTGCCCTGACGCGAGCTTTTGGCTCTATGCTGCAAACCGTCTGGGTGCATGTGCGGTACGGTGATGCTTGTGTGGTTTGGTTTAGGTATTGTGCTAGAACTTGCACTTTTAATATATTGGCCGAGACCTTAGCGGCGGACCACTCCCCCTGCCGAGCCCATGAGGGCGGACACATTAAGACATCCCCCCGAACGAAGAGCACAGTATGACCGCCCGGCCCGCCACCGCTAAACTCATTTCTGTCTTGGAGTGTGAAGGCATATTGTGAACAGTGCTTCCAGTCGTCCAGTCCCACTACTACCCCTGGTAGGATGCTCAAGCGCCAGCTCTTTTTTATGTTGACTTTTTATTTTTATTTCTTAACTTGTTTAGGTACTAGTATTTGTCCCATTGCGCAACTTTGCGTGTCCGTAGTCGACGGCCGTCCACCCCGTCCAGGAAGGCGCCAAGGCAGTCCGTCCCGTCCAAGGACGAGACAGTCTCGTCCTTCGTCGTCCTCACCCCGTCTTAGACGGACGGGACGACTGGAATCACTGATTGTGAATTGATATGACTCCGGTATAAAAAATGCCAACACGTTATTGTTAGTATTTGGGGGGAAGATTGTTCGTTGTTGAATATACTGGGGGAGTTTGAGGGGAGTGAATTTACTGTACTGGTACTTGGGATGGGATACTATGAATAGGCCGCGAACTCAGTAAAGTGTAGATAAGAAAAATTTTCTTGTGAAGGGGATAGGGGAAATTCTCTGTTTAATTGTTAATATCCTAGTCAAAAGTGGTCCCCTAGTTCAAACAAGTAGCCGCTTAACCAAGTGGATTGATGTCTGGGATAGAATAGAACATCTTATTTCCTTTCCCCACATGGTATTAATCATTACCCAGCCTTCCAATGGGTTGGCCCTGGTAGAAATGGCCCGTGCCCAACAAAGCACAACCTGGGTTAGCACAATGGACCCGTTGGCCCATTTGCGAAATGAGCCAATGGAGCATAACCTGTTTCAAGCCCTTGATGGAAGCGAGCATAATGAGGATTAATGCGACTTGGTTGATAGCTCAGCGATAGGTAGAGGGATCTGATCACATTTTCATCCTAAATATGTTCTATCCTCCAACCTTCTCGCTTCAGCTACTTCCACTGCTATCAGAGACCCTTGAATTGGCTGTGGGGCTTGCTTCATGAGTTTTGATTTTGATGGCTGCTCCTTATCCATGGAAAGAACTTGTGTTACGTAAGTTGCTATATTTTTAATGCTGTGGAGCCAAAAGGACTATTGTGAACACCCTATACACTCCTAGTATATGTTGAGCATGGGACTGAATGTTTAGCGATTGTAGGTTAACAATTCATTGGATTAAATACTTACGGGACATTTAGTATAATTAATTTTCCATTAGGACTCTAGTGGTCTTCATACCCATGGTAGTAGGAATAGATATTTTCTCATTCTCCGATTTCTTGCTCACTACACCTTTCTTGGCAATGAAGGCAGATGGCTCAGTCTTTGTACCACTGTATAATCGGAGTTTGGGGCATCCTCGTGGTGGGTTCGTGGAGCTGGAAATCCGGAGACCAGCTAGAGGAAGGATTCGCAGGATGGAGGGTGGACCCGATCGAACACCGCCGGTATCCAAGGGTAAGCTCTGGCTGTGGTTGATGGATTGGATAGTTTAAGAGCTGTTTCTTAAATTATTTGGGTTTGTTTGTCCTTGGATTGCAGACCAAATATGTACTCGAGGAGCCAACGATGGTTGAGAAGAGAAACAGGATTGGATTTCTGGAGTTCCAGGTGGGACGAGGTTTGTTGGGGGGCATTGCCGAATATTCGACTTGAGACAATTTCAAACGAGTGATAGCTCAAGGCGACCAAAACTGCAGTGGATTAGTGTTTCATATAAAATATTTTGATGTAGACCGTTTTCCGGCACCTTCCTGTTCTTCGTGGATAGAGTTTTCCAGCTCCTTGGACTCGGATTATCATTCACATGTTGACTGAGGTTTTTCCGTAGAAGATCATCTTTCAAGCTGGAGGATCGGGGGGGAGTAATTTGCCGGGTTCGTTGGGCAAACTGGGTCAGGCATTCCTGAACCCAACCCGACCTCTTGGCCGGCCGGTCAGGCGGTTTTGGGGCTTTGGCGCGGAGAGGGTAGCTGGGCATGGAGTTGGCCTATCATACCTCGGACGTAATGCTGTGGGGCGTGTATGACGGTTCGGAAGTCGTCCTCTTAGACAATAAATCTTATTGAGCCCAAGGAAGTGGAATCCACCACCCAGCCCAACAAAGCCCGGACCCATTCGAAGGCCTATCTTATTACCGGAGCTATCTAAGTTACCATATACCAATATCACTTCCTTGACCGGAGGCAGCAATTTAATCCTCACAATGGATAGTAGTGTTGTGATCCTCTGTGTGCATTTTGCAGCCTGCAACTTGATCTTTTCTTCTTTCCTTCCTTTGTTTTTAGAGTGTTTCCTATGAAAGCATGTAAACTGGGGTCGGGGGACTAGGGTTTGGCCACCCACCAACACCCACGCTTGCAGGTCAACTTGCGCGCTTGGATACAAGGGCAAGTGAGACACTTGGTTCTTAGGAAATTGGGAGGAGTCAAATTCCAAAACACTGGCTGAGTTTTTTAGCTAGTAAAGGCCAAAATGAAAATCTAAAAGATTCGCGAGTCTAGAGAAACAGGATAGGGGATCATAATATGGTTTCCGGCCACAGAAGCGATATTTAGGTTGGCACAGTGGACCACAATATAACTTCCTTCTTGGCCTCGTGTTTTTTTTGGAGGGGGGGGCATGTGGTTTCTGCCCAGTTTTTCCTTTTTCTTTCTCTCGCTCCGGGGCCTTGCCCTTGCCTACCTCTCTATACATAATGAAACTTCTTGGCTCACTCTGATTTTGCTCCTTTGGAAAGATAGATAGGTGAGATACTAATGATCCAGGGAGGAAGGCGGGGTTATCAACCGGTGTTCCAAGGTGTGGGATACTGTTGGCTTGGAAGATTTTTAGACTGAGTACTTGTACCTCTCCTGTTCTGCCGAGCCCAGCACTGGACTGGTTGTCTTTGGACCGCCAAACCATCGTGAAAACTGTTCCTGGAGATAGTGCTGGTACCGCGGTTCGTTTTCTTCTGGCTCGCGAATTCTGAAGCCCCTGGTTGAACCGCGATGTCTCTGCATGGCGAGGCTCCCTACTTGATTCTGGGAGATTCTTCGAGGTTATCTATCAGGTCTTTGAAGGCGGATGAAAAAAAAAGGAGGGGGGGATAGTGAAAATGATCATACGCTTGTTGGCCCTTCCCGCACGTTCCATTACGGTCACTGTTGTACCCGATTCTTCCAGATTCCCACCCACCAGAACCATTTCCAAATTGTTACCAGACCGAAAAATGCTGGGCACCTTGCCTTATCATCAGAATAGGGGTGAAAGTTGTTAGTAAAATTGTGGTGATGCCGATACGATCCGCAAAGGGCTGGGTGGGTAAAAGAGGGAAAGAGAAAACAGTGCACTATCACTGGTAAAAGTGACCTTATGGCTTTCCCTAGGGAGGATCTGGAGGAGTGAATCTAAACCCCCACTCTTTAGTAATTGTACGCAACCCTACCTCGTCCCCTCTAGGGATAGTGTTGTAGATGGATGCTTTTCCCAAGAACTGAGAAAAGGAAACGCTGATTCATACCTTAATTTCTGTAAACACCCAAACAATCTTATGACGTCGCCGCCATATGGTAAATATTATAGTCTAAGAATTTCTCCTGTAGAGAGTGAGAGGGGGCGGGCAAAAGACACATCGAGAAGCCGTATGATATTTCCCCAACAGGTAAGGGGAGAGGAGCGAAGAGGGGGGATGGTAGTAATTGGAGAAAAATTATAAGGGATGGAAGCACGGGTTCTGCCCTATTCTTCCCCAGCTGGGGCTGTGCGGAGTTCGTCGCATGCGAGTATGATAGCAGTGAATCCTTCAATACTCTCATTTCTGCCAAACTTTCCGGCCCGTTGGGGCCCGTTTCTCACTCGCTCCTCAAGAGGTAGGCTCGTAGAGGTATGGTTTCAAACACGCAATGATGGCCTGGCCAATTAAGCTCATGTCCCTGACGATCTGATCGAAATTTTCCTCACGCGGTAATACCATGGTCTTGTTTGGCTCCAGCTCGAGGTCCTGAATTCAGGCCAAGGGACGGGTTGTTGTCCCAGCTGAGGGGACAGCAACATGAGTGTAGAAAATGGTTAGGATTTTTATTTCCCCAATTTTAACCTATTCATGTGGCTTCTGCGCTCGCCCTACAAGATCTGCTGCATCGTGATAGTGTGCAATTTTTATTTTTTTATTGCCGTTGCTTGGAAATGATCGCTGCCACGCGTTTACCAACCCTCCAGCGGGACATAAAAGAAAAACTCGATCGTGTGAAGGAAAAGTTGCCAAACCCAAACCCAAGCCCTACACCCCTCCCTGGGTAAGGAAAGAGGAAGAAAAAAGGGTCCAACCCACCCACCCACCCCCCCGGGTTTATTACTGCTTGCTCCTTGCACCCCCCACCATCACTACTTAATTTCCTCTATCATACGAAACAAACCTCACCACAAAGACATCACCGCTTTTGCAGGCAAAAAAAAGTAGATACAGAAATCACACCTGCACATTTCACAAAGTCCTCTTTAATCCTTAAGCAAACATGCCGGTTCCTTACTGTTTCACGAGGTGACAACTTCCGCTGGATCCCCCACATATCTCCTAATGTAACTGATTTGTTGCAGCCGTTTTACCGACTCAGACACCGACACAGACACGGAAGATATGTACTCCAGCGAGAGCGGCTTACAGTTCAGGGTCATGCACGGGCAGGCCGGAATCAGGAATGGAGTTACCGATGGTGAGAAAGTTGGCGAATTCAAGTGCGAGAAGTGCGATGTCAGGTTTTTCAACGCTGAGGCTTTGCATCGACACATGCTCCAAGGGGCTGCCGAGAACGGTGGCGGGAAGCATTATTACTGTGCCAAGTGTAGGATCAACTTCAAGGATGAGGGAGCTCTGAAGGAGCATAAGGTGGAGAGTTCCGAGCATGTGGTTTGTCATGAGTGCTCTCACGAGTTTACAATTGTTGAAGCGCTTGAGCTTCATTGTAAGCAGGTGTGTTTCACGCTCTCCCTTTCTTTCTTTCCACTCCTGGAAGATATTTGGCAAGTTAATACTACGATTAGGTCCACAAGCCCAAGCCGCCGCCCACTCATACCTGTCCTGGCTGCGATCTCCTGTTCAACAGCGTTTCCGGCATCACCCAGCACCTCGAATCCGGCCAGTGCAATGGCGGCATTACTCCCTCGGAGTTTCGTGAGCTCATAAACTATGAAAATACCCCGCTCGCTAAGCAGGACCTCCCCCTCAACATTCTCGCTGGCAGCACTACCACTCACACCTGGCGTGCTGGTATTATTCCTCGACGTGTTAAAGCCGCCCTCGCCGAGTCCGGTGCTGGCTCCAAGCCCGGGGAGCTCGTCCCGAAGAATTTCGTTAGCGTTCTCGACTACACTCTCCCCGCCAAACCGGCAAGTCCTCCCGCGGAGAGCCTTCGTGAGCATTGGAACGAAATGCTCAGTTCCTATGTCTGCCCCCGCCCCAAGTGCGGGAAGAAATTCATTTCTACCACCGCACTTAAAGCGCACCTTGATAGCAACACTCACGACAAGAAGTCTTTCCGGTACCGCTCTCCTTCTTTTATCTAAATCCACAAAAATACTAACGGCTAGGCATGTAGTTGTCCTTCCTGCTACAATAGTTTTGTCTCTTCGTCCGCTCTCATCCAACACGCCGAGTCCGAAGCGTGTGGCGTTAAGCGCTCCCCCGCTTATAAGCAGCTCATCAAGGGTGCCACTGGCGGATTGATGGATGGGGATAAGAAGCCGGAGTACAAAACTGGTTGGTAGAAGCCATAGGTGGAATAAATAGTAGGGTGGAACAAAGCGGTATCGAATCTTTAGTTGGCCTATATCATTGCAGTGAGGTTGGGGAAACTTTTCTCTTTTCTCATTTCTGATGCTCTGCGGATGCACTCTTTGTTTTCATTCTTACTTACATTTCGCGATCTCCCTTGGTGTCTCCAAAATAACGAATTAAAATTCCTGAAATTTATGTTCCCCTGTAGTGTGAGGTGTGTTTCGAGTGATCTTTAGCCATTGTGTTTGCTAGCCAATGCCGTGGGTGAAACAGCCAGATGTTGATCGAGCGACAAAAGGATAGAAGTATTATGAGGGAGGATACGGATGATTTTTATCACTATGTAGGGAACCCCCCTTTTTCAAGCTCTGCTAGTAATCTTTCACTAATAATCGCCAGTTCACCACCCGGTATTCCCAACATCGTGGCAAGTGGTGGGAATTTGTGAGAGCCATCTGTTGGCTTTTACTTGGGTAAGGGCTAAGTGGCCCCGTAACTTAGGTGGCAAGAAGCGAGTCTCTGGTCAGGTAGACTTAATTACTAGTCGTGTGTTGAACAACCAGGTTCGGATCCCATGTCAAGTCCCAAACTGAATCCCAGCATGTATCGGAGAATTGAACCTCTGTCTATTTGCACTAGGAGTTTTCGGGGATAGCAAGATGGTGATTGGGACACCCCGGGCCAACGTTTGACGAAATTCCAGGAAACCGCTGTGTACTTCTCCTAGAAAAAAGGAATAGTTGGAGCAGTTGCAGGTTGTATTTCCTACGCCCTTTCCCTTTAGATAATAGGAGGTACTGCGGTATATTGCTCATTTGAAGAGATCGCTATAGGACATCAACCGTGTTCGAGATCAACACTTCTGGGTGGAGAGGAAATGATCGGAGGCCCGGAGGCCCGGAACCAGATTTCAGCAGTGCGTTTTAGATGATACAGGGCGGTCACATAGGCGGCGTGAATGGAGGTAGACAGCCTCCCCCCAGTGAAGACTTTTGGAGTCCAGAAATTTGCTTCTTCACTGCGCCGCTGCCAAAAGCGTTGAGGTATCGTTTGTGAGTTCGGGGGGGGGGCGTAGTTTTTTGGCGATGGTGATACAGTGTGAAGAAAAAACAAAAACACTCCTCCCTTTCAAAAAAAAAAATCGCCGTAGGTAGCTTTCAGGTATACTAATCCATAAACTCCAATATTGATAGAAATTCCAAACCAAGACAAGCGAAAAGAAAATCGGGCGAACTCCACATGTTCCCCACGGGTCCAGAAACCGAAGCCTAGCTGCCTGAGTCCTCGCCATGGATGTCCCCCACTCGACCCCCAACCTTTCCGTATTGCCAATAGTGACAGATCGTTTGGCTCAACCCGTCTCCCCCATTCTCCCCCCACCCCCTCCCACAAAAACCCCTAACGAACTCCATCCATTTGCCCACGATCTTGCATGATAATACCAGACACCCAACCCGCATCGGAGTTTCTCTTTATTTTCACTTGGCGTTTCCTAAACGCGAAAAAATGCCGGGTTGGCGGGGCAGTATGCAAGAATCTGCTCTGGGCGAGGAAGGAGTACTATAAAATTGAGCGTGATGCCACTTAAAGGCGCTGGAACACCATATTTGGTGTGTGATGGGACCGCTTAAACTCTGACGGTCCTATCCCGACCACTGGAGGTGAGGTGCCAACGCAATTGGAGCTCCGAGCATCCCCTCCATGGGGTGTATGAAGCCGGGACTCTAGAACTGGGCTGTGTGTATGTAGCGGATGGAAGCCCAACGCCGGAGACTCTAAGTATTAGAATACAAACAGGTACTTGTGGCTAGTTACAGTAGTTCCGCATGAAAACGAATGCCATAATAGATAAATACTGAATGAAACTGTTTGGCAGGCTGCCCTGGAGCAAGGAGGTTTATTTCGTATTCATACACTATCGAACTATCGAAAGATGAAGAACTAGTGATATCGCAATACTCCTATAAGTCCAGGAGACTAATCGCAGGATCTTGCATAAACCATCCTAACCTACCTATTTCTTTCACCACATCTCTCTCACAAATGTGAGTGCTACACTCGAGCTAGAGGTAATATTCAAGAACCACGAATGACTACTTAGCTGAGTGGCCAATGGTTTCCAGGCCCACCTTCATCACTCTTCCGAAATCACTTCCCCCCCCCACCCCCCAACTACTCCCGATACTTCTTAGGCACGAGAGATTAATTACGGTAGGCCTCACGTCGGGAGAGTAATATCACTTTAGCAATATACTTCTCCCCCCATCAAACACCTTTAAAAACACCTCAGGAGCCCTCAATTTACCGCCACCTAGCGCTACCTATATGATAAGGGGGGGAATCTCTCTGGGTATCCCCGGGCCCCCGTACCCTTTGCCTAGAGCGAGCGTTTGAGCTTATCCTCAACACAAATTCATAATTAATATCATACCCACCGGGCTTACCGCTGTAAATTCTATTGGCTAAGGGGTTGTTTGGCACGTCGGCAAACTATGGTTGAAACTAAGGTTGGAAAACTGATCAATGATAAGGCTTGGATACGATAGTTTTAGGTCCTCCTATTGGTCAGTTTGCCAAACATAGTTTCAAACCATGGTTTGCCGTTATGCCAAACAGCCCCTAAATGTCGTACTCTTATATTTGGGGTGTTATGGATATCGTGGTCTTAACCTCGGAAGGTCCCGACACCCCCTTTGACACCGCTTTAGTGATTTTTCTCCAGGTTCGTCACCCGCTGAGAGAGCAGAGTTCTCAAGAAGGTTCAACCTACAAAGAAACGGCCTCTGTGATATTTAGAGACGACTAGCTCATGGTGGGGGGGCTGGGTAGTGACTTATGAAGAAACCGGTTTAAGCATTCCAGAGGCATGTGGTTGATACTATCTGTAGCCAGAGATGGTTTTGAAATTCTCCGGAGGCATTCAGGAGACATGAGGTTATCTGGATAAATGGGTGCCGGAGATTCCCCTATAAACACCTGCTGTTTCCCTAACCCTTGAAAGGCACAATTCCTCGTCCAGAAGTGTGTAGGGATTTTAGTATAAATCGTGTTTTATGTTATGTGGTTATTCTGGCAATCCGGGTTTATTACCGATTTGATCAGAAACCCGGGCAAGCCCACGCATAGAACCCAAGAGCAACGGTTTATCCGGTTCACCTACTTCACACAGTACTCAGCGAGCAGCAGATCAGCAATTTTCTCGTTCCAGAACAGTGGGTGGGCCCGCTCATTTACCTCCTACAACACGCAGTGAGTTAGAGATCTGTAATTTTCTCGCCTGAGAAACGTAGCTGATCCCGTTCACGTACCATCTACAACACTCCACAACCCAGTGGTTAGCAAACGCCTCGCCCCGACATTGTGGTCGATCCTATTTACTTATCATACCACTCACAACACACAGCAATCCCGGGGTCAGAAACCGCCTCATCCCAGAACCATGTTCGGCCATCTTTACCTACCCGCTAGAACACCCAGCAAGCCAGAAGTCAGTAATGGCCTCCCCCTAGAACCTGACGGATCCTGTTCACTTACACGCCAACACACTCAGCGGGTCAGAGGTCAGCAGTTGTCCCGCCCGGCTATCGTAGTTGGTCCTGCGCACTTACCAACCACAGCAATCTACAATCCAGGGGTCAGCAAGTGCGTCATCCCAGAACCGACGATCCTATCCACTTACAACCCGGATTCTAAGGCTTGGCCAGATTTTGGCATCATTATAACCAATAGCATCCCGTCCCGAAAACGGCATGACACCCTGAGTGAGAACCTAAACCCAACGTACAAACCAACCGACATGGCGATACTGCAAATCCCTCGGTAGGCCACCATTGCTAGGACTGAGGACTTCCGGAAAGAGCCTCGGATTCACTAATATTATGATAGGGGGCCTTGTATTTTTCTCCACAACCTTTTTAACCGGAATAAACTCTCATATCATGAAACCTAGAAGTCGCGAAAAATTGGCTTGCGGGGGAACCGAACGGGGTTCTCAAAACAATTTCTCCCCGAAGACCCTGTTGGCACCTAACTTAACTAGTTGTGTGACCCGTGACCCTCAGCGGATTTTCATTCTGAATACTGTTAGCGGTGAAAGGATTTTTAAGGATATCTCATGGCTTACAGTATTTCGGATCACAATTACTCGGAGTTTAATTATCTCACATTTCATTTTTAAACTTTTCTATCGCCCCGTAGTTCCTGATACTGGCAGTCAACGGGCTGTTTACACGCCACAGGACAGATATTAAGCGTCGGTAGAGAGAGTGGGAGATTATATGAACAAGAACCCTTTGATGCCATGTCGGTGATGGGCACCTTGCAACGCTTTGCTACTATAAATTTATGATCGAGGGTCGATCCTAGTAAAAACCCTCGGCACCGCGTCAAAGTCGATCGAAGATAAAAGGTCCCGGACCCAGCAGTTATCATAGCTCAAACACAGGGGAAAGGTGGGGACGGCTAAGAAGACCTTTTCACAGTAGTGCCAGGGCCTCGGTGGCATCAAGTTTCTCATACCAGCGCGGCCGCCTGCGCAGATAGCCACCCGCTGCTATCCTGTTAGTAGGATCGCAAAATCCTCCCTGATGACAAAGTTTGAGGTTCCTCACCGGACATCCCTTCAATTTTATAGCCTGCTGGAGCATATTCTTGAAGGGAACCCCTACTAAGATTAGGGACATGTGATGCCTCCACCGACGAGTCATTCAACTGGTATTGTTTTAGCCCGTAACCCATTCAATTAAGAAATAGTAGGAGTTATACCAGAAAACAACCCAAGGTAATCGGTCAAATTATATTCATTTATACCCCCACAGCCCATTCTCCATGTCACTAGACAACTTTCAATCATACATGCCAGCACTTAGCCCCCCAATCTATAAAATCCCGCCAGCGATTGCTCATAAGAGTGTATACGTATGTGGTTGGCGAGAATTTTTTACTCAACCCAACACAGTCACTACTTGCCACCAAGGCCGTCAAAGATCTTGGCCTCCATGTGTGGATAATTTATGGCATCCTACGCCTGACGCCTTCCAGATACCTCATCCTACCCTCCCCGTTCACACCCCATCACTCGGGGAAAGCAATCCTCGAATGTAGGAGGTCGCACAGAGAGAGCCGGTATTGGAGGATAAGAATATAGTTTCGAGAGATGAAAAAACCTATGGACAGAGGATTGACTAAGAGGCCCCTTTGTTACCGTTCTCCACACATGCACTTAAGCCCACCCTATTTATACCGATTGGTCGTACCAATATACGTCAACACGACTCTCATAGTCATCCATATCGTGATGCCCCAGATTGTATACTTGGTGGTATACGGACATACATGAGCTTTCCAGCACCTTGAAGCAACAATTTCGACCCCGTATGTCGGAAAGAGTGGCTTCTCGGGATCCTAATCTGGACAAGCTAGTACCTCTCACTCAGTGAGAACCGAGATGAGGTCTCCGGCGGCACTCTTGACTAGGAACATATCCCTCTTGTGGTCGGGGGGTCGCTGGAAGCAACCGCTAAATTCGACAAACGAGCCCATTTCAAACCACTGCCTTCCTGGATGCCGCCAAAGCGCTAAGAGTATGACCTCAGATGTGCCTTGCCGCCGACATGTGAAAGTGACCATCTGAGTCGAGCCGAGGAAGTTGCCCTCTCAGCTCCTCGCATTTTGGCTCGATAATTGCCTTGCATCGATCTTGAGCCCGTGGATTAGGTTCCTCCCACGTGCCCCACTACCCCGAGCTCGCCCCCCACACAAAATCGAGTTCCGGAGCAATAGCGTGCTTTGAGAACCAAATTCCCCCGCGCACGTGCCTACCCACCATCGGCGATGGTTCCGCAAGGCGTGTTGGCAGACATGATGTGGAAATATCCAGAAATACCATGTAGGAAGACCGTGTCCTCCACAAAACTTTGTCGTGACGGCGTGCACACCCCAGAACTCCCGGTTGTGTCCAGGGTTACACAATCGTGGAATCATGAGGGCACTCGCGATAGTGCCAGCACTATCATCCAGCTATCACTGGCCCGGCAGATCAGTATTTGCTAAAGACGATGAAGATTTGGCTTCCCCATGTCCCCGCGCCCCCACGATCATTTTTTGCTGGTATCACTGCCAAGCGTCCTCTTCCTAGCACTCCTTCTACCTGTAAACTACACTTGCCCTCTCACCGCTCCCCAATCTTTCCCTCAATTCCACAATAGTACAAATACCCAACTATGATAATATGAATATTTCCTAATCATTTGCCATACCCTCACTCATCACGTGTTTCACATCCTACCGACCCTAGCCTTTCCTTAGTTTTCTCCCCCTAGTAGCAAGGCTAGCCCCAGCGGTGCTCTGGCGACCCAGCACCTTGTATGCCTTTGAACTTTCAACAAACCATCATATCGTACGAAACTCAATTCACGCGCTTAGTAATTCCCTGCACCCCAGCACAATAGCCAAGCCGCTGGATAAGGTGATGGTGCTCTTCTAGCATCAATTTATATTAACGTTAATACCCACTTACTCGCCAACGCTTAGTCCATCGCAAGGAATTCGGCCCAGAATTGCTGCTGAGGGAGGGGGAGGGATAACGACCCTTCCGTTGGCAGCAGAAATCGCCCCCCCTAAAGCCGTTCTTCATATAAGTGCTACCACCCCTACTGTGAGGGATGGTAACTGCCCGTCCTAAATTCCCACTAAGAAACCTCGGCAGCCCAACCACAGTGAACATGCAAGGTCTCAATGAAATGCGGGAAGCAGAGGTTACAACTAAAACAGGAACATTTACACAGAATAAACGCTCCGCAAACAAAACAGCCCTACAAGTATTGTACAATGCATACCCGAGCGACACAACATTTGCCCACCCTCCCAGCACTCCGGATTACCTCAACGAATCTAACGCGTAATTACCCATCATGCCCAACGCCCCACTGCGGCGTGCTCTGGATTACTCGGGAAAAGCTCCACCCAAAATTTCGAAAACAGGGCAACTTCTCTCTCCGTCCCCCCCTTCCCGGTGGATGGGAAATCGCGGAAGCATAATACCGGCCGTATTCCCCGACCATGCTACCGCTCGCTTTTCCCTCCTCCTCCCTTTCGTGGGTGCTCCGACGCCAAGAGGTGAGGTCGGAATTCAGGTGCGGCAAGGCGCATTCCCGTTCAGCCTGCATGCGCCGTCTTGCCAGCGGATGTATGCAAGATGCCCTGCCGGTACGGGTGAATATTTTTGATAAGAGATGCACAGATTGTGGCGTAACACCGAAACGTGGCAGCAGGCTAATACCGGTACCGGCACGGCGCTCGCAATGGAGGTCCGGGAGGAGGAACGCCACGTTCCAGGGGTCCCTTCCTCTTTACTGGCATCGTATTCAGCGCTACACGCCCTAGCTGAATACGGGAGGGCGATAGGTCTAGTATGGCCACTTGAGTGATGAACCCCATTGGCTAGGTTACCCTTGACTAAAGCTATACCTTTATGGACACAGTTTCGGGAGGTCGAAGGACAATACGCACTAATAAATTCAGATCCGGGAACGAATGATGGCGGACTTTGCGAAGAAACCAAGCCGAGCCGAAAAGAAACGGAGTATCATTAAGCAAAGAAGGAATGAAAGAGAAATGGTATACCCCGATCCCACAAGCCCTGATCCAAAATAATCCCAATTTCCTTTAAAATCCGCTTCTCGCCCCCGAAACCCACACGATCCTGATATGTCCCGTGAGCCCACCATGCAATCGCTCCTCATACCGAGTGAGTGAAAATGAGGTTTGACAAGCGAACATCCCCAAATGTTAGCAATTGTGTTTGCACCAGTTTGGTAAGTGCCGGATAGCCAATTCTAAAAAAAAACTGCTGCTATCAGACCAATGGTATAATATGAATACATCGGCAGGAGCCAAGCAAGGGAGGTGGCAAGGGGTAACTTGCACAAAAGTGCCAGTAGAGCCGGCCGCAAGACGACCCATATCAAAGCACGATACAGCTGGAATTGAAGAGTCCATCCCGGCGGTAAGTAGGGCACTCGCCGGTCGCTTGTTCCGCCTCATCCAGAGAAACCGCCCTGACAATAGCAACCAGTGAACAGTGTTTTCAAAAGGCCACAACCGGACAAGGCCACCCCCTCGAGTGAGAAGACCTTCACAAATCATTTGAATACTGGTTACTATGATATCTGCAACAGATATCTCATGATAGGGTAGCATTGTACAGTCAGTTATGTGGCCCGAATGATACTAGAAAAGAAAAGAAGAGTAATAATCCCCCGGCAGATGTATGCGCCTTGAGACCCGGAGGAGGGGGGGAAGTAATTGACCTCACCAGACTTTTTACCCCTTTCTATCTTTTCACATTGACTTCTTGCCAGTCTTGGGCTTTCTGCCCCAGCCCCCGCGACTAATCAGGGATATATAGAGGCCCTACGATCTTACTCTGAGACTAGTTAGCTATAATTCTGCTGTCCCTCTTTTCCTCCCCCCTCCAATTCGACCCAACCTCCCTTCCCAGGAGTGCTTCTCTGTCAGCGAGTGGGCGGGAATGATTACACCAAGGAAAGTAAAAATAAATAAAAATAAAAAAATACGATACCGTTCAGATCGTCAAATTCACATTTCCAGAACTTATAGTAGCGACAATAAGAACAAGCGCAACACATACCAATACTTGCAGAATCTAATCAGGAGAAAAAAGAAAAAAGAAAAAAAAACCAACTCAGTATAGCGGTGGAGTAAGTTAGTCAGTCATATCAAATCACGTATCATAGGCATGGAGAAATCATTATATCGTACTCCACTCAAAGTCCACCGTCCTTGTGAGCCGGTCAAGGGGAAATGTCCAGAACCCAAACCTCACTCTCCGAGGCTCTTTCCATCCTGGTATGATATCATTATACAGGTAGACTAGGACTCTTAGCCACCGTTTCACACACCACAGCGTGCGGTACGGTGGAAAGGAACGGTGCGTGGACGAGAGGCCCAAAGTCGCATCCGGAAATCCACCCAAACAAACTCTTTCACAAAACGCATGTCCAAAATGGCGAGGGAAGGGGTGCTATAAACCTTGGTGGCTAGGCACAAGGCTGTGGCAATCAAAAATATCCAATCCCCTCCAAGTCAGATTTCACATTCGCAGCTATCATACCGGCACTGTAACATAAGCACCATTACACCAGAGAACATTTTCCAAAAAAAAACCCCCTTCCTCCTCGTACGGTACCCTCCAAAGGCTCACAAAACTCCCTTCAAGTAACACCCCGTGACTCACTCCATTTATCACATCACACTTTCAAGCGCGCTTGGGATTCGCCACCTCACTCACCCACTTTTCCTATCATACCCACCCAACCGCCGCCCTTCCCTATGATAAAAAATAAAAAATCCGGAAATCTATGCTGTGATAATAAGGTGCGTCCGTTCGCGTAATTCCCGCCACGATACGATACAGTACCAATGACCGGTATGGTATGATACTCCATTTGATCACTCGGCACATTCCCTCCCATCCTCCTTCTTTTTAATACATTTTTATTTCTAGAGATCACGATATGCACCGACTTGTACAGTACCAGTACGAGTACAGCCCTGCCAGTCACGAATCCAAGTTACCTACCTACCTACCCCCTTAGTCTACATTATTATCACCCCGAGTAACCGGTACAATACCTCACTTTGCACTTTCCCCCCCTCCCTTCTAGAACAACAACAACCCACACTCGCCGACACACTATTACCCTTAAGTTAACCAAACCCCACGCTACGGTATCCAGGACTTCACCCCGAGGGGAAAGAGAAGAAGAGAAGAAGAAAAGAAAAGAAAAAAACAATCGGCACGCGGTAGATCTCACGTCGGGTGATGCAACGACCTCAAACACTTGCCGTGAGCCTCCGTGGATCAAAAAGGTCGACCATCGTATGATAACTATACGGTATCCGCCGGATATAACGCCGTGTGATGTACCTCTACCGAAAAGGGAAGGAGATGAGAATAAAAAATGAAAAAAAAACAAGACCAGAGCTTTTTGCAAGTGTACAGTACTCGTACTCTACCGAGAGGTTTCTGAATTCATGTATTCACCCCCACCTGTTCGCTCATTCGTTCTCTACTTTCGGTAAAATCAAATCGAAAGGGTGGGAGAAAGAGGCCGGCCGGGTACATAGGTAGTGGTTATGGTGGGAATCAATGATGAGATGTGCGGGTTTTTCCATCGTACCACTGGGGAAGCACCGCTATCCGGGACAAAAGTGCCACGGAAGAAAGGGCAGAAACTGTAGGAAATCGTTTGGCGAATCAGACGTTGGACAAGGTATGAATAATACGGCAAGTGATTTCTGCATTCTGCGGCAGTAATATTATACATGCAAATCCCATCGCTCATCTACTACTTCAATCCAATCCAATCCAACTCAATTCAACCCAAAAAAAAAATGAAAAATGAAAAATGAAAAAGGAGGAAGGAAGGAAGGAAGCACCCGGCAAGGAAAGCCAGCTACAACTTCGGCTTCACCGCAAACGCCGGCAAAACCAACCTATCGTAAACATCAGACGACAGAAAATCCGCGGGCGTGGGCACGCCGTGCACACCGATTCCCCTAGCATCCACAAATTCTGGCCCCAGCTCATCCACACTCTTAGCACCGACAAGTCTCATTCCAACCTCGAACTCGTCCTTGAGCAACTGCATCGCCCGAGCCACACCCGGCTCACCATACGCGCTCATGGCGTACAGGAACGGCCTGCCGATGCCGACGCCCTTCGCGCCGAGACAGAGGGCTTTAATGATGTCGGTCGCGCGTCGCACGCCGCCGTCAATGTACACCTCTATCCTGTCCTGGAGCCCGCGGCGGCGGAGTTCGGGCATGACTTCCGCGAGGATCTCGATGGCACTGGGAGCCGTGTCGAGTTGACGGCCACCGTGGTTGGAGAGAACGACGGCAGGGATGTCGTGCTCTATGGCCGCTATCACGTCTTCGACGCGCTGAACGCCCTTGAGGACAATGGGCATTTTCGTGATGGATTTGAAGAACGGGATGTCCTTCCAGGAGAGACTTGGGTCTATGAAAGCGGAAATCGCGCGCGCGGCGCCTTGCGAGCGGTCGATGGCGGATGGGTTGTATCTTAAGACGTCGGAGGCCGCACCGTCGAACTTGGTGCGGATGTCTGTAGAGTTTAGCATCAGGCGGAACAATCGACATGTAAAGGGATAAGCGAGGTACCCTTTTCTCTACGGCCAAGCTGCGGGGCATCAACCGTAATGAACAGCCCTTTGCATCCCCTCTTCTCCGCATGCTGCACAATCCTCTTCGTAATCTCACGATCCTTGTTCACATAGAGTTGCAACCACAGAACCTGATCCCCCCTCCTCGCATCCACAATCTCATCAAAGCTGCAGGAAGCCAAGGTAGGTATCATCTGAATAACACCATGACCACCAGCAGCCCTAGTAAGCACCACCTCCCCCTCCGGATGCCCCAACTTCCCCAACGCGGTGGCTGTGACGTAGAAGGGCACCTCGCACTTGCTCCCGAGCATGGTAGTGCTCGAGTCCACCTTCTCCACGTCGACGAGAACGCGCGGGCGGAACCAGATCTTGTGGTAGGCAGAGTGATTCTCCCTCAGAGTGATCTCGTCATCGGCTCCGGAGGAGTAGTAGGCCCAGGTGCCCTTCTTCACCACCTGCCTGGCAACGGACTCGAAGTCGTGCAGGTTGAAACATTGGTCCAGCGGAGGCCTCGAAGCGATGCGCTGCTGTCGGGATTCCTCGTCCGGGTCGAAGGGCTTCTCCGCCGTTACTGTGGACATGTCCACTTCGCCGAGGTGCTTGGACCGATCGAGGTACTGGCATCCCCGAAAATTAGCGCGATGAATGGGAGAAAGAAAGTCGATAAAAGGAATTCGGATGGGGCGGGGGGAATACCTCATCCAGTATATCCGGAGGGTGAATTGGCTCGAATGCCTCGGTGGCATCTCTGCCAGCGTGCTTGAGAATAACCGCCTGGCCGCCGGGGTGTTGGGGCAGGAATTCCGTCACGTCATAGGCCTTCCCATGAATAACGACCCAACAAGAGTCCTTACTGTTATGCTCCGCAACGTCCTTTCCGGTCAGCATTTTCCGCTGCATCCTTGTCCGTCTATCCGTCTATAATTCCACTACCCGGTATACAAATTGTCGAGACGGCTCGGCCAGTTGGGTCGGGTGTGAGGAAGAAGAGGGGGGAAGAGGGAAAAAGAAAGGAAAGTGGAGGAAGAACCAGGGGAAGGATACTGTATGCCGTATTCACCAGGCACTCCACTCCCGATAACCGAGGCTGTTTTGGTGCTAGTTGCAGTGCCTCCGGCAGCTTGCCGCCGTTGCGAGGGGAACGCCTCCGTGCCGTATCCATTCCGGTCTTCTGCATCATACGGTAGCGGTACACGAGCGCCGGTACTATAGTGCCGGTGCTACGATACACGGGTAGATCTGCGAACCCTACCCAGACTGTGCGATTAGGGTAGGGTAATGTCGAGAGAAACTGTCAGCTGTGCCCCCCCGTGGCTCACAACCCTCCCAAGACACCTCTACTGTATCGCCAGAACGACTTGCCAAGGCAACCCATAACCCATCACATAAGCTACGGCACCATAACTTAAAAAGGTCAGACTTGCCCTATAGGGAGTAGCGGACCAAGGTCTCATACTCGAGTACGAGTACTCGAGTACATGCGTCATTCTGCTAGGCACCACGGAACAACCCATCCCGCTACCGCACCCGTGTACGAGTACTCGAGTACTGTACCCAGCAACGCCCAGTCAGATGACCTTCACCGTGATAGGCCGCAGTAGCGGTAGCGTAAATTTACTTGTATGATATGATGTGATGCGTACCGTGACCGCTACCCTATGATGCCGTACAATCCTTCCCCCTAAAATTGTCCTTGCCCAATCCCGTGACCATTCAAAGCTCAACGCCCATCCGAGCAATCCAATCGAACATCACTCCTCCATCTGCTGTACCTACCCTAATTTACCATCCATCCACCCGCCCCACCGCCCACCGCCCACTCACGCGCTCCACTCACTCACCTACCCTACCTTGCCGTCTTCTTCTCCCGCTTCTAGTACCGCTAGGACGATCACCGAGCAGTACTCGTACATACCGTACTGTATTACATTCCTCACTAAACAATCCCTTCTTAAGGAGCGAGGCGAAGAGAACACTCATCACATAATCCCATCCCACCTCATTTGCCCACATTTCGTCCCATCCTCCTTTTTTCCTTTCCATCTTTTTTTTTTCCCTTTTTTGCTCCCTCCCTTCTTCTCTTCTTCACTTTTTTCCTTTGTCTTTTTTTCTGTTTTCTTTTTGTTTCTCTGCGTCACGGTGAGTTGACTCGACCACGGTGCGGTGCCCCAGCTTCAGTTCCTCCATTAAATACAACAGTTCCGTCTCCCCCTCCCAACTCAAAGTTTTGCTAAACCGGTACTCTCGGTCGGGTTAAGAGAACGGCGGTCCTTGGAACGAAGGAGAGCTACACCGGTAGAAGAGAAGGGCCTCTCCCCACTAGCAAGTTAAAAACCTCCTGCATGAGCCTCGAGGCAAAGTTAGTTGTGCTTGGCACTCAAGGTATGATACCATATGCCCTATCGCGCCGTAGCGTGGAATAAGAGTGACGATGCTCAATACAATGTGACGCCGTGCGTCGTGATGGTGTGACGAGATACACGGGGGAGTGTCAAAAGTCAAAGCTAACCACTATCAAAAAAAAAATCAGGCGTTGGCAAGACATCACTCGTAGTCCGGTACGTCCATCCCAACCCATTCCCCCCTCTCCCCCATCTTCTACCCCTCGCCAACTCACCATCCGACAGCTATGTAAACAATACCTTCGACCCAGCCTCGGCCTCAACAATCGGCGCTTCATTCCTGGCCAAAAAAGTCATAATAGACGACTCTCTCGTCCGCCTACAAGTCTTTCCTCCCCCCGGCCTCCTCTCCCCTCCACAACTAACCACCATAGATATGGGACACCGCCGGCCAAGAACGCTATCGCTCAATTTCCAAGCTCTACTACCGCAGCGCAAACTGCGGCATACTCTGCTACGACATAACATCCCGTGCATCCTTCGAGGCAATGCACTCCTGGCTGCTGGAGTTGAAAAAGAACGTGAACGGGAACATCATCATACACATTGTCGGCACCAAGGCGGACCTAGTGAATGCTGAGCCAAGTCGGCGGGAGGTGCCGTTCGAGATGTGTGTGGCGTACGCTGCTGAGCATCTTAGTGAGGAGGAAGGGTTTGCCGTGGGGGGTGGCGGAAGGGGAAGGGGCTGGGGTGGGATGGACTGCTGTCACGAGATTAGCGCTAGGGACGATCAGGGTTTGACTCCTAACCTGACTTCTGCCAGAGGAGAGGGACTAATTTTATTGGGGAACAGGAGTAGACGAAGTCTTCCAAGTGATCGCCCGAAAACTCGTTGAGCGGCGGGCGGACATCGAGCGGGAGCGCGCCTTCGGAAGTCAAGACCCATACACACGTAGCGGGAATATGGGCATGGGCCCCAACCCAGCGAGGGCCGAGGAGAAGAGCGAAGGTGGAAAGTGCTGTTAGAGACCCTTTTCCCTTGTCATTGTCGAACCCTTATGATACCATGAAATGGTCTTTTTTTTTCTTCTCTCTTTCTCACCGCTTTTCATTTCTTTAATTTTTTTCCCCTCTCTTCTTTTCCCATCCATCTTTATCGGCGGGTTGGGTCGGTCTGTATTCAGCGGGTCACTCCTGCCCCCTTTTGTTCACCCCTCTCACCTTTCCTTTCATCTGGCTTGTTTTGTCCGCCATTTAGGCGGTAGCGGTTGCATTCGGCTGTTTCAGTACCACCACTCCCCTTGTTTCATCCCAAATTTAATATAGCGCTCATGATGCATCACTCGCAATATATAAAGTAATTAACCAGTCATTTGGCATCACTCGAGGAAAAGAACGAACGATACCGGCTTACTGGCTGGCTTTGACGTCATCTAGATCCTCACGCAGGGACACATAGATGCTAAAGGGGATGAGGAAAAAGAAAAGAAAAAACGTAAACTGGAATATAGCTTTAGTATAGGATACCGTCCATTGGATTCGAATCATAAAAGAACATTGCAGCAGAGTAAGAGATAACCAGTAGCCATTGGACAGTGGTTAGCATCAGCCACGTTGGCAAGACCCTGGCCGGTTTATCGTAGGCCGTGCCTATAAGTTGTGAAAGCAATACGAAAACACGGAGACGATGGGAGAAGAAAAGCACAGGAGAGAGAAGAAAAACAGAACCAGTAAAGATTTCTAATGATTTGTTCCATTTGTGCTGTTCTTCTGAGCGGCGGCCTCTCCAGCGGCCGCGAGTTGGTCATGCTCATCGATGTCTCTAGAAAAGTATTAGCATAAATATAATTATGCATGCATGCACAAAAGTGGGAGCGGAAAACGTACATAGCCTCCCAAGGATAACAACACCAAACATCGCCGACTGTCTCGGCCGCAAGATACCGCCCCTCCTTGATCATCTCCTCCGGCAACTTTCCTCTCTTGGACTTATCCTTATTCTACACCACACCACACCCATAATTAGCCAACCCACCACGTCGCAAATTGAAGGGAGGTGAACATACATGCAACACAAAGATAAAGAAATTTGTTTTGGGTGGATTCCCATCCAACTTCTCTGCCTGTAACTGCACGTCCTTGCTCAACTCCTGCACCGCGTACTGCAGAGTAGTCCTTGTGTCATCGACCTCGTCGACGATGAGAATATTTTTGCCAATGAGGTTGGTGTTGGAGAGAGACGTGAAGTCGAGCCATTGGGTGCGGGTAACTTTTGTGCCGATCTCCTCTTCCGGTCCTTCCTCTGAGAGTTGCTCGTAGAGGGAGAGACCAATTGCTTGGATGGGAATGTTGGGGCTTCCGGGGGTTTTGAGGAAGGAGCTGGTGGGCCAATGTTAGCAAATACGGTAAGTTGGACCAATGGTACCCTGGGAGAAGGCCGAGAAGAGGAGGAAGACAAACCGGAGAATTCTGGCTGGTACGTATCCACCGCCACCAATTCTGGGCCAGTCAGTTCGGGGTTTTTCTCTTTTTTATTTTTCCGTGGAAAAAAAAAAAAGCGGGAGGCAAACGCAATCATGAGATTTGGCTTAAACTCATCCAAAATCTTGGGTGCTGCGCTCTGGCAGAGCTTGTGGACCTAGGGTAGCCGTTCTCATCGTCAATAACGGTGCCAATCAAACCCACGGGCTCGCCTGGAAGCTCCCTCCGAGGGCGGACAAAGAAAGCGAACATACTTGATTATAAGTGAGATACTTTCTTTCAACCATTTCGAACTAGAGAATGCCTTCACACGTAACGGTAAAAGAAAAGGAGGTTTGAACTTGTCGGTATCAGTAGTTGTGGTTGTGGTGTCGTTGCGAATTGGGTGGGGGGGGGAGAGTGTAGCAAACACAGGGTAAGGCTTGACCGCAACAAAAAAAACAAAAAAAGAGCAACGCTTATGACTCTTGTAGTCAGGGTCTAGGGGAGAAAAAACAATGTGCTTTCGAGTGCCCCACCCCCTCGCACTAACCATAATAGTCGACCTGTAATAGGGTTTGAGGTCAATGGGGAATCGGCGATTTCCGCCGACAACCCGGAGGTGGCCTCCGATCATTTACCGGTATCTTTCGTTCCTTTCTTCCTACTGTACCGGTATTTAACCTACTGGTATTCGTTTCGTCCAGGAACAAAATCACCTCTCCGGGACCTCTCTCTCTCTTCTCTCCTTTAAAAACGAAATAGCCCCATGGTGAGAACTCTGCGTCTTTCCGGCTCATCAGCGTGGATGGCTTATCTGGCCATTGAGATACCACCTGCCAAAAGTAGACGAAGAGAAGACGCAGAAACACCACCCCTCATCTCCCTTCGCCTCCCCACGTGCGACAAATAGCAAGTATTCTGAGGATTAATAAACCCGCCTGCACCAATGGCTGCAATACATGTGCCTGCGTAAACATCATCTCAACAATTCCCGGAAGAACTGTAAAAGTCTCACCCTGAAAAAAATTTAAAGCGAATTGTGGATGAAAGTTAAGGTACCCGTAAGGGGTGCGGTTAAATTAAGCTTAGAATGCCAAGATTTGGGGCTCTGCGGTGCACGCTGGGAAAATGCCGTTGTGCCCTACGACCGGGCGGGCACGAAATTATCCTTTGAACGTAGAAGAAAAAAAAAACAGGTGTGGGGGGACTTTCTCTGACTGGGATGTTTGGTTTGAGACAATCTGGATAACGTGGATGCGGTGGATGGACTGGGTCAAGGGTTGATATGTATGAGATGACACCGGTGCTCCTACTGTGCAGCGGGCTCTTGTGGCGAATAGATTGATTGTGGTGCTCGGGTGCGGTAGGGAGGAAGTCATCCCCTCTCCCGCCTGGAGAACTCTGTTGCGATTTGATAGCTAACCACATGGGTGGGCTCTCGGGAGGCTAAAAAATTGGGTTGCGGGATTATTGTTATCTTACCGAATCTGAACCCGGGTCTTGTTGATGTACCGGTACCCGTGGCTGCCCGTCCATCCGTACCTTTGCAAGACCAAGGTGTTGTCTATCATATCGTACCTGGAGAGCTCCCTCTGGCCATTTTTTGTTTGAACGGTTGAATCTCGGGGCCCAAGCACAGTACCGTGCTCTTGTTTTGAGCCCCAGACTCTTTGGGTGGCTGGTCTGCCCGCTTTTCCCACTCACCACTGGTCTCTTATTACTCTACGAGTAGTCGCGGGCAACCACCGCGCTAGTGAGGTAGTCATGGCCCACGGTGCTCAATGTTTACCCACCGGTGATGTGCATATTCTTAACTGTGTTTTGCCGCAACCACCAACGGCAGTAGCTGTAAAAATCTATGAGCCATGACACGCTCAATCTCGCCCCTAACAGTACGATGCGGATGCTGAGACTCATTCAACACATACTCGGCACTGTAGCTTGGGTATCATAAAATGGGTACAAGGTGCGCCACAGCCCGCCAGCCTGGGCCGCATGCAAAAGGGTTATTCATGTAACACGACTCAATTTGGCAGCTTTACAGGGTGAGCCATACGGCACCGCAACTGGGTTGAAACGCAGGAACCATCTATTCATGCATTTTGCATATAGTTACCCAACACAAGGGCTCCGGTCAAGGGCCCAACTAATTTGCATTCACACAACCACGCACGCCTTATTTTCACACAAAGTGATGATGCAATCCACAGTGCTCAGCCGCATTGTCACTCTTCCACCCGTTTCTTCCTGTGACTCCTGTTTTCCCTTTCCACCGTTCCGGTCGGTCCTGCACCAGGAACACTGCTGGCCTCTCCTGCCATTTTCTTGGCACACCACATACTCCCATATTCCATGTACTCTGCTCTCGTCACCTGTCTCTTCTTCATCTCCGACCTATTTCCCGCGAGCGCGGCTCCACCCTGCCACGTGTAAGTAACTGGATTATCCGGTTTTGCAATCCTGACTACAGACTCAGCGGGGGCAAGTGGTCGTAGCTCCATCTCCAACCGTTCCAAAAACCCTGGGATGTTTGCGTTGCCGCCTACAACGACAATATTTGCCAGTAATAAGCTTCGGTACCTCTCGGGAACGCTCTCGAGACTCTGGATTATGGTTTCGGCAACCCCAGCTTGTGCTAATCCTATATCCTGAGGGGCAAAAAGGAGCTCTGGGACCGAGAATCTTTCGTCGCTCAACTCCATGACTTGTTCGTCATTGCTGCCGAATGCAGGTTGCTTCTTGGGGACGTGCGGTCGCCTGTAACCTCCTTTACCAGAGTTGTAATCTGGAAGAACAAAATCCACGGCAATATCGTTTGCTGCCTTCCTCATGCCGTGACACTTTTCCAAGTCTTCATTGAAGTTGGTTGAAATATAGCAAACGGACTCCTTGACTTGGTTAATAAGATAAGTTTCTTCCATCATGTTCCATGTACGCGTTGACACCATTTCTTTAAGGTAGTTGGTCAGAAATTTTCCGCCGATGTCTATTCTACGGACGGCCGCATTCCACAATTGACCGTTTATGATTGGCGTAATATGGGTGTGCGAAAAACCAGAGTCAATAGCCATGATTGCTTCAGCAGGAGGTGAGAGGGTTGGTGGGTTCTCGGGAGGATATAGTTTGGTGATATCGTTCCAAGGAATCAAAGTTGGACCTATAGGTTATGGTGTCAGGAAATGCTCGTAACAGGAGTCTCCCAGAATACAGACCTATACAGCGGTAGTAGGCTGAAAATTCATACTCCTCAAACACCATCTGGTCGCAGTTGGTCTGTAACGCTGAAGGGGCATTCGGGGCTTCGGTCAGTAGCAGGGTCGTATTTCTCGGATCGCACTAGGGCATTGGCGCATCAGTCGGGTGCGTACTATGTCATAGCTCCAACAGAGGGAACCGGCATGATACCTTAAGTTTCGATTCTGAATCGAGGAAAGTCCTATCCCATATTTCCTTTTCGGCCTCCCAGTTTACCAAGTAACCCTGTGATTGTTATTAGAATACAGTATTACGTGAGACAGAAAGTTCTCATCTAACCTTTTCAACGGGTCTTCGAAAAACCGCAGACCCAAAATCCCGGCAATTCTCAAGCTGGTGGCCAATCAGAACTCGCTTGTCTCTTGTCCGCGCTATGCAGTTCGGAATGGTGATGCATGTTTCGCCGGCAGCGAATCCAGCTTTGATGGTATAAGAACCGTTATCCACCACAAGGGTAGCGGAAGGCATCTGTGAGAATAGGAGTGGTGAAAATAGGTGGCTCGGCTTGCGCTGGAAACCCAAGCAAACCGGGAATACGCTTGGCAACAGAATCATGTCAGCAAGTGCACGGTCCAGTTGCGCCAAGACATCGATCGGAGCCCAATGAGAAAGAATGGTGACGGGTGGCACCAATCCAATTTGTGGGTGACTGGCTGATCTCTGTGCATTGCCTGCGCCCTACAACCATAAAAGGGACGCACCCCCCTCCCCGTACCGTAACTTATACATCCGCTCTGATGCTCCCCCCCATTCTGTCACCCACTTTGAGAACGCAGTCTAACTCCCTTCCTCTTGCGGCCCACTACAGCATCCTACCTTCTATCGACCGCCCTTCTACTACCTTCCCTTCGCACACCATCCCTTAACGCTAACACCCAGCTATCGCTATGTCAGACCGTGAGTTCGGAGGGGGAGGTACCTCATCCTTTCCCACTTGAAGTGCAAAGAGTACTAACATCTCCGATAGCCGACGATCTCTCCCTTCCAAAAGGTTTTTCTCCTTACATATCCGTCTGACCTCCCTTATCGTATGAACACGCTGACATTCGGCTAGCTACCGTACAAAAGATCATTTCCGAAATCCTTCCAAACGATCTTGCATTCGCTAAAGAAACGCGCGATCTGCTCATAGACTGCTGCGTTGAATTCATCACTTTAGTTTCCTCCGAGGCCAACGACATCGCCGAACGTGAAGCCAAGAAGACTATCGCTGCGGAGCATGTTGTCAAGGCGTTGAAGGACCTCGGATTCGAGGAGTATATTGAGCAGATCCAGGAGGTTGCCCAGGAGCACAAGGAACACCAGAGGGTATCTTGCCCATTGCCTGTGCGACTTGAGCTGGAAAATGCTGACTTGAGAAGTTCCAGTCGCGCGAAAAGAAGCAGACCAAGTTGGAGCAATCGGGTCTCTCTCAGGAGGAGCTGCTGAGACAACAGGAAGAATTGTTCGGTAACGCTAGAGCTAAATTCAACCAGCAGGGCTCAGTTCCGGAATAGAATAAAACAAACATAGGAGTTTGGTGGGTCCGATTGCTAGGGAGGCACAAAATACATTCCAGAGAGTTTTTTTTTTCTTTTTTTTTTACTTTACGGTATTGCGAGAACCACTTGTATCAATATCACAATTACGGTTGCGCTCTTCTCTTTTCTTCTAGGGGTTCACGTAAAGACCACCCGGCGTATTTTCAATTTGATTGGTTTTTTTATTTTATTTTCTTCTCTTTCATCTGAGGTCTGATTTATTCTGCGGCACAGTTGTTGGGTTTGGCACACTTTTAGGGATGGTGGCGGCTTGTACTCATGTATCTTTTGTGCTTATTCTTCCCGCACAGCAGATATCACGAACCTCTCACTTGCAGCAAACTGCCATCAAGCCGTTGCAGACACCCGGCTGAAAATAAGGGCAGGCCTTGGGTGTATTTATAGGAGGTTGTAGTAAACTCCTGGGCGGAACCACATTTATACTTGATCCGCAGAGCAAGTATAAACACAGCATCACCGGTGTATAACAATTCTGGTCTGGAGAGATGGTGCGGGGAAAACACCACTCCGGCTGCGCCGTTGTGGCATTGTACCATCCCGGAATCATAGGTCTCACATTTTTACTGTTTATGACCCCATCCTGGGCCTACCGGTACGAGTAGACCAAACAACGCGACCCGCGTCTAACCCGCCCAATCCGAAAAATCGACTTTTACCCGCGTTCACCCTTGACATAAGGTGATCTTGGCGGGTAAATCACGTGGCAACTCAACCTCATTTCAAGTTACGATCCTAACTTCACCACTCCGCCACTCTGCGACAACAATCGCACCAAGAAAAAACAATGATGGACCCTGAGGAAGGCCAACCCGAAGATCTCTCATCACTAGGCTTCACCTCCTTCGGCTCTAAAAATAAACGTCCGAAACATCACCACCCCAATAGAAGCAGCAGCAACTCAATCCCCATCCCGCCCCCACCTGGGGCAGCGCAGGTAACTACCTTTGCGGGAACTGTGGGGGGAGTCGGATCTCTGCCGAAAAAGCCAGAGTTTACGCCTTACATCGCGCCAGCGTTCACGCCGCGTGTTCCACCGAAGTTTGCGGGTGGTGGGGGGAATATCGGAGGAAGGGCGAAGGGCGGTGGTGGGGATGAGGTATGTTTTCACGTCGTCTATTACCTACCTATAGGGAGGGAAGGGGAGGGAATCGATGGTTGATTCGACCCGGGATGGGGTGTGGGGGGGTAGTTGTATAGTCCTCGGTTCGTGGAAAATCCTTGGAGGGCGTTGGAAGCGAAGTTTGGGATTCGCGCGGAGTGGGTTGATATGGAGAAAGTTGAGGATGGTGAAGAAGGGGTGGAAGCTCAAGGCGGAGGGGGGGGCGAGGTGGGAGAGAGGATGACTGGTTCGGGAGAGGGGGTCGAAGTTCACATGCAGGAGGAAGCTGATGGGTTGGACGAGCGTGGGCAGAGTTGATGCGTGCTCGGGTTTGATATGATTAAACACATGTCCGGAAGTCACCTTGGCATAATTTTATGGATTTTTTTTTCCCCCTCCTTTTTGCGGAATATACGGGGTGTGTATCCAGTGGCTAATGCCATCGGACGACAATACAATACATTTTCGCCAGATGTGCTCTACTGGGCTTACGTAGCTCTCAAGGTCGCAGCATTTCGCTAAAGGGAGATACAGGTATCGGGTATCACAGAATAAAAGCTAGACCAAATCTTCCCCAATCATTGCTGTTCTCTGGCATCGCCGTGTCTACCACATTTCCAAGTCCGGAGCCTGTGTAAGCTCCCTAACCGCCCGTGTCATCAAGCCGGTGCTACTGCGGCCTGCTGCCGAATATATGAGCGGGATACTCTTCTAGCGGCGAGTAGCTTTTAGATTATCCAAAGCATCGCGTAGCCTTTAGAGAACCAAGTCCGTATCACTATCAACTCCTAGCTCTGTAATATCTACAGGGGACACCGAATAGTCTCCCTGATTCCTCTAATCCAAACCACTCATCCTGTCCCTCACCGAGCTTACATAGGGGCACCAATGTCTGGGTTGGGGTATGACGGGACGCCTTAGTCCGTGTTTGACGCGAGTGCATGCTGAGATGTGAGCGCAAATGGGAATATGGAAATATGGAAAAATAGAAATAGGTGTTGTCCCAGAAAACTGGTATCAACTTTCGTGACAATTGGAAGGTCTGATTCCGGAACCTGCAATGGGGCTAGGTCCGTGTGGGCCGGGTCACCCGAACGATGGGCTTTGCCTCACGGGCTACGGACAAACGGTGAAGATGCACAAACTCCCCTGTCTCGGACGGCAGTTGAAGCGAAGAACACTTCCAACCCAGGAAAGTAACTTTCGACTATGCGAGTGATCATCCATGACTCTGAGAACGATCCACCCTGATAGCTCAAGGGTCGGGAGGGACGACTGATTAGGTATACCCACTAGTCTGTGCCTGTGAATGTATTTTCTGGGTATAGTAGAGTACTGCGGGGGGGTGGGAGTCGTGTTTGGTGGGGTATGGGGTGGGTCGCGCGTCACTTTTTATGCTTTGGGGACGCGAGAGGGAGCGCCAGCGACCCTGACTAGCGCTTGGCGCGAGCTGAGTGGGCTCCAATCGCGTGATCTTACCGCCTCCTGAACCGAGCCAAGTCAAGCTTATCCGGGGTACAGACTACTCGTACTGTAGTATCTTATCGCCTAATGTTCCCCGCTAATTACTAATTTTTCCTCACCACTATCTTCATCCTTGAGCTCCACCTTGATTTCTCATCTCTTCTATGTTCGTCTCACAGCTTCGCTACCATACCTTATTCAATTGCGGTGTGCCACTTCCCTATCGCTGACATTCCTTGTCTAAGGGAGTTATTATGTATTTTCTCTCATTCTGAGGGGTTTTCAAGGGTTTACTTTCCTCCGAGGCTCTCGGATCATTATGCCGTCCTCGGCTTTCATCTAATCTCTCCTCTGTGTTTTTTTTAGTTTTTTTTAGTTTGAGGATGTAAACCCACATATACTCATCTAATAGAAAAAAATGAGGCTTCTTTTCTGTCTTTCTCGGTCATACGAATTCACACTTTTTCGATATGTTCTGATATGAGGCCAGGGCAAGAATGGGAATAGGAAACCCTCCCAGGAATAGGCAATGTTGGGTGTAAAAACAAATAAAAAAGTTGAGATGGAGAAGTGGTTCGTGTGGGGCTATCTGCTTGGCACTGGTTTCTTTTTTTTTTGCATCGCTTTTGTTTGAGCATGTCAGGACTGTACGTAGCGATCCAGCTCGCGGTGATATGATATTCGGAGCTATTTGAGGATCTCACTGTGTGGCTTTGCATTTGCAATTCCTATCTGAAACCTCAATAAATAATACGTTCTCAAAGAGAAGGGCTAGGGGTGGAGCGCCGTCTGTTCTAGGGTACCATTTAGCGGGGGGGCTGGTCATAGGTGTGTTCCCAAAAAGTCGTGGAAGCTTCACGGTTTTTTTCGTGTCCTTTTATTGCTAAATGTATGAGGCATACCCACCCCAATGTCCCATGCTGATTGCCCTATGTTTGGTCATTTTGTTAAGGTTGGCTCTGGACTGGAAGGACTAGTTTTGTGTCTTGGCACATGTACAGTAGCTTGGATAGAGAATGTATTTCCCTTGTCCTTCCGTTCTTCCCCATTCAATATCTTTTCCATTAGTGACGACGCAAACTCTTCCTATTTGGCCCTTTCCTTCCACGCTTATTCGCTTGCTCTGTATCTTCCTCCTCGTATTTAAAAACTCTAGCCAGCAGCGGAAGGCCCGACCAGTAGCGACTACAGGAAAGTGAGCCTTCATGATAAGAGTGACCGCCCACGACTAAGGTAGGGCTGCTGCCTGCTCAAATTTCGTCCGTGGTCCTAAAACTGCTCGAGTGCACTACTTTATGGACAGAGGCGGTTTGATCCTCTCGGTTCCTAGGGTATTGGAAGGCGGTGGCCCCTGGAACCCCGGCAGAGGGCTAAACGGGACATTCTGACCTGGCGATTCTCGGTAATAAAATAAAAAATAAAATACCAATTAAGAACAAGGAGAGTCACTATTTACTCTTTTTTGTGTGAGCAGTAGTGGCCCTTGCGAAATATCCTTTCTATTCTGTTGAACGGTACTTCTGCTGGCTAGCGGAGGTGTGTGACCGAATGACTATTTGTGACTTGGAATGTGACTTTATATGCTATACAGACATCTATTGGGGGGATGCTCAACCACCCGTCCCCATCAGCCTATTAACGGTACTCCATGGGCAGGGATACCTACAAGTCGTAGTCGTCCGCTGGAGCATCCTTTTGTAGCATCCTATCCACTCCGCCTCCCCCTCGCTAAGGGGAGAAATCGGACTGCTGTGCCGACTGAGAGGAAGGCACGGAAAAATCTACAGTACTGAGAATACGGTAGCTCAGGATGCCCCCTTGATAGCTGGTGGTAGAATTGCAGGAGGAAATTAGAAATGCCAGTAATCCTCGAGTAATTCTCAATTTTATTTTTATCCTTTTCAGTCCCTTCATCATACCCGATGCTCAAACCGGTGATTGGCGGGGTCAATTCAAGCATTGCCGGTTTATGGAATTTTTTTTTTTTTTGTCAACCATGGTAGTGATGGGTTGACGCCAAAGGAAATTTTTTTTTTGCTCCAGTGGGCTCAATATCTGGCGGCCGCAAGTGGCCCCGGGCCCAGTCTACCGTACTAGTATAATTTGAGGCTAGGCATGTCACCGGTGGTTACACTACTGTACTCGAGTACCGTACATCGAATGTGACTGGGCGGGCATTATGTCATGGCGGGTAGTGGTACCCCAGGCGCTCAAATTCGCGGTTGCTGGGTCGGCTCCCCGTGTGAGAGGAAGGGCGTTGATGATGTTCTGCAGGGAGTGGCAGCAGGGATTGGGTGGTGTGCTTGTAGAATACCCGTTTAGGTCAGATCTGTCTCTGGACGTCTGAGTTTTCTATTCTATTCTGATGGAGAGAGTGGATAAAAATATGATACAGTACAGTACCGGCTGCCGGGCACTTGGCGTGAACCATAGGCTAACGCGATACCGGTAAATATTGTAAACTTCCGGGTACTGCACAACCGCGTTTAGGAGGTATAGTTCGATAGAAGTACTCAGGAGGGTACTAATCTCTGGTTCTGCATTCCTGATTTTCAATAGGGAGGGTTGTTCGTGGGGACAAATCTTTTTTCAGTCACGCGTCCAGGGTCCTTTTCAGGATCAATTTGGCCAAGGCCTGCTGTTTTGTAGGGTATCATATGTAGGTTACTGTGCGAGTAGATGGGTTGCAAATGAGAGTTGATTCCTAGGGCCCCGTGCGAAAGGAGAAAAATAGAATAATGGTAATAGGTTGCTGAGCGAGAAAACTGGGCGTTACAGGACAAATATCTCGTCGCTGGGGTAATGGCCTATGTGACAACTCGCTCGGTTCGAGGAGGAAGGATAGCAAATAGATCGGGGTTACTGATACTTCCTTCTAATTGGTGCTATCCTCCGTCATCATGCACCCATCATGCACTATTGAACAACTCAGCGGCGAGGCGTTGATTTCCTATTGTAGAGTACAGTACAGTATTGCCAAAAAAAAAGCCTCTTTAATTCAGCTTACCGGTAATGCTGAGGTAGCCTTTGATGCTTTAACCAAAAACGCGACCCCATCAGCAGATGTCTGCCCCTTTGCTTTTAAAACCTGCCTTCCCCATCTGACCTTCGACTCTTTCGACTCCTCGGCAAGTGTTGCATCGCATTATGCAGCCAAGGCCCCTGAACATGCGCAAGCCAATCGGGCTCGGACAGTCCTTGAGTCCTGTTCTCGGGAACACTCGTGAACACTCCTGCCTCCCCCTGCTACCAGGCTGAGGTTATGCAGAATGAAGAGAGAGAGTTGCTGCAGCACGGTACAATTACTCGAGTACTTGTGTGACCGGATGCCTGGTGGACTTTTTCGTGAGCAAAGCAAGTTGCGCTAGACCGTTGTGGCTCATCACCAACCGATTAACACTTCCAGAAGACAATTCTAGCGCCGCACAACAAACAATATCCGGTTCACTTTGGATTTCGTATACCCTAACCCCCAAGTGGTCCCCACGCTGGATAATTTTGTGAGCTTATGATGATCATATCCTTTTTCTATTTATCTATTTTATACTACCGTACAGATAGAGTGAAGTAATTTTCTGGGGGGATACGGAAATCTCAACCGCTTTCAACAAGGCAGTCCGGAGGTCGTAGCTCTAAAAATGCCGATTTTTCCCCCGAACTTGGTGTGGATACACTTGCCGAGTAGGACGTTTTAGTTGGCTATTATACTTTTTTACGGGAGGCCCCTCACCATATCTCTAAACCTAAAGCCCAGATTACCACAAAAAGCCGGAATCTGAGCTTGGGGTGAGTTAATCATCTTCACCCTAGTATCATAGGCGTTGTGTTGGATTCTGGGAGATTGCTAAAATGAAAGTGGCGAGAAGCGTGGCTTCACCTTAGGAAGGGCTAGAAATCAAGAGATTCAGCGCTAAAGAGATTGTATAAAGCGATAAACCATATAACTATACATGTAACATGGGAAAGTTCGACAGGACAGCTTTTAATAACAGGACAGAGAGCACTCCGCACCCACTCAGGACCTCCCATCTCGTTGTCTCCTAAAGCGGTGCACCGGAGCGTTAGCATCAGGAGGCTAAACTCTAACTGTAGTATATCCTACCTTCTGTAAGACGAGAAATAGCCTCTGCAGGTCCTTGAAGACTGTCATGTTGATTGAGAATCTACCGGCATCTCCGACACACGGGGAGCTGGGGGGGCTTGGGGGTTCATAGGTGCTTCTGGTATCGGCTGGCTAGTGACGGGGGGTGCTGGTGTTGGTTCGGGGGAGGTTCGAACCTGGTCTCTTGGGAAGCAGTTACAGCAATAGAACTTGAGGTTGTGTACAGCGATCATGGTGGATCACAGACACTAGAGAGTCCGATAGCAATTTGAAGTGCGTAGTTTTTGAACAGATGGGCTTAGGGAATTGAATGGGAGTGGTTGAGAAAGTTCTGGGGCGAGAGAGGGTTTTATATCAGGTTGTGTAGAGAAGTTCCAATTGACACCGCAAAGGCAATTGTTTTCGCAGGTTGATTCGGCCATTTCTATGGGGCACGATTCCGCCAAAGTTAAGACTGGTTGGTCAGTTCCTGTCTTGAACAGGGATACGCAGCACATTCGCTTCTAAAGGTCCCATCATCCCTGTCCATATTTCTCAATTCAACGGTTCGAATCATTCTTGCTCTGGGATAGGAGCTCAAATCTTTCCCCCCACCCAAGCCGATAGGTAGGGATGACTTTTTCGAAGAAGAAGAAGAAGTCAGCGCAAGGGTTGAACCATCAGGGGCGATAGGCCCTACAGATAATACCGGTACGATTCGGTGGATTGTTCCGACGCTCTTACTCTACCTTTCTCATCCATCTGCTTGTGGGCTTGGTTTTTTTTTTCTTGCCCCGAAAGAGGCTCTGGGTAGCCCAGAGATCAACCACGGCTGCGGCAACATCAGGGCCAGAAAACAACCCCGGAGACCTGCCGACACATCAATAGGTGATATTCCTCCTAGGACTCGATGGGTGAGTGGTTTTGAGAGAGGGTGCATGACGCTCTAGATAAGAATATCCGTGCCGACTAGGTTCTAGCTTAGGGTTCGTGTCATGGGGAGGCGGTTTTATCCTTTACTAAGCGAGATCTGACGAGCGCAGCCTTGCGAGAACCAGAAACGAATCCCACAGCGTTTTCTTGGGCGGGGGAAGGTTGGCGCCACCTACTGCTCTAGCCACAGCAGCTTTTCAGTGTTCGGCTCTTTTGTTAGCTAATAGACTTGGAAGGTGGTCAGGACAGGTTCGCCACACTTACCCTCAATCAAGATCCTAGGCACTAGGCGCACGAGAGAGACACGACGAGCCCGGGTATTTGAGGGCAAATCAGTGTGGCCTCATATGTACACACTGAAAATACGCCATAAGAAAATTTGCCCCCGGCGCCCGGGCTCATTATGCCTGGTAGATGTGCGAGTACTATCAGTTTTTGCACGGTGTCCGAGATGCGATAACAGATCTCTCTTCGCAAGTTGGATGGCTGTGTAGTGACAGCAGTATTTCCGGATACGGACTGCCGGGCACGTGCGTACCGGTATGTATATCATACAATTTTGAGGGTTCGCCGACTCCACTATTCCTTGTCCTCGGGCTCCGCAGTCTGCGAATAGATTGCGGTACTCATTTCCTGCTGCGGGCACGTTTGATCGACGATCTGCACTGGATTCCATCCGGGTAGTCAGCCAATGACCCTCATCTCATCGATTCTTCGCTTAACGCTTCACCGCCGTAAAGACTTTTCAAACATTGTCTTTTGGGGAATTAAGGACCTTTCAAGATTTGATAACATCCTTGGAAAAGACATTGCCCACAAGACAGCAGCTGAATAGCAAGACTCCCCCAAGCCTTGAGATAGCAAGAGAATGAAGGGAGGAGGATGTGGTAATCAGGACCGGGCACGTTTTGAGCTTCTTTATGTGGTCGAAAACCCCGATTTTTGACATGCTAGCATGCTCGAAAAAATTGATGGTATTTTAACGGCTTTAATTATACGTACTTCTAGGTATGATGTCATACTTCTAGAACACCCCCCTTCCTTCTGCCCAGTCACCTCCTTGCGGGCGCGGACACTAGAAGAACACTGTCAAGGGAATTTTGGGTATTTGGGAGGCCCTATGCCTTTTTGAGAATACGAGTGTGCCGGAAATCCCCTCTGAAGCTTATCGAATGCTTTATATATCGGAGAACTGGGGTGATGTCCACTAGAATAAAGGCAGGGGCCCTATTTGATATGATGTCGGTTGGCAGGGATAGGTTTTTTTTCAAAAAAAAGGAGTCAGAAAATCGGAGCAATATAGGGCAACTTCCTCCACCTATAGATCAGCATCTCGCCGCAGGAAAGAGGCCTTGTCGTTTCTCTGCTAGCGCATTGATAAATCATATCGTATGTCAATTTTTATAGCACAGGTCCTAGACTTTTTTAGGCACTGCAAAATATGTCTTACCTTATTGTTGAAGTGCTCATAGTAAGCCTCCTTGGCGATCACGTATGAGCTAGCGGGGTATCAATTGAATCATTTGTGAATATGGTAATCAGATCACATCAGGGGGCCCGTGGCGCAGGGCCCGGGATTTGTGGCTAGCCCCCGAGTTTCGTTCAAAATTAGCCTCAAGAGGGCCGCTCAAGTGCGGCTTTGTCATGCCTTTAAGTTGATTGGTAGTGGTCCCGATTCCGGGGGCCTCCCGGTGTTGGGATGCTCTACTCGTTTGTTTATACAACGGGCAGGATGACTTGAGGCGGGCAATTGCTACTGCGCTTGTTGCTCTTCCAGTTAAGTCAATTCTTTCGGGTGACGGCATGTGCCTCAAGACATTGTGGTAAATCCGAGGCCAAGAATGATTGGATAAAGCGCCACCCTATTGGGGGGGGTGGGCCGAGCATTCTGGGGGCCTAGCTGGCCATGCTGGGCCGAATAGGCGTTGGTAATGCCCCCCTCTAACCCATGCTCTCGCCCGGCAAGAGATACAACCCCGGAAAGTGATGAGATACCGTACCCGTGCCTCTAAGAGCCCGGCAAGTCCGCTAAGTCTTGATCGTCACGTCGATCTGGTGTTCAGGAACGCTGTGCACAAAAGAGCTCTTTCGGCCCAATTTTGATCAGAGCTCTTACTGCAAATCCCTGTTTTGGACACACGGTGGATATATCTATTGGGTCGCCGCACTCCTGCCCAATCATTTATATAAACTGGATAATGAAGGCACCGCCCAATGGCATACTTCAATAGAGATATGGAACAAGTGCGAGAACTGCGAAGGAAGGTTTAGGCCAATTTAACTAGGCGTATAGCTGAAGGGCGGGTTCTCAGGGCTAGGGGGAATGGAATTAGGAGAATAGATGAGAGTCTACTTATTCTCCCAAATATCCCACAAGATTTCCCTTGCTATTTTTGTCACAACACCATTACCAGTCTATTCTTTGCGATCAATTGGCACCACAAACTATCACTCGCTCACTTAAGGACTGTAATTGTTGTGATTTGGGTCGAGTTTCTTGTGAGATTCCTATGTACCCGAGAGGAACAGAACGAAAAGAAAGTAATAGGCAAAAGGCCACAGAGAAGCTAACTATCGGTGACGCAGCATGGCAATGGCTATCACATCGTGATGTCACAACACTCCCTTCTCTTGCTGCAAGCTGTAAGCTCAATCAGGCAGCAGCAGTAAGAAAAAATAAATCAAGTAAGGAAAGGTAAAAATAACCAAAATATATCAAGCAACTTAAGTCCAGATCCTCGTCAGCCTCATTAAAACCTTTTCCGGAGCAAAAAACCCAGTGGGAAAAAAGTAGTCTCGGAATAAGGAAAAAGAGTACTGACTCCTAAGAGAGATACAATTTCAAATAGGATAAACAAAATAATCTTGACAGTTTATATTAAAAGGGGAAGAAAATTAAAAGAGAAGTAAATAAAGAAATCCACGATGCTTGTCAACAGAAAGAGCTTTTGTAAGAAGATCGGCGATATTTTGTGAAGTGTGAATATAGGCAAAGTGTAGAATGCCACTAGTGTGGAGGCTGCGAGAGTTGTGGTAGCGGATGTCGAGATGTTTTGTGCGAGTCTTTATTCCGCCGGATTCAATCGTTTTAAGGGCTCCCTGATTGTCACAATAGATCGTTGGCTGAATGGTCTGACCTGTGACATCCTTATGTAGTTGAATCAACCAGCGGGCTTCATGTGTTGCTTCTGAACAAGCAATGTACTCAGCTTCAAGAGTTGACAGGGCAACAAGTTCCTGCTTGCGTGACCGCCATGAAATGCATCCTCCATACTGATATACATAACCACCCTGTGATTTCCGATCTGCAGAGTCCCCAGCGAAGTCTGAGTCTGTAAATCCTATAAGCGTTGAGGTCGTGGCGGGAAAGAATAATCGAAGGTTTTTCGTTCCAGCCAGATAGCGTAGGACACGTTTCGCAGCTGTTAGGTGTACCATGCTGGGATTACTGATATAGCGGCTTAGAGCAGCAACCGCAAAGGCAATATCAGGCCTAGTTGATACCGCAGCATACATGAGGGAACCGATGATTGCCTGGTAGTCAGCAAAAGAGGAGGATTGATGGGTGGTATCAGTGTTTGCCAATGAATCTGTGATATCAAGGCGAACATTTGGATCAAGAGGTGTAGAGGCAGCATGACAGCTCTCCATGCCAAAGCGTCGCAGAACTTTGTTGATATAGCTGGTTTGACCAAGACAAAGGCCTGATCTGGTTGTTGATAGGGAATTCGTAATCTCTAAACCAAGAAACTGTCTTGCTTCTCCAAGATCAGTCATTCGGTAGCGGGACTTTAGTATTGCCTGAGCTGCATGAGCCTCCTGAGGATCTTCTGGATTATAGAAGACTAGAATATCATCAACATAGAGAAGCAGAAATGCATTTCCATGGCCAATGAATAGATTCGGATCGGCATTAGACTCTTGAAATCCAGATTCTAATAGGACTCTACTGATTTCGTGGTACCAAAGTCTTGGGGCCTGTCGTAGTCCATAAAGTGCTTTATTAAGCTTAAAGCACTTGCCCTGCAGACTAGGAGGATCATGTTCCATTGCATTAACTCGTACCGAACTTGTCCTTTGAGTTTGAGATTTTATAAGAAGCCATTCGATTCCATCCGGAAGCTCCATATAGATATCGGTATCTATCTTAGGATGAAGAAAGGCGGTAACAACATCAAATTGGTTTATCTTCCATCCCTTTTGTGCTGTGAGACTGAGCATATAACGAAGTGTGGTTAGCCGACTGACAGGAGTGTATGTTTCATCGAAGTCGATTCCCGGAACCTGTTCGAAGCCTTTTATAACTAGTCGTGCTTTATATCGTATCGGAGGTATGGTATGGGAGGATCGTTTTATTCGATAAACCCATTTGCAGCTAATAGGCTTGGAAACTGAGGATGGAGTATCAATTAGTGTAAATGTCTTGTTTAGCTCTAATGAATCAAATTCATCCTGCATCGCACATCTCCACAATTGAGCAGAAGGAGAGTTAAGAGCTTCTTCATAGGTCATCGGATCATGGTCAGCATCTTGAGAGACTTGAGTAACCTTCAAGGCAAAGCAGAGAAGTGACTGTGAGCTTTGAAGATCCAAACGTCTCTGTGTGCTGCGTGTCACAGGACCAGTAAATGCCTTTGATATAGGCTTATCAGTTATCTCAGAACTGTTCTGATGTAAAACCTTTGGCTCAACAATAGTAGGAGCACCAGCATCTCTTAAGATACGAGAACTTGTCTCACGTAAACTTGGCTCTAATGCTCTCATCTCTGCTCCCTTCTCGCTAGAGGTATCTTCACACTGTACCTCGTCAGGTACAGGGGTAAACATGGCGGAGCTAGAGGAATTAATGGCACCACCACTAATAGTATCAGGTGAGCTCTGTATGCCAGTAATGTGGGCAGTGACAGGAGAGGGCTCAGTGGAGCAGCGACTATCAGCTAAAGTACCAACAGTATTCTTTATCAACTCTTGATACTGTGGCTCAAGTTCTGGAAGCCCTAGAGGATCTTGCTCATTTGTCGGACATGAGGCATATGCATTCCATTCCTCATTGAAGATAACATCAGAACATTGAGTAACTTTTCCAAACTCAGGATCCCAGATCCGCCACAGCTTCGTTGTCTCATGAACATATCCAACCATCATACAGGGCTTAGAGCGAGTACCCATTTTCGTATCAATCTGCTGCTCTTTGGGAATTCTTTTACTGGCATACCACCCAAATCTTCGTAGATGATGTAGCGGAGGAGAGCTTCCAAAGAGCAATTCATATGGGCTGTGGCTGTCAAGGGCGCTATTAGGTGTTCTCCGATGTAAGTAACAAGCCGTTCGAACAGCTTCTCCCCAGAATACCATAGGAGCCTGTGAGTCAATCATCATAGCTCGTGCCTTTTCAGTTAAGACTCCGATCATCCTCTCGGCAATCCCATTTTTGTGCTGTGTGTAGGGAGGCGCAGGCTCAAAGTTGATTCCCTGGGCAGCAAGGATTCCGCGAAATAAGCAGTTGTCATATTCCCCACGGCCGTTATCGCATCGGAACCGCCGTAGTGAGAATTCCGTATTATCTAATTTTGCTTGGAATTGTTGAAAGGCAGAGACGCAGGTTTCAGCTTTTCGGTTGGGAAGGAAATAGACTGTACAATACCGCGTAAAATCGTCTATAAAAACAATAAAATACTGTGCACCACCTTGGGATATGGTACGCAGAGGACCACATACATCCGAGTGTACAAGCTCATAGGACTTAGTGGTACGTTGAACTGGAATGCGAATAATCTTTCGTTCGTGCTTGGCCTGAACACAGACTTCACAGAATTCAGAACCATGTGTATATCCAGGAATTAAATCTCGAAGAGTGTTTGGAGAGAGGTGTGCCAATCGCCTGTGCCACAGGTGACACTCTGCATCCGACAGCTTTAGACTTTGGGTAGAAGACTCGGACCTGCTGAGAAGAGCAGTCTTGACCGGTAGATTGGCAGCTAGATCAACGGTATAGAGATCTCCATTCCGAATACCGCGCAGAATGGGTACCTGTCCAGTTATTCCAATTAAGCAGATATCATCCTGAAATGAGGAGGTGTAACCAGCGGTAGCTAAAGTACTAACTGAGAGAAGAGAAAAACGAAAGGTAGGAATAAACAAAGCAACTAGTGAGTAGTTGCAGAGAGTAACAGTAACATAATGAGAAACCCGAATAACAGAATCATTACCAAGAGAAATCAAAACAGGATTAGGAAGGGCAAACAGGCATCCGGTTTGAATATTTGTCATATGGGTAGATGCTCCAGAATCAATAATCCATGTTGTTGATGAAACCTCGGTAGAGAGTGAATAATGGTCGGCTAGTCAAAAGTTTTCTGGATTGGCAATTAGAGCGGTTCCATGGGATTCCGTAGAACCTTGACTCCGTCCATGTTTTTTGGCTTCTCGGGCTGCCTGTCCTCTTCTCTTGCGCTTACAATTGCGCTCCACATGACCAGCTTCACCACAGTGGAAGCATTGGACTAGACTCGGGCCGCTACTGTTCATTTGCCTTCGGTTCCTGAACCTAGAGGAAGCACTAGAATTGTGTTTTAGTGGTACGGAGGGATGACGAGGCTGGTATGGGTTGAATCTGTTGGGAATGCGGCGAGCATGATGACATATCGCATCCTGCGATACTGGTTTCTGGAAGCGTTGGGATCTTTGATTCCCCTGTGCATACATCGCACTGCCAGAGGTTAGAGCTGTATTCGAGTTTCCAACTTGTATGCCAGAAGCCTCCCGAGCTGCATAGTGTGTCTCTTCACTATCACGCAGAGCAGTAACCATCTGTTCAACAGTTATTTCAACCGGTGAGCATTGAAGAACTTCAACTGTAGTGGCGAATTCGTTCGATATAGTTGTATAGACATGAGTCTTAAACATCTTGTCGGTTATTGCTTCAGCTGATCCAAAAAGCTGAGTGCGATAGGCCTGAAGTCGGGCAAGGTACTGGACAATGGAATCCTTCTCGGCTGGCCTCGATGTCTGAAACTTTCTGAGGATAGCTGCACGGCCGATATAGGATGCAGTAGAGTCAAGAGACTCCCGAAGCTTATTCCACATCACTTTAGGATCCCGGACTCCCTCAATATAGATCCTGATCTCAGCAGAGCAAGAGAGGTAAATGTAGAGGGCAGCCTTTGCGGATCGTTCCTTAAAGTCTTTTGGTAACTTCACGGCAGCTGGTGCCGGCTCGTCTCCAAGGACTGGTGGAACCTCGATACCGGAAACTATTTCTAAGGCGTTAATCGTTTCTAGAACTAACTCTAGAGTTGACTTCCATGTCTTATAGTTTTTGTGAGTAAGTTTCTCAATACTTCCATATGTTGACTTAAAGGATGTAGTAGAGTTTTCACTATTGCTCACAGAGCTTGAGGTACCTAGAGATTCGGACATGACAGATTGCCGGAAACTTGAATATGAGGTATAGAGGAAGGAATATGGGCTATAGGCAAGTAGTGTATTGTAGAGATAGAAAGAAGATAGATGGGCTTGTAAGAATTGATGAGGTAGAAGCAAAATCACGCCGGGCTCATAACCTGTTGTGATTTGGGTCGAGTTTCTTGTGAGATTCCTATGTACCCGAGAGGAACAGAACGAAAAGAAAGTAATAGGCAAAAGGCCACAGAGAAGCTAACTATCGGTGACGCAGCATGGCAATGGCTATCACATCGTGATGTCACAACAGTAATTGCAAGTCACTTTTTTTTTTAAGTGCGATGCAATCTGATGAGATAAAAAAAAGAAGCGCAGAGGATCGCAGCCAGTTGGCTAGCTGCCGATTTAGTTGGCCGGGCTCGGTTTAGTTTTCTAGAGAAGAATTGGTCGATTGACTAGACCCCTGGTCGTGTAGTTTCTCACATCTGAGGTTCCGGCAGTAGGGTAGTAGGGATACGATAAGACACAATACCATTCGGAAGAGGATACAAGTGATCTGACGTCCCCTAAACTTGCCAGACTCCATTAGACAGTGGGAGCGGTTACGGATTAATCTGAGTGATGGAAGAACATTGGAAGAGACAAGTTTAGATAGGGGATAAAAGGTTGGCGGATGGAGCAAGTCCAGGCCAGCTCGTTCAAAGACCGAATGGGGATCCTGGCAGTATATCCAAGGCCAAAATAAATCGTTACGGGACGCAAATGATAGGGGTAGGGGGAGATGAAGGGCATATCCTTGGTGCACGGAAAGGAGGTCACATACGTTTTTAACCAGATATCAAGCGGGTTGATCCCCCCTGGGAAAATAAAATAAAATAAGGGGTTGTTTGGCGCACTGTCATTTGAGCTGTCTGTCTTCTCAAAATGCGTTTTGTGTCCAAATCGTGTTTTGGGATGAGGGTGGTGTTTGGCACATCATCATTTCGAAAACATGTATGGATGAGATTGCAAAATGGGGTTTGGATTGGTGGCTGTTACTTTACTCACATGTTGAAGTATATAATAATGGCTTCTAACATGTGAGAAATAAGGAATATTAAGTTGAACACTGGGCATTTTTAGATTTTTCCTGAACGCCTTCAGCTGAACGGATTCTAAGATGACCATCATCTCAAATGATGGTATGCCAAACAGTCCCTAAATACTTGCTACTTACCGCAGAGCAAGAGTTTCGCGTCCCTGGTATACTAGGTTCTTCTTCCGAGGTTACATTCCCCCATTGGTCCTGGGGGAGAGGTCTAAGTGCGCTGAGATCAAGTCACAGCCGTCAGGGCACCGGGTGTGTTTTGTCAGGGAAACTTATTGCCATGTCCGATGGTAAAAATGTTTTGGGATTCAAGGAATTAATTGAGCTGCTCGGTTGGGAATAAGCTGTTGATGAGTTATTCCGATAGATTCCGGATCGGGGGTCTGGGAAGCGATAGAGGTAGGGGTTCTGGGGGGGATAGTTACCCCAAGAGCTGTCACGCTCTCCTAACTGACTGAGTAGATGGCTTGTCTCTGCCTGCAGTCTGTAGATTATTCAAGGAGTTCCTCGCAAAGGCGTGACTTTATATCTGGGCTAGAGGGCATTAGTCGTGGTGCACCATATGACGTGTATGTAGGTCGCTTCAAGTATCCAGCTTTCTGCCGATCTATTTCCACTGGAGGGCTGATGGAAGGCCATAACACAACACTGGCCATCAGAAGCCCTAAAGCGAAGCGAACTAATCATGTCGATATGATACAAGAACGGAGCTCCGAATCCTATTCCCCGTGCTTTCAAACTCTCTAATGGGACTCCCCTGCATGTGGCCTGAGCTACACCGGAATTCACGACCAATTATCATTTACAATAAGACAATAAAACTTAACCCCCCAATGCACTAACTACTACACATAGAGGTAAAACAGGAACCTTTAATACAACACCGCACGAGCACCAGCTGCTCTAGTATCACAAGTGCACCTCAAAAGGAAAATCCAAGAAACTCCCCCATTCTGCTACTCCTATCTCATGCAGAAACTCACAATTCTCTATCTCCACTCAACTGGTCCGGATTCACCGACCAATGACTAGAGTCAAAATAACTCGCAATAGCAAAAAGCTTATAGTTATCCGCATTATCCCTAGCTTTCACGGCGTTTTCACGCGCCAGCAAGAGTGCATTTCTATGACTGTAGGCCTTTTCCACTCCTCTAGTAGCCGGGTTAGTGACAGTGTGGTCATCCGCTATAATACAAATTAGTACTTAATTCCCCCTGGGGAAGGGGGATACTCTCTACTTACTAACGAACCAAGCATGCGTGAGCTCATGCAGTAGCTGTGCCCCAACGGATATGTACTGGTCCAATGGACGGAAGCGGGAGGGTTGTTTGGAAGGGGACATTTTCCGGAGAAGCCCGTCCCTGCGGGTGTGCCAGTATGAGTTGCAGATGTAGATGTTTGGACCGCCCTTGTCTGCTGCGACGATGCTGGAGGATGTTAGCTCCCGAACTCTTGTGCTCTACTAGGATTTCATTATATGAGGTGGGGAGTACTGGTTGGCGGGCCTGCAGGCCGGAATCGAGGCGGTATTGCAGCGGATGTTTATGCTCTTCCTGGGCTTCGATTTGAAGTTTGAAATAGCAGTGTAGCGTTCTGTCTTGGTTAGCCATTTCTTCCATATCCCGGAGTCAAGGGGATTTGATACTCTTTATTGTAGAGTCCTTGATATTTGCCCGCGGAGGTTCTTCCCCGAAGAATGCTTTGAAGAGCCCGTTGTTGCTATCGGCGTGCTCTGCAGCTTTTCTCGCTAGAGCTTGCATTTCTTCAAAGTCCGCTTCTAGGAAGGCTTTCTCCCAAGTACAGTCTCTATAGGTTATTGTCTCTGCGTCCTGGCGACGGTCGAGGTCTACTTGCGGGATCACGGCTGCAGCAGCCAGGGTGACCAGGGCGGCAAAGTATATGCAGGGTATATGCATGATCGGTGATTGGTAGTGGGTTTAAAGGGATATAGATGGTTTGAGCTGCCCGCCGAGTGTGCAGAATTGTTAAAATATGAAGGAAAGTAGAGGTCTTTATGTACAGCTGAATTTTTCCCAGGATGTCGTGCTCCCTCAATCAAGGCCTTTTAGCCATACGGAGTGATCACTATCATTATCTAACTAAGCCCACTTTCCCTAATGCTATTCCAGCGTCAGAGTTGCTTAAACACAGATCATCACATAGCATTAATTCTGATAACAAACCACTCCCCCTAAGCCACCGAGATATCCCATAAACTATACCTAGTGAATTAAAGCGCTGCTGACGGTCCCCCATATGGTATGGACGGATGGAAGTAATCATAACGTTTCATTAAGATGGTATAATCACGAATCCCTTTCAGCACTGCCCAGCCAGTCAGACGTTAAAATTAAAGTCACCGTTAAACATCCCGGGTAAGGGCTACACTGTTGGCGCGCTTACTGTGCTACACTGTGCTCTAACGTATTAGTGGGGTTGACTACCGGTAACCTGCAACGCCGGTCACGCCGCGACTCACGGAAAAATCGTCCTGTAATAGAATTGCTTTTTTGCGTTGCCATTTTCTGAAGCGCCCGGCGCAACGCTTACCCGGACGGGTTCTAGAGCACTGTAACCTCCGTAGGAATCATTGGAAGAATGGTCTTGATTTTTTTTACTACTCGTTATTATTATTATCGTTGTAGTAATATTGAGTACAGCGGTCTGGAAGAGTAATCGATGTCGTGTTTTGAGCATACTCTCCTGTAATTAATGGGCTAGGGTTTGCTCAGCCTTCGGAGAGCTAACCAAGATTCTAGTGGCTGTGGTGATTAGGTTGGCTTTTTGTTGAGTTGTATAAAGACCATCGAGACCATCTCATGAGAAAACTCAAGAAGCTCCTCCAGCACTACCATTTTCAAACTCCCATACAGTCTCCCACCCTTATCATAATTCACACACGATATCAAAATGTTTGTCAGCAGCCGAATCATCGCGGGTGCGTTTGCACTCTTTGCTGCCACTGCTCTCGCAGCGGACTGCTCTGGCGATAAAGGAGAACACCCAGAAGTTGGTAAGTTATCAGCATTTTTTCCGGTATATGTCTAAGCTAACCTAGAGGACTAGACTGGGCAAGGGAAATCCAGGAATCGTTGTGCGGTACCGGTTGTGCGCGCAACGATCAAGAAGTTGGCAATAGTGAATGCAGTCTCGTCACTATCATCAAAAATGGCACCGCGGTGCTAGGATATAGATCTGATCCCACTGGTCAATACGGAAATTGGTACCTACAATCTCTGAGATCTTACTTTGCTGAGCGTATACCATACTAACCCGAGGGGCAGCAAGGGGGCTCTAGACGACGCCATAACTCAATGCTTCCTTGATAAATCCGAGGCCTATACAGGAACCAACAAGAAGACCCAAGGAAACTGGAAACTCGGAAATGAATCTTATTGGATTGCAATTGAGACGGCGGACGACTACCTCTACGATCCCTTAGAAGAGCTTTCGGTTAGCGTCAATGTCGATGATGACCCAAACACTCCTGCAGGAAAGTGAGTGACTCATCCCCCAACACTTGAAGTGTAAGTTCTTTGCTGATTTGCCGCAGTATTATGCGGGGGCCCGATAAATTCTGTGCTGGGCTTAGTCACGGTGGGGGAGAGACCTGCACTGACATTCCTGATGGGTGCTTGATTATCGTTCCTGAGTCTAATGTGATTCCTCAAGTCATATGCCCGGACGAAGGATTGTGAGCTTGAGATATTGGAAAACATCAATAGCTAGGGGGAGTGACCAGAAATATTCCAACCTTCGGGGGGAGCTGTGTAATGTTGTACGATAAGTGTTGCATGGAACTTTTATTTTATTTTTTTATCTAAAATTCTGTAAACCCTAGCCTGGACAGACTTGGTATTACCGAAAAATGGGAAATGGGAAAAATAAATATGTTTATATCCGATGAATTTTACATGGCGCGGGGCGAAACTGCGTGGTGTCACGCATTTTCCTAGCCTTATCAGGAGCTATCCTATAAGAGATTGTTGTAGTCACAATTAAATCACCTACAGATACTCCCCATTAAAGATTTTTGTGTTTGGTAACCCCTTTGCGGTCATGGACCCTCACCAAGCCAAGGTCTTTCCCCCTGTTCCGTCCCCTTTTCACTTCACTCCTCTGACCGCTCCTCCCCATCTCGATACTCCCACCTTTTCCTTTCCTTCTATCTTCCATAGATACTCCCAGGGCTCCAATCCCCGGTATGGCCCAGGCCGTGCCTCTTTCACGGATTGAACATACGACACTCCCTGGTGCTCGCTGTTATAATCGCCTGCTCGAGTAGAAGACTTTCCCCGAGAATCATGCTGCGTCCGAGGGCATGGTCTGAGTTATGTGTGGCACGCATCCAATAGCTGGTTTGTATAGCGTGACACTTTTACAGCACTTGCACTTTGAAATCCGGGTGTTGTTGCTCACTCGCACCTTAATCGATCACCGGTACGGTACAGTACATCATGACAACATTCGCTTAGCTAGCTGACTTACAGTCGTAGCATACTATGCCAGATCCTGACACCTGGACACTACGCTGGTGGCATGGACCTCTGCGAGATGGGCGGGATCAGAGTGGAGTGGCTTTCCTCTTGGACATAATTCTGCAACAACCATACACGGTACCGGGTGTTCTACTAGTGGGTTATGAATAAACCTAATTGGATGTGGGTCCCAAGTCTCCTCGCACCAGATCACCCGCTTCCCCAGACAGATTAGATCTTGAATGTCCGGGACAGCGGGTCACGGTTCTATCACACTTGAAGGGTTGTTTCGGAGCTCGGCCCTTCAATCGGCTTTTGTCCCCACATAGCCATGGAAGTACTAACCGCTTTCAAAAGTATTCTGATGGCTTGGCATCTTTTCCCTGTCTTGGCGCCAAGGCATCCGGATACTTTTGAAAACGGCTAGTACAACAGCACAGCCACACCCTAATTCGGCAGGTAAGACGTCTGCATGCATCAGCCATAACCAAAGTACTTTGAGTCAACCTCTTTTCAAACCGTATTGATCGTGAAGCCACCAGCGGCTTCATCTTAGCCAACGCCATGGATCCATTCAGCATCGCGTCAGGTACGATGGGGATTCTTGGTGTTTCTGCCCAGATCCTGAAGCTTTGTTACTCGATCTACGATTATTACGGGGGTGTGAAAAATGCCCCGCAAGCCATGAGAGCTCTCATGAAAGAGCTCGAAGCACTCGATCCAGTTCTCTACCAGTTACGAGTTCTTGCGCTAAGGTCGCAGACTATCCCGTTACTCCAGGAATTCTCGAAGCAGGGGGGTGTCATCGAGATGTGTCAGGGCGAGCTTCAAGCACTGGCAGATGAACTACAAAAGAGGATTGAAGCGAGAGGGTTCCACGGGAAGATTGGAAGGCTTACATGGCCCTTGTCTGAGGCTGAGACAACCAAACACCTCCTTGGAATCCAGAGGATGAAGAGTACAATTTTATTGGGTCTTCAGGCTGATAGCTTGTAAGTCGACGGAAATGCCAATGCTCTTCAGCAGAAATATCTTGTGCGGATGGGCACCGGCGCATCCTTGGCAAGGGCTGCATCAATGCGGTTTCGCTCCATACCGGTTCGTGCCAAATGATTTAGAAACACTTTCTAACACGCTGTTAAAGGAGTGCATCACACGAAATTCTTCAATTGGCGCAGAACATAGATTCCAACCTTTCACAATTATCCAATACTACCGAAGAAATAACCGATTCGCTGGAATTCCGTAGAGCTGGTAAGAGGGTACTGATCTGTCATGGCAAAATTGCAGCTAACTAATCATGACGGCTCAGAAAAAAAGCGTCGGGAGGTCCTTAAATGGGTTCACTCGGACGACTTCAAGGAAAAACACCAACTAATACAAGAAAACAGACAAGAGGGGACAGGAGAATGGCTATTGAGAAGTGAAGAGTTTATTAACTGGCAAAAGGGTGCACCTTCCCGGATACTTCTCGGATTAGGAATAGGTAAGATAAGCTGTCACCGGGATCATTCATTTTAACTGACAAAGCGCCTTGTAACAATTAGCCGGAGCCGGAAAAACTTTCTTAAGGTCCTCCCGGTATCCCCAGGTTTCGGTGTTCTATAGCTAATGAATTCCCTAAAAGTTCACGGGTGGTTGACCATCTAGAAGATGTTACCGAAAGTGGCGTAGCCTACATATATTTTAACTATCAAGACCAACAAAGTCCTGCTCGTATAATGGCCAGCATAGCAAAACAACTCATGTGCAAGTTGCCGTCAACGACTCCCTTGCCCGAAATTGCCAATGACCTACACAGCAAGCTCGCTCCTGATAAGAAAGCTTCTTTAGAACAACTACGCAGCGTGCTGAGTGGTGTGGTCAGTCTTTTCCCCAGCATCTTCCTCGTTTTCGATGCTGTAGACGAATGTGAGGAAGACCTTCGAACACAGATTCTCTCTTTGCTCCTATGGATAGAAACCCTGAGCGAGAAAGTGTTCTTGTTCATTACAAGTCGGCCGCTGGCGGATCTCAAAAATATACTGATAGACGCTGTTGAAGTGAAACTCTCAGCTCATCCGGAGGACATAAGCACATATCTCGAGGCAAGAATTGAACAAACCAGACCGCTAAGGCCAACAAAACAAATCCCACTAATGGTGCGATACAAAGACAAGATAATTCCCGAAATTAGAAATAGTGCGGGAGAAATGTGTGCAGATTCTCCAACCCTTCTGTCCGATGCACTTTGTTGACTGCCACGTTCAGGTTTCTACTTGCCAAGTTCCATTTCGACTTCCTCAGCCAGAAGATCAATGCGAGAAAACTCCTGGACGCCATAGAGACCTTGAAAAATCCCTCAAGTAGGGTTAATGCCCTGGAGCAATGCTACAAAAGAGTCGTGGACGGTATCAGAGCGCGAGACGAGAACGGCGGCCTTGCCTTGGACGTGCTCGCCCTGCTCTCCCGCGCCACAACTCCCCTTCGTATCAACGAGCTGCAGGATGCCCTGGCAGTGATTCCTGGGGAACTAGAGCTCGATCCCCTGAACGTTACGAGCGCGGAAACGCTGGTCGATATATGCGGGGGCCTGGTCGAGATCGATCACCACAGCAACACAATTGGACTAGCGCACTACACGATCAAGCAATACCTCGTCGACGAGAAAGCATCACCCATTCTGAAAGAGGCGAATATGAGAGCTGCCATCTTTTGTCTCGCGTATTTATCACTTTCCCACATCCCGGGCGATACGTGGAAGCTGAAAAGTTCGGTTTGGCTTCGCAAGCCTTTCGCCTTTCTGCGCTACGCTGTGTCCAATGTTTCGTACCATTTGCGCTGCAACGCGCCGGACGAGCAACTGACCACGATGACTCTCCAATTCCTAAAGAGCCGGAAGTCTTTGGCGATGTACGTTGAAGTCATATCATGGATTACCACCGGCCATGGGATTCCGGGAGGAATCACTCCACTATGCGTGGGGTCAATGATTGGATATCTACCAGTTGTGGAAGCTTTACTCAATGAAAGAGATGGAGAACTATCAGAAGAGGATAAGATGCACTCTACTGAAGTGCATTGGGCGGCTTATGGAGGAAGATCGGAGGTAGTTCAGTTGTTGCTAGACCGTGGAGCATATCATTCTTCAATGGATTTCTTAGGACGAACTCCGGGATCCATTGCGGCCCGTGCCGGACATGTGAAGGTATTACGTTGTCTACTGGACAATGGAGCAACTCTATTAGAGCGGGACAAAAAAGGCAAGATTCCGTTGCACTTCGCTGCGGAAAGTGGGCATTCGGATGCGGTCGAATTACTACTTGAAAGAGGGATGGACCTTGGGCTCGCGGACCACCGTGGATTGACAGCGATGAATTACGCGGTTTCTTCCAGAAACGCAACCGTTGTCAGAATGCTCCTTGACAGAGGTGCGAGGAGCAGTGGAATCGTTGAGGATAATGAGAGCGATCTTGGGTTCCACAAGTTACTCCCTTTGTTCTTAGTTAGAGAGGAATACAGTACCGGAGTGATAACTAGCGGAATGGAAACGGCACTTCATCTAGCAGCAAAACATAATTACCCAGAACTCGGCCATCAATTTCTCCAAGCAGGGCAAGATCCCTCTATCACCGACATAAATGGGGCAACTCCCCTGCACTGGGCAGCCCTGCACCGGAGTAGAGAGTTGGCGGAAGCCCTACTTCTCAAAGGAGCCGATGTATCTGCCGCTGATAAGTGTGGAGAAACTCCATTACATTGGGCTATCACAAAACGGTCAAGTCGTGGATACAACAACTTTTCTTCTCTCCTCCGGATAATCGAGCTGCCAGGACAAGATCCTGCAGCCATTATTTCTTTGCTACTCGAGAGCGGGGCACATATTTCCTCTCGAGATACCCAGGGAATGACACCCATGCACAAAGCAGCCTTCAGAGGAGACACCGACATTGTCCGCATTTTGGTGCGTGAAGGCGCAGACCTGACCACGGGGGACAAGGAAGGGCGAACACCACTACATACGGCAATTCGTCAACACAATCTCCCAACCTCCCGCATCCTAATCGATGCAGGAGCAGACCTCTCCATCCCTGATGCTGATGGGCTAACGCCTCTGCACGTCGCACTCTGCAAGGGGAAAATCGAAATAAGCCGAGCCCTGATCCAGAAAGGGGCGAGTATTTCCGGTCATGTGCGGGACAACAAGGGCCGCACACCACTGCTTATGGCTGCCCGGTGGAACTGCCCCGATATTATTCATTTTCTGATCGACGGGGGATGCGACGTTTCCGCCCCAGACAATCTGGGGAACACGCCGCTGCACGTCACCACCGATGCGCGAATTGCCGGGATCCTGATGGACAGGGGAGCCGGGGTTTCTACGTTAAATAATATGCGGCAGATGCCTCTGCATACGGCGCTTGATAGGAAAGACACTGTTGTCGCTAAATTCCTGATTGAGAGGGGCGAGGCAGGTATTTTTGTTCAGGACAACATGGGACAGACACCTCTACATGTTGCAGTCAAGAGAGACCTCTCAGAGGTTGCCTACACCCTGATTAAGAAAGGAGCAGACACCTTTGTACTGGACGCCGAAGGCAGAACAGCACTACACCTCGCGGTGAATGCGGAGAATACCGAGATCGCCCGCGCTCTTATCAGCAACGGATCCGGTGTCTCCGCCCAGGACAAGATAGGCCAAACACCACTGCATTTGGCCATCGATAGAAGGTGCCGTGAAATCGCCCACCTGCTCCTGGAGAAATGCACCGACATCACAATCCAAGACAACATGGGCCGCTCACCACTGCACTTGGCGGCCGGGCGGGAAATGGCCGATATATTTCACGCCCTAGTAGAAAAGGGTGCAGACTTCTCGCTCCAAAATAACAAGGGCCAAACACCCCTCCACATGGCCGTTAGAAGTGATAACATTGAGATCGCTCGCACTCTCATCGATAAGGGATCGGACATCACCCACCGAGACACAGACGGGCGAACACCACTCCAGGTCGCAGTCTGGTGGAATAATATTGAGTCTGCGCGCTTGTTGATCGAAAAGGGCGCCGACGTTTGCACACGTAATAATGCAGGACGGACACCGCTTCACCACCTGGTGGACATGAGCGGGCCTACAAGTGAATTTGAGCTGGATGGGTCAACGGAAGAGACACTCGTACTCCTAATAAAAAGCGGCGCAGATGTATCCGCCGCTGACAATCTAGGTTGGACGCCATTGCATGTTGCGGCTGGTGGAGGCAGGAAGCATGACGTCGAGTTGCTACTGCGGCTGGGGGCAGATGTGTCGAGCCTTGATAACGATCGGCAGACTCCGCTAAATGTGGCTAGAAAGGGGAGTGCCGAGAGCGTGGGGTTTGATAGACACAAGTATATTGTGAAGATTTTGGAGGACGAGCTATGGAGGAGGAGGAGGAAAGGGGAGGCGTAAGGATTGTGTGGGCAATGTTGGTGGGGAGGTGAAGACTGCCGCATAGTGCAAGGGAGGCGTAAGGAGCTCTTCCGCTGGTGGCTACAGGTTATGGTGAATTGTAGTTTTGGTTAACCAGAGAACCCTACGATTACTAGCAGCAGATGAATATATCCTCCTATTATCTTGCTCATAGAACTAAAAAAGACTCCATGACTGACCACCTTCCGGGAAAATACCCCGAGAAAATGAGCTACGGGCAGCGGATCGGCTGTCAGTCTTTTTAAGGGGGTTGAATGGCGGATGAACAATAAATTTACTGTGGGGGTAGGGCTGGAGGGATCGCGCTGTACTTCGACCAAAATCTGTTATCATACCGGCAGTCCGCCAGAAGGGCATCTCGAAGGCTGCGGATACCAATACCGCTAATCTGCCAGGGGGAAGAAGAAAAAAAACCTGGACCGCCAACCACCCTCCACCCCCCCACCCCGGCCCTGCAAACTAAATTTTAGCTTTCGTTGCGGCAAAAATTCCTCCACCGGGTGATTATTTGTGAAGCCCTCACGTGACTCTCGATCCCCTGCCCACAAAACCGTGGAGAACACTCTCGAGACGGAATCGGGGTAAACTCCATCGACCCTAACTCCCGACTGCCCAGTGCTGCCCCCCTAACTTCTCCAGCCACTACTATTAATTTTCCACTGAAAAAAAAAAAGTTCCATTCACAGGAACCACAGCCTAACTTTCTACCGCAGTAAAATCAACCTCGAACAAGCACCGTAACCCGGAACGCACGCTGCATAGACCCCCAAACTCCATTCTCCCTACCTTCCACCCACACCACACCCACGCCCTCTTTATCAAAGCAGCAGCCCGCAGATCGCAATAAATATCGAGTGACATACCGTGACAAGTAGCTATCCGAATTCCCCGCGTACTCACTCAAAATGACAAGTACCGGTAAGGCGAGTGAGAAAAGGGAAAAAGAAAAAAGGTTTCACCCTGGTAATACAGCTCAACAAAGTGCAAGTTCTTTCTTGGCCGAACGCAGGAAAAGTGAAACGAAACAGAATTTGGGCGGAAAGTAACGGGTCAGGGGAGGGTCGGAAGTGATGTATCATATCATTTGCTAGGAAAATGACACTTTTTTTGTCTTTTTCTTCCCTCTTGCATGTCCGCTAGCGAAGGTATAGCATAGTGCTTGTATGATAACTAGGCTCACGTTCAGGTGAATGAACGGACGGCTCGGTGACCTGCGTTGTCTGGGTTTCTCGGTTCCCAACTAAGTCCGATGGTTCGGAGCTTTGAGCGCGGGCCGGTAGTTGAGCTAGATAGGGAGAGGGGACTATATTTAGGTCAATGGATATTCGCTTCGCGTCCTTTGGAGGACCATCTATTGGAGAGGTCTGAGAACTGGAACAGCGTGTGACAAATTCTGATCCGGGGTTAAGGTATTTTGCACGAGTACCGTACTTATACGAGTACAAGCCCTGAAGTGTGCCATCCCGTCCCGCGTAAGGCGTTTGTGCTCCTGTGTTTAGGTTGTTGGAGGGGATGGGGGGGGGGGGGGGGGGGGGTGGCGAGGGTAGATCATGAATTCATAGCATAGAGCAGGGGTAATCATCCTCCTTTGTGAAGGCAATTTTGGAACAGAAAAAGTATGTGTTCCGACCAATCGTACAACTGACTCCGGAATGAGTGATGAGAAAGGCGAAAGGGGAAAATCGATAACCAGTAACAGTTAGCTATGATCCTGGTACGTTTGAATCTTTAAATCTTGCTTCGTGGGGTTCAGTTGCCCTGTTTTGGAGAAAGTTATAGTACTCAGCTCACAATCGCTATACCATTGCTATCTAACCCCCCATCCCTGCCGCGTACCATGAATTCATGATCTACCCTTGTATTCGAGTATATCAAGAATGCAACACGCCTTGAGAGGGTATGATAACATGGGATATTAAGCGTTCCTGCAGGAGTCCGTAAGTTAAATTAACTCTCCGAGAGGTTGGATTTTCAATAGGGGAAAGAAAAAAAGCCTCAGGTTAATCACCTACCATCGATGGATCATCAGGCTGAAGATACCGACCAATATTAGATTCTGTCCGCCTTGTGATTCAGAACGCTAAAATGTCCAGAGAAGTCGACGGCATATTTTGCAGTCAGAATCTAGCGCTACAGCGCCCCACCTACTTTACATGTGACGGCTAGATTCTCAGAGATTTGTAATATTAATTACTTGTATACTTGAGATATCCGTAGACTGCATGACCGATTACTCGAAGAGGGGCGAGGGCCTAAGGGCCTGCACCAGTTCCTGGCTCTCCAGCCAATGAAAGGACTGCTCGAGTGATACGTTATGATGAGTTCTCGGTGCCGGAATTCGACTTGTGGACGCAATTCCTGGGGTAGTCGTAGCAGGTAAGAAGTATCCAAAACAGGTGTCGTGGATTTGTATGGGCGCTCAGATGGGCACGGATTTTTTTGCCATATATTTCGCGAATCCCTGTTCTCGGGTACTTCTTTCATGCCATGAGTACGATCTGCCGCGCATTTTTATTTTTATTTTTTTCCGAGGCGGTGCACAGCTGTCAACGGTGCACAGCAGTCACCGGCCCTCCGCACCTCACCGAGTCCCAAATAAGCTTTACGGCTTCATGAGTATAAATTCCTTCAGCTCCCCCCGCCCTTTTCCATGGTGGGATGGGTTCGATGGGTTCGATGGGTTCGAATTTCTCACCGCCAGACAGCTAGCTCGTGGCACAGCCCTGCATTACCCCTCGTGGTCCCACCACCCCACAGCTCTACCAACTGAACCGATTACAGAGAGTGAAAATTTCGGCGGGAGGTTTACAGGGCCAACAAGCTGAATTCGTGCCCGACACCATGCGGCCTTTTCCTCAACGGTGAAGTTCCGCCATTACCCCACAATACTCGACCATGGGACAGATCCGTATCGCTCCCCTGGAATCCTTGCCGTGAACTCTCTCCGATAGCGAGCCAACGGGAACCCTCCACTATCGGAATTAATTCTTTTCGTTTACGGAAGAGGCCTAATGCCAATATGGGAGCGTCTTCGAGGGGTCGCTATCGGAGATGCGTTTTCGGTTGAGGTTTTCGGTGGAGTGATACGAGTTTGGCTCCAAGGACTCAGATATTGGCGGGAGGGGAATTCGGAAGAACAGAAGGACGAAAAGGATCGACAATTTCCGAATATGGCTGGTAAGGTGACAGGGATAAAATATATCTGGGGTAGGGGTGTTGACTGATATTATGAACTTTGATCGGGTGCCCACAACAGCCTCCTGTCTTTCATACATTAGCACCACAGCCTTGCAGGATATAAAGGTCTTATGTCCTGAGTTAGGACTTATGCTAGTGTCCAAGGGCACTGGTTATTGCCTCGCTGTGGGTTTCAGAGCGAGCATGATTTAGCCCAGAGGGGTCAGCTACTCGAGTACTTGCGCGTTTAGATTAGCGGGCATATCCACAACAGTCTAGGAACTCTATTGGCAGCGACCTCAGATCTCTGTGTCTTTCAAATGCTTCAGCAATCGGAATCCACTTTGTACGACACAGGGTCTATGGTGCCGGCAGTGGGCGCGACACCCGTACACAAGAGAAGTGGGAATACCGCAGTGAAGGGTTTCCGAAAGGAGGGCGATTGGGATGGTCGCTTTGAAGGTGATCTTCTCACGCTGTACCCAAAACCCAGAGGAGCATCTCCGTGCTTACCCTCAAATCTCATCGCCCGAGAGAGAAATGTCCCCTTGAGCCGAGGCCAGGAAGTAGTCAGCAGACCCATGAAACCGTTCACCGTCCCTTCCTACATCGAATTTGTGTTTCTCCCGGACGCTCGATGGAAGGTTTGCTGCGGAACACCTTCCCAAGCACGGGAGACAACCGATGCTCCCGGCGAAAAAACCCGTCGGCAAGAGAGCACAGCTGCGCCAAACAATACTCATATCTGCCGTGTTGAAGTCAAATTTAACGTTGCACATCAGCCGTGATCAGTGACATGCTTCCCAGCAGCATACTCCCCAGCCGGTGCAAGCTCAATGGAAACGCGTTATTGGCCGCGTGGAAAAGCGCGGACGCTAGATAAGGAGAAGTCCCATTTGCCTAATACCCCGTCAGCAGAATGATTAAAAAAGGATTCAAGTCTACCCAAGGGCACATTGCAAGTACGGATCACCTCGGCATTGCATTAACTGGGCCCGCGTGAACAGAATAATTGGCCTCGGTAGACAGCCCGGCCTTAATAACGATGCACTTTGGATGCCGAGTACCCCATAACCCCTCCGATAATCCAGGGTGAAGGAAGAGGAGACAGAAACTCGAGAACTAAGGGCTCTCTCGGGAAGCCAGCCGTGCCTGGAGCAAAAGCTTGGGTTAAAAACTCCTATCATATCAGTCCATGACTCCATGTTGTCAGCTACTTCCGGGCCTTCCCCCTCTCACTAACCCCCATTCGGGCAACAAGGGACTTGTCACCGGTATCAACATAGCCGCCGAATGCCGCCTACCCGTGTGTTAGCAAGGCGAAACTAACTGATATTAGCATAGACTGGGACAAGATTGGCGTGAACGAGAAGCCCGCGCTAATGATCCGGGGTGTCGGAGGTGGAGGAGCGTTCAACTTTGAGGATGAGGGGTTGTTGTGTGGTTTTAGGCACACGTTTGCTGGATGTGAAGTCAGATAAAGGACGCCAACCGGATTGATGGATGGACGCAGTACGGCCCGTTAGCGTCTTTCAGCCAACCGGTAAATTGGCCGGTAACGCAGTGGTGTCGAGCTCGGGCTTCTCCACGGTCTGAGCTTCATGGCTGCATTCTTGAGCGACCAATGATCGCAGGTGGCAGAGGGGCTCCGGAAAAAGTGGATGAAGGATTCGCTTCTGTGGACGGTGAGTGATACCAGCATCATAAGCACTCGTATCAGGGACCCGGCAGTTTATGGTTGTTGTGATATCCCTTTCTTGGTATGCCAAATTTCACACCGGAATCTTAGCTCGAAAACCGGACGAACACTTGGCCTGAAGGGGCATGTATGGCTGTGCTCTTCTGATGCTGGCCCAGCCAATAGCCGTTCCTGACCCTGTGGATCTGCGGATAATTTACTCGAATGGGCGGCGTTATCCTCCCCCCGGGAAGGGGTCGGTCTGGACCGCTGTTCCGTCGATACGGACAAAGGGACCGGCTACCGTAATTTTCATTGCTTTAACTCCTAGTGGTTTGCCGCAATGTGAGCCGCGCACCATTCTGACTGCCCATATTATGCCAGCACGAGTACCGGTACACTGCCATACCGGTATTGCACAGACAGCCGTATCACCACTCTTGCATCGGAAGCACGCCGGGGAAAGAAGGAGAGAAAAAGAGGGGAAACAACTAAACTATTGAGATAGACTAATGGGGGGGCAGGGTTTGCCTGAACGGTATTCTCGTCAGGGCCGATTATACCAGACTTCCGTACCATATCAAAAGTAAAAAATATTAACGCAGAGCACCTTACTGGAGCCCTCCGCATTCTCCCTGTGGGTCAAGTGCTCCGCCATATTGATCCATCGATCCCACAAAGATCAGTTCCGCCCAGGTGAATATAAAAGCCCTACTACAGGAACGAGCGAAACAATTATCGTCAGAGGATCCCTCGATCAGGAATTGACCCGAGAAGCCCCCCCTTGATAGCATGTCTGCAAGCCAGATCACACACCCTTGGCATGCAAGAACCTTTCACAAGTGAGTACTGTATCCAAACCATCTCCCCCCACAATGTCTGGTGTTTCAATTAACCTTCAGATCCAGGCCAGAAGCCAGACCAGTCCACACCTTTGATAACCTCGATAACAGCACACGAGTGATCCGGCAACAAGAACGTTCCATCGTGCTCGTCCCTCTCTGCCAAGATTTGGTGCCCCGTTTACCCTAGGGCATGCCGGAAGAGCGCCTACTCCTGACCTGCACCGGGGGGAATTGCCGGCTCGAAAGACCTCCTGCTGGACCCCCCCCCCCCCCAAGTTTTAAAGCTTTGGTATGGATGGAGTCGAGATTTTGTTACATTGATCACAAAGGCAAAAAAAAGACCTTTTTAGAAACCTCCGGACATTCCGAAGCCAAGGCACCCCCACATCCTTCAAGAATGGAAAAGATCCCAAGCCAACTAACCGCCCCTACTGCAAAGATTTTGATTCGGTACTTTACTTCCTTACAAAGGACAGGGATGTAAAAATCTTGGCGGAGGGGCAGGAGTACCGGTACTGTACGAGTGGAGTAGCAGACGCAGTCATGAATTAGCAGCATGGAGGGAAGCTACATGCCGCTCGGACAGATGCTGGCCGGTTGATTTTCCATGAGGAAGTCACCCGCTGGCCTCCTCGGCTGCAATATAGGTGCAGAAGAAGCAACAAGCCACTCGGATACCCTCCTCAAAGACCGTGGTAGAGACTTTACTGTATCATTTTGGGTTTGGGATTGCACATGTTCTGGCCGACCCCTCCACCTGCGTTACGAAGCGCGCAGGCGGTACTCTCCAGATGTACCGTGCCGTCTCGCAGCATGCCGGTAGGCAGGGTTTCCAGCTGACCTACCGGTACTACCGTACAGTACCTCTCCGTAAGGCTGCAAGGTCAACGCCGGGTCGGCCGTGCCTTTTCCAGTTAAAGTACCATAGCCGGGTTGGACACTGAACCCCTCACTCGGACGTCCAAGCTCGAGCGGGACAGCTTCCTACGTTAAACAACCAATCACCACAGGAAACTTAACTATCTATCAAAGTTTATTATGGTCATCTGAACGAGGAGTATTTCCGAACTGAATCTCCCGAAAGAAAAACTGCAACCCAGGATTTCCATTCCCAGCGCTCCTCGAAAGCAGATTTTAGCTCAACTCGGGTGGAGATCCCTCTGGGTAAAAGGGGGAAAAAGAGCACCCCAAAAATCACACCCGTAGAAGCCGAAAACAAGGATATGAAACCAAATCCCATTTCACACCGGTACCCAACTTCAATCCCACGGCTACCAAGATCCAATCTAAAACCCATTCACCTCCAGCGGTCCCCAAGCAACTCCGAAGAGACAGCAATCAAGTCAGTACTGTATCAGCGAGCGCCAGACCAGTACCATATCAATTCCTATATAGCAAAGCAAAGTGCCGCTGGCCAATCCTAAAAGAAAAAGAAAGAAAAAGAAAAAGAAAAAGAAAAAGAAAAGAAAAGAAAAGAAAAGAAAACCACCAGTTTCTCACCACCATTTTCTACGGTTCTTTAACGTAGATCGTGATATGCCCGAGCTCTCCGGCGTACTAGGCCACCATACCATCAACACCACACGGTACTTAAACGGACCCTATCCCCGTGCGGTTCCCACCCCAACACTCTGAACCTCGCACAATGCAGTACGGTACTATCAGCACAGCCAGAGATCAACTGTGCGCGGCGGGACCAGATATGATATGGGATGGGATGGGATGGGATGGGGAAAATAGTGGGCTTTGAAACAACCGCCGGACTTGTACTGGTACTGCCGGTAGACTATGTAAGTTGAGCTCTCTCTCTGGGATTCCCGCTGCAATCTACGAGTACTGTACCTGGTTACCGTACCCTTTAACCCTAAACTCATTTTCAGGCAATGGGTTCAGCCCACCTCCCAACTTCAGAAGGTATAGATATGATATGAACGGCAGTTCCATCGTCAACTAGGGGAAGGCTAGGTCAGCGTTCTGTGGGTGAGCCCATTCTTTTGACGGGTGATGTTTGAGCTGATCGTGGTGATAAGTCCTGTCCATCGCGGCTCTAAAAGTGAAGTGAGCGAAATTCGGCACTGGCGAAGGGGCCGCGGCTGGAGTTTTGGTGCGCGTGTGAGAATGATAGAATTGGTATCACGACTGTAGCGAGTGGCTCTTTCGGATTGATGGTCTGTAGGGGGTCTAAGTGAAGTCTGGGTGGATTAGTGTTCAAACTCCTAGGTGCTAATAACTCTGTGGATTATCACGGGTTTGAGAGATGTACTCGAGTAGAGGTGTGTATTCTTCCTCGTGGAACAGAGAGTGGGGTGTTGGGCGGTTCTCCGCACCGGGATAGTGGATGTCAAACTCGGAGACTACGACACGACATACCATTACTGGTACCGCAAGCTCTCTGAGCAACTGAAGACAAAACACAACTCCATTCGATATTATTCATTGCAGTCATTACCTTCCAGTGCCGTACCCTAGTATCTCGGATATTTAAATATCCAAACATAGCTCACGCGTCCCACCCCAAACGAAAACAATATCCTACAACCGACCCGCAGGCCCCATCCATCCACCCACCCACCACCGCATGCCGTAGGAAAAAAGAATCGTAGGAACCGCGAATAAAAGCCGTAGATAAACACTAAGCGCCTGGCAAGGCCTCATACCTCTCCCCAGCCGTCCTATCCCTGTCTCTCCACTTCTACACTCCCCCCGCCAATTAGCCCTCCCGCCCTCGCCGCCATCAAGCAAAGGACCCACAAACCTTGATAACTTCCCCCACCCACCCCCTCAGCCCAGCATACCCCAACAATCCCACCGTAGCCACAATGAAAATAAATACCACCGCCTGATCCTTTGCGGAATCTCTCTCTGGAAACATCCTCATTAGCACCCTCCCCCCCCCCTTGCCTGCTCGCGTGCCCGTCCAGAGGACGTGCATGACGGTTCACACTGTACTTACGGAAGCAGGTAGTAAAGATGTCATCATCTCCCACATCACGGCAGATCGGCAAGTGCTGCTTCAGGCAGAACTGGCGATTACATTCCGAGCAGCTGGGCGGGGAGGTGATTGGGATTAGGGTCGAGTTGTAGCCGCAGGCGCATTTGCAAAATATGCTAGTCGGGGCGTACGCCGCTGTTAGGCTTATGAGCAGGGAGAGCAGGGGAAGGAGCGGAAGGGGGAGGTGTGGGAGGTGCATTGTTGTTATGATATGACGGTGGGAGAAGGAAGTTGTGGTGGTTTGGAAGAGCGTGGGTAAGAGTTAAGCTGGATTGCGTGGGAGGCTCAAAAAAAAGAAGTTTGCCAAGACTGGTTTAGATCTGTGGTGCCGTGGCTTGATCCCTTGCTTTTCCCCGCTTTTTTCCCTTTTTCCCTTTTTCAGAGAGTTAATAATAATGATACAGTACGGATAATGGGAATCTCTTCCTCCCGTATTTCTTTGGTTAGCTTGAGAGGCTGTGGGGAGGGATCGTTCGCGGAAAAGAAAAAAAACATGGGTTCATGGCGGGAAATGTGATGGATATAATGATGATGGGTTGAGCTGAACGCCAGGTTTTCTCTGCCTAGCATGAAGGAATTGAGGGTTCCGCAGGCTATGAAACTCGGCAATGGTGCTGTGAGATTGTGCTTTAGAATGCGGTGCGAGTAGCAAGACTTGTGAACAGATATCGGGAGGAACATGCTCGATACGCAATGTAGGTTTCAATCCGTGCGGAGAGAGATCGACCTGTTTGATATAGCACACCCTTATCTGCCGTACATATCTACCGTATGCATTATCTGTCTCTCTCACGAAACCACAAAAAAAAAAAAAGAAACCGAGAAATAAGTAATTTATACTGATATCGCAGTCAACGGAAGAAAGTAAAGCAATAGTAAAACAATAACTGAAGAAGCATAGCCAAGAGGAGAGATATTTACACCACGTCCATAAAAACAGGCACCCGTCTCGATAGAATAGCTATACAAAAACGCCCACACCCATTATAATCAATTGTTCATGAGAGCCCTCCGCCGGGCGATCGTTTCGTTCTGGAAATTTCTCCCACCCACACCGGCTCTATAGCTTGCCCCCGCATGAGACTTGACGAAGGTGTTTGCCGGTCGGGTTTGCCGGAGCATGGCATAATGAGACAGTGCAGCGGAGGTCAAGAAGGCGTTCGAGGCGGTGGAAGAAGCACCACGTGGAGCAGGTGAAGCTTTGCACCACTCACACTCAATTTCGTCCGCTCCTTCATTGCTATTTGCATAATTAGTGCGATGTTGGAGATTCGATATCAGAGGAGGGGGGAATTACTGTGTGGTGCAGTACCCGCTTTTGCAACTTTGACAGAAAAGGGTAGCTGTCGCGATGCATTCCCCACACTGGAACCCACACTCGAGACATGGCCGAGTAACGCGTTTCTATGATCAGTGAGTTTTACTTTTCTTGAAAAGCGGGGTTATGGGGGTTAGTCACCTTATCTGCAGCGCAACTCTCACACCACCACTTCCCGCACCCTTCGCACCACCGCTCACGAACACACATTTCGCAGCGAAGTGCGTCCGCGATGGGTTTTCCGTCCGCGCCGCTACATGCCACCTTGATAGTCGATGAGTGCAAAGGGGCTGGAGCGACAAGTACATTTGGTAGTCCCTCACTGGTTGGATAAATTCCGCAACCGGAACATCTGCCCTCTAGCTTGATCTCGGAGATGCGGGGCTCGATGGAACCGACCTCATCGATCTGATGCTTCGATCCTCGACAGAGCCTCGTATCGAAGCAGATATCCTTATAGTTGGAAATCACCAAGGCCCATTCGTTGGGCAATTTTGTTACAGACTTCTGCACGAAGCGGCTGGTTGTCGGGGTGGGGTCGGTGAAGTAGTAGATCCCCTTCAGTTTGGTGCCGTGTTCGGGCGACAGGTGGGCCATGAGTGCGCGTTCATCGATCCCCCTACATCCCCGGATGGAGAGAAGGGTAATGTTCGATGAATGGATGATTGGCTCCAGTTCGTGGGCTGTCACGAGGGTGAAGTCGAGGACCAGCGTTCGTGTGGCCGATAGGATCGTCGGGCTAACCAACTCTTGGACATTCCAGAACTTTTTCTTCTCTGACGAAAGGTCTATATGTCTGTATACCCCCTGGGCACTACCGAGTAAACAGTTGATAAGTCTGTTGGTGCGGGATAGCGCAGATATATCTTTGGGGTGTAAATAGGGCGCGATAGAGAGGAGGAGGTCGTTGGAGAGGATCGTGGAGATGGTCGAGGGCGTATTGGCCATAGAATTGTCTATGTGTATACGGATTGATGGGTGTATTATGAATGACCGACTCGGGAGGGGGGGGGGAGTATAGCATCTTAAATATCACGGCTAGCGTGCAACTGCCAGGGTTGCTAGTCTACCAATTGAAAAAAAAGTGAGAGAGCAAAATTGTTGAAAACAAGAAGTTTGATATTTAGGTTTCGTAAACATGTCCTTATCTCCTTTACGGCCTTGCCTCCCCCCCACCAAGACCCAACCATGCAGCGAACACGACCCAGCACCACCACCCACCCACCCAGCCCAACCATCTGTCATATCCACGCATCCATCGCACCGGCGGCCGAACACAATACCGTATCTATCCTTCGGGGATTTCACCCGGGAAAAGCAAATAGGCATAACCCCGCCGGATTGCTAAAGTTTATGTACTCTCCCGGCGTCGGGGTACTCGCTGGTCGGTCTGGCCACTCGTAGCAACGCTCCGGGTCCGCATATCCGAGTATGATATGACACAGTGCCAGTACTCGAGTGCAGGAACCTACACGCCCTAACCCCGAAAGCCTTCTCGCCTCTAAATGACAGGTGGTAAAATCATATGATACGGGTGTTTCGCACAGGGCCTGGCGAGGTTATGGAATAGTTATTTAAGGTTAAACAGCCAAATGTATCCCTGTCTGTTCGGCTTGATAGATTCCCACTCTTGTATCACCGTGCGGGGTTGTAAGCTCCATCTCAAGGCGAAAGGTCCCTGCAAAGCCCAGGCCAGAAGGAAGAAGGGCCAACTTTCGTTAACCTACGATCAGTTTCCTGATCCAGGTGATGAAAAACCGTGTCCAAGGCACCCACCACCGAGTCCGACGAGTTACGGTAATAACTGTATGGTAGGACGAAACAAGGAGGGCATGAGACCGTACGGTAATTGTGTGCCACAACACTCGTGAAGAGTGCAGAGAAAGTGGGGAGGCCAATACCCGAATCTCATGGGCCGACCGGTTGGAGGGCCGGTTCTGTGGGGATCGCAGATCGGTAACCCCCGCCGCCCCAGAGCCTCCTCCCCCTCCCCCTTCCATCTTTTTTTGTTGAAAGGAAAAAATCCATCAAATCATCATGCGGCTTCAACCCACGCTCGCCTCATTTTTTTCGCTTATCTATGCAGAAGCGGTCGGACCGCCCCGCATGGAATGCTCGTACAGGTACTATTTTGTAAGTGCTAGTGATCTGCCGAAGGCTTGTTGTTTCCGCCAAGGAAATTGTAGCTATATTCGAGCTGTTCATCGGGATGACGGAGGCACGATGAGTGCCGGGGTTGTTCCATGGTGGTTGGGTTGTATCCGTTCACTTTCTGCCGGAGATAGATTAATCCACCGGTATCTCGAGGAAAGTTTTCAACGACCAATTCAGCATTCACTGATGGGCCTCGATCGTGTGCAGTAGGTATGATGCTGTAAGGACAGAGGAAGTGCTCTTGGCTGTCATATTCGATCACTGCGCAAAAGGAAAAAGAAAGGAAAAAAGTTTGTTGAATAAAAGGCTGACGAGGTGGGTGTGGTGGAGATTTTTGTTACCGGTACCGGTATCGCAACTTTCACACATTCTGCCAATTGGGTTCGCTGTGCTTGGGTATGCCGGAACTGGAATCATGAAATCTGTGGTGTGGTGGTCACGGGGTGGGGAATTACCTGCGGATGGATCATTTCCGACTCGTGGGATGGTCGTGCTAGCGTTTGTTGAGGACGATCATGTGTCGGCACTTGTCCCTGTATGATGCAAAGCGTGACAAATGTAGATCAAGGCCGTTGCATCCTGTAACCCCTCTAAATTATCAGGGTAGAGGGTTACAAATTCTGAAAATAGATTTTATAGGGTCTATGTTCAATTCATCCTGCTGTCTAAGATTTTCTAATATTTTCTCCAGCATGATAGTGGCATTGATTGAGCAAAAATTTGTATCTGTAATTAAAGGATGATGACATGATCTTATTTTCTACATGTAATATCATACAAAGATACAGGTTCTATGTGCAAAACCGAAGGATTAAATTTGAAACCAGTAAAAGAAAAGTCATCTAGAACAACGGATCGAACCTCTGCATTACAGATAAAATTTTATATTTACAAACCCTCTACCCTGATAACTTGGAGGCGTTCCAGGATGTAATGGCCTTGGTCTATGATACATTTGTTACGATTTGCATCATACCGTATTTACTCGTTAAATCTACCCTCTGGGATCGGAGTCGGATCCTTCCGATCAGTGACGTGACATCCCGAGAAGGAATAGTATTATCCAGATACAATAGCTTGGGGAGGCTAAGCTGGCTGGATCTCATTAACTGGTATTCGTCACCTCGCTAACCTACACAGCTAGGCCTATTGTGGTTTAGACCATAATTTCTGTTGAGATCCCCGATGGTGGATTTGACGAGTACTCGGGTACTCGAGTACATATGGTAGTAAAGGTTACGGTATTGGGGTCGGAGGCTTGTCTTACTGTCGGACGCGGAGGGTGGAGGATGGGATGCTGAAACATATCACTACGAGCAGTTGGGCAAGCCGCCTTGCAATACTACTGTACCAAATGGGAAGTGAAGGTGAAGGATGGTCTACCTTACCGTTATCATAGCCGACTGGAGAAACAGCCCTCGGCTTTGGGTGACTCATTCGTGCCGTCAATATTCGTAAACAGCGACTTCCCCTTCCGCTGCCAGTACCCAGGACTCTCAGGCCGGAAGGGTACTCGGTACTCGAGTACAGCATTAGAGAATTTGGGTTGGGACAGCGTCATTCAGATGGCAAATAGGGATCTTTGCAGGCGGTGGCGTATTTGCCATACCGGTATTTCCTATGTGTTCTGTTTTGGTGGCTCGCAACGACCATCGCGATCCATCCTACCGTCAAAACTTATGGGGTGTCAACCTCAACTGTTGCTCGAGAACAATCGACCCCCACACAGCGGGTATCTGGTCAATCCAAGGGATGGGGCGGTCCGGGGATATGGGGGTGCTTTGTGCCACGGATTTGTGAATGCTATGAATGTTTCAAAAGACAGATCAGTGCGTGCCCTCCTGGCGGAATTGTAGCGTCTGGTTACTCTGAGTAGTTTGGTAAATGGGGAATTGAAGTATCGTACCTAAGGGGCTCGCCATTCGCCAGGCATAACTTATCCTGAGTGGATGGCAAGAATTACGAGAAACTCCGGCCTGTTCCAGCATCTCTATCGAGAACACTGGCATAATGGAGCCACTGAAAATACACCTCTTTCAAAACAGGAAACCCGGGGAAGAAGAAACTCCTTGGGCCTCCAAAGAAACAAGACAAGGCCCTTACCTACCGGTATATAAGTACAGTACCGGATCGTTGACGGGCTCTTTGATCGTAAGGCTCTCAGAATGCCTTCTCAAATAATGACAGTGGTCTAGCATGCCCCACATGGCCGGGGACCATCTTCAACGTGTTTGTGTGAGTGCTTTAGCACAGCATAGCGACCTTCCCATCACATACCATGGTAGCAGAGTTGAAGTTGCGCACCTATACACAGTAGTTGGTCCGTAGGCTAATCGCGTGAAAGGATACTGAATCTCTTTGCTATGCGGTTGGCCGGCAGTTGACTAAGGCAGATGCAGCGCGCGACTTTGACTCGGCCGCTAGAGCGCTCTGGTGGAGTAATATCACTGCGCTCCATATACAGTACCAGTACGTACTGGTGGTCTGTCCCAGGATTTGACTAGTGCCAAAGCGACAGATATGTACATCGCATCCAGCCGAAAGGAAATGCCTTTAGTTGTCATTGTCTCACAGGTGGATGTTTTCGGATACTAGTGTGCCCCCAGGGATATTGCAAACATTTATCACAGCTTCTCTAGTTCTAAATAATGGAACGAAGGGCTCCGGAGTTTTTTTCCAAGGGTTAGTACCATCGCGCTCGGAAGGGTATTGGATCTTTGTGACTGCGACTGCACTATGGAAATTATACTGTATGATAGCCATACAGGGCATATTAGATCCTGGTCCCCACAAGTGCTCAGGAAGGGCATTTTGAGAGTCTTCAGTTCCTGTATAAAAGGCCACCTCCTATGCTCCTTCTCTTCTCCCATCCACCACTACTGCAACCACTCATGGCCATCCATGCTGATGAGAATCACGGAGAGCAACAACAGCAATGGCCTAAATTCTGCCAAAATTAAAGCTGAGGAATTCTAAGATCACTAAATCAATACACCTTCTGGATAATTCTTTGGTCTGAGTCGGTATCTACAAATCAGATACCCCAGTTTAGTTTCTACTTCACCACTCATATCACCTCCTCATGTACAGCTCTATTTCTAAACAATTACTTGCTGTAAGTTTTATAACCATCCAATTTAGACATTTATCTTACAAAGTCTCTTTTATGAACTACTGCTTATCAGGATTGCCATGGAACTAAGGCACTCCAGCTACTAGTACAGCTAAGACCCTTTGGTAGGAGACAATTTGTCTATTTTTGTAAGACCCTCTCCACTATACTAGTACTAGTAGTTGTACTAGTTTTTTTTTAAAAAAAAAAATCATAAAACTAATTTTAGAATATTTTTATTTTCAAACATGGCAGATGGTCTATGCTATTCAGGTTCTTGGTAGTTTCTCTGTACTAACTCTTTATCAGAAAAAGTAATCTCTAACAATTGTAATATCAGTATAGGAGTTACTACTTCAATTACCAATTCTATACCTTACCTTAAAAAACACTACAGATTTTAAGTTTATTGTAAGTTTCATTTTTTTAAACTCAGTTAGGATTAAAAATTAACTAATTTGAATAAATATTATTCTAGCTTTAATATTTAGGATATTAAATCTCAATAGTACTTGATGTAATTCCTCTATATTGGCTTCTTATTACATCTCAATAGTATTATATATAACTGATATGGAGCCAGTATAGAGGATACTATCAAAACTACTAGTAGTATTAACTTAAGAGTATTTATATTTAATACCTAACTTGGGATTAGAGGACTAGGAATGAAAGCCACAATACATTTCAAATTAATTGTAAGTTTTACATTTTTGTAGCCAGTTAGGATACAAAATTGACTAATTTGAATAACTACTTTTTTAGGTTTAACATTTATAATAAAATTTTCAATACTTGATATAATTCCTCTACACTGACCTCTTGTCATATCTCAATAGCATTATGCATGACCAATTTGGAGTTGGTGTAAAGGATACTATCAAAACTAGTATTAACTTAAAAGCATTTATACCTAATACCTAACTTAGAATTAGGGAACTAGGAACGAAAGCCATAATACATTTCAAATTAAATGTAAGTTTGACATTATTGCAGTCAGTTAGGATGCAAAATTGGCTAATTTGAATGACTACTTCTCTAGCTTTAATATTTATAATATAAATCATAATACTTGATATAATTTCTCTATACTAGTCTCTTATCATATCTCAATAGCATTATGTATAACCAATTTGGAGTTGGTATAAAGGATACTATCAAAATTAGTATCAACTTAAAGACATTTATGTCTAATACTTAACTTAAAATTAGAACTGGAGGACTAGGAATGAAAGCCACAATACATTTCAAATTAATTGTAAATTTTATATTTTTATAGCTAGTTAGGATGTAAAATTAACTAATTTGAATGACTACTTTTCTCGCTTTAATATTTACAATATAAATCACAATACTTAATATAATTCCTCTATACTGGCCTCTTATTATATCTTAATAGTATTATATATGACCAATTTGGAGTTGGTATAAAGAATACTATCAAAACTGATACTAACTTGAAGATATTTGTTTCTAATACCTAACTTAAAATTAGAAGGCTAGGAATAAAAGCCACAATACAATTCAAATTAATTGTAAGTTTTATATTTTTATACCAGTTAGGATTTAAAATTGACTAATTTGAATGGGTACTTTTTTTACTCTAATATTTATAATATTAAATCTTAATACTTGATATGGTTTCTCTATACTAGTTCCTTATCATATTTCAATAACATTACATATAAATAATACAGAATCAGTATAGAAAATTACCCCAAAACTAATATCAACTTAAAGATATTTGTATCTAATACTTAACTTAGAATTAAAAAGCTAGGAACAAATGCTATAATATATTTCAAATTGATTGTAAGTTTTATATTTTATACTTAGTTAGGATTTAAAACTAACTAATTTGAATGAGTATTTTTTTAGCTTTAAGATTTATAATATTAAATCTTAATACTTGATATCATTTCACTATACTAGTTTCTTATCATATTTCAATAGCATTATATATAACTAATAAAAGGTTAGTGTAGAATATAGTATCAAAACTAATATTAACTTGAGAACATTTTTATCTAATATTTAACTTGGAATTAGAAGGCTAGGAACAAATGCCACAATGCATTTCAAATTAATTATAAGTTTTATATTTTATAGTCAATTAGGATTTAAAACTAACTAATTTGAATAAGTATTTTTTTAGCTTTAAGATTTATAATATTAAATCTCTACATTGGATATAGTTACTACTAGTAGCTATTCTCAAAAGTATTCAGATACCTTGGCTCCAAGACAGGTATAAAAAATGTCAAGCCATCTAAATACTTTTAAAAACTGCTAGTATAGTTACTCTATACTAACTTCATATTAGTGTTAGGAACAAATCTGCCAGTGATACCCCATCTGTCTCTGATACCTGTTTCAAAATTAGAGAATCAAGGGGTTAGAAATGAAAAAAGCACTATATATTTCAAGTTTATAGTAAGTTTTATTTTTTATATACTTACCAGTAACTGAAATTAGGATTCAAGTTCAAAGTTAACTAATTTGGATAAGTGATTTTCTAGCTTTAACATTTAGGATATTAAACTGCAATACTGGATATGGTTCTTCTCTACTAGCCTCTGTCAAATTTTGACAGCATAATGCATAAAAATTCTCAGGTCAGTAGAGATAGTACTATTATAACTGCTGTCAAGGTATTTATATCTAATACCTGACTTGGGGTTAGACAGTTAAGAGTAAAAGTCATTGTACATTTCAATTTGATTGTAAGTTTGATTTTTTTCTGTAATTTGAGTCAGTTAGAATTGAAAATTAATTAATTTGAATAGGTATTTATTTATTTTTTCTAGTTTTAACATTTATAATATAAACGCGTTTTTATTAGAACCTACACTTGGGCACTCAACACCAAACAATTTTTTTTGGCCTAGCAAGCTTCATAGACATGTAGAGTATATATTCATCAGTTCAAAAAATATTCATGAGCCTTATATACTGTAATTTGCAGCTTCTGAACCAAAAAATGTGAAAAATACCAAAATGCATTTTTTGCACTAAAAATATCTTGCACTTCCTGAGCATTAGTAGCACCAAAATCCCATCTCAATTGGACAACTGCTTCTTGTGGTATTTTG
>LN891013.1:167802-231355 GCA_900010015.1 Tuber aestivum | reverse complement strand
AAATCTCTAGATTGGATATGACCCCTCTGTGTTGGTCCTTTGTCAGGAAGCAGCCTCTAATAATTGTGATGTTGGTACAACGGGTATCACCAGAGCACTTGTACCTGATACGCAGCTTGAAGTTAGAGGGCTAGGAACGAAAGCCACAACATTTCGTGTTGATTGTGAGTTTTGTGTCTTGTACTCACTGGCAGCTAGGATACAAAATTGACTAACTTGAGTTTGAATGGGTATTTTTCTAGCTTTAACATTTACAATATTAAATCTCTAAGTCAGATATGGTCGTGGTTAGCGACCATATCCCGGGGAAATATCGGGCGGGTTGAAAGGACATGATGGATAGCTAGTTGGATATTTTCCTAGCTTTAACATCTATGATATTAAATATCCACATGGGATTTGGTCGCAGCTAGCGGACATATCCCGGGGAACTATTGGGGTGTTGTAAGGGCGTGTGGTGGATAGTTTGTTGGGTCTACGGAGCATAGACGGTATTAATTGAATGGGAACCTGACATTTTATCGTTTTCTTCACAAAAAAAGAGTAGATTGGGAGCGTGACAGGAAAATAGACAAAGACTACACTTGAGCTTTGATCAATAGATGACCCCCACCAATGTGCAATGACCCGGGAGATTTGAAATGGGAGTTTGTAGATCGGGAAAAGCCAATGCGGGGGGGATAGAGAAAACGTGAAACTCAACAGAGTGGAGATTTCATAAAGCAAGAAGGTACCATTGACGGAGGTAGTGAAACAAGCAAAGAAGGGGGAAAAGGAGGGGAAGAAAAAAAACAAGAACTAGAAAGCTCCCAAAGTCGATTGATTAATTAATTGATTGATTGAGGAATGAACAAATGGGTTAAGAGGACTCCCTTTTAGCCTTCTCCGCCGCGGCTCTTCTGACATCTGCTCCGCTAGCCCGTTCCCACAAATCTTCTCCCCACACCGTAGCTATCTCGAGGATAGCACTTGGCCTATCAATGGCCGGTCTGACATCTAAGTAGAAGACCGGCTCACCCGTAGGCTCCGGCGGCGCAGAGTAATAATCGATAACGTAGCGAACCTCCTGTCCGCCCTGTCGGAGTACGTACCAATCATGCCTATCGAATGGCGGGGGTCCCCTAAAATAAACACACAATCACTAAATCACTCTTCACAGTCCCGACCAATCAGTCAATTGATCAAGAAGACCTACCCAAACCTTTCCGGATAAATTCTCCCAAGCACCTGGAACATCCTCGCCTTGGGCGTCATCTCCCGGCTCTTCCCTTGAAACCTAACCAACTTCGGGAACCCTTCTTGTTCCCTCTCGGGAGCCCCACCCCGCTCGCGCGCATCCAGCAGGGCACTCAGCACTCCGCCGCCGAAGCGCTTCTCCCACTCCACAATCTCGCCCCATGCGCCTTCGTTGAGGAAGTTGTGCACGGCGACCATACTCTCTACTGCCCCCTCGGGCGTGTCGTCGTAACCCTTCCGGCGCATCGCGTTGTACATCTGCTGCGGGGATGGGTACTCCCATAATCCAGAATCACCACGCGGGATACTGGAGGTCTCACGCTCCGTTGGCAGATGGGTACCTTGCCCTGGGGCGCGGGATTGCGGGAGGCTGCTGAACATCAGGTTCAGGGGGTTGATGTCGTTATCCGAGGCGGTGTCGCTGTTGCTGCCGAGGATTTTGGAGAAGTCTGGCGGGGTGGATTTGTGCATTGGGCATGAGGGCTGCAAAAGTGTTTTATCAGTTTGTTGTTTTAAAAGGGAAAAAGCGGAGGGCTAGGGGATTAGGAGGATTACCGGTGGAGATCCAGATGTTGGATGCTTCGGAGGAGGCCTAGGCCTGAACCTCGGAGTGGGTTTTTGTTCTTGCTCTGCCCAGAACCAGCCCATTTCGTTTCGCCTGCGTTCCTGTTTGACAGGTGTTTGAGTGTCCCCTTCTTCTTCTTCCTTGCCGTATAAATTGTTGAGGTGGCGGGGTCGATGAAATAGAGGGGGAGTTTTTGAAGATAAGAGGTCAGTGAGGCTAATTTTTCGGCTGTAGTTACCGTTAGCTGTTCACTAGGTTGGGGCTGATAGGAACAAGGTCGGGCGCGATTAGTCAGCTACCTAAAGTTTTGGTTGGCGGAGAGGAATAATCTATGAAAATAGACTCTGAGAGTCGGATCATTGGTTGTGGTTTCTCTGTGCTGTAAAATGTGCTTATGATATCTCGAGTCCGGGATTTCCCAAGAATTAGTTATGATGGTGATTTTTTTTCCATGATGCAGTTCCCATTCTCCTCGACAGTGGTGTCATTTATGAGCAAGACGGCAGGGACATCATCCTCATGTGACAAAGATTCTACTTCACCCGACATCCGAACCCACCCACCTCAATCCCATATCCTCCCCCTGCAAGTAGTTTCTGTGAGCAGAATACAAGCAGCAGAGACAGAACAGTGTTTGAAGAATTCCCATCTGGTAAACTGCGGATGTAAGGTGGAATACCATACTTGTACAAAACAGCATCCCATAACAGGACACAGTAAACCGCAAACCCCGGCACCCGGTGATAGGGCCCCTTCCCGCAAACTTGGGACCAGAGAAATCAACTAATGTACCAGTACCGCCCCCGCTCAAGCCTCTCTCGCATGATTTGGGTTTTTCAAGGTTCTGCGACCGTTTGGACGCAGAAAATTTAGAGACCCCTCGGTTATGGGGGTCAAGAAAAGGAGAGGATAGCAGGAAGGTTCACCGGAGGTCTGAGGGAGTGGAAACAGCTATGGGCCAGTGTTTTTACAGCTAGTGTTACGAAATTGTGAGGCCGATTTCAGCAGTTCCAACCATTTCTTACGCTTTATTAGAGCGAGAATCGCCCACATCCTCTGGGATCCCTGCTCCCATTTCTGTATGGCTATGGGAGCTACGTGATGGGGGGGGGGTAACAAGGTGGCTAAATTGTTAGCTAGGGAAATGGCCAGTGCCTAACCCATATAACAGAGTAGTAAAGGCCTCCATAACTTAGTCTGTATTGTGATATCCGAATTAGCAAGAGAGAATTTGTGAGCGAAGCCCCAGTATGCTAGGAGAAGGGTAGTGCTTTCGAATTGATTACTCGATAGATCCTACAAGCGAAGACTGTCAAATCCACCCACCTAATGTCAAGATTGATGTCAACCTATCCTCATTTTTCACCCGCCCGTTCGGGGAGTTATGTCCGACCTCAGGTGGGCCAGGACGAGTATCTGTGTAGAGGGGCGATTGGTTTCCCCAATTGCGATAAACGGGGAATGTAAATACCCGTGTACGGAGGGGCGAAGTAACTCGTTTGACTTTCTGAGCAAGATAAACATGTGCCTCAAAAGTAAAAATTCCTATAGATGCTACACTACTGCATACAGACATCTCCTTGGCACAATCTGTTGTGGCCCGGGTGAAAATATCCAGCAATTGGCCATGGGATGAAGCTAATGCGAGTGATTTTTTATGATACCCGATCACACTCAGCTGTAGTCTTAAGCACTAATTTGTGCTTGATAATATCATGGATCCCTTTCGACGAAAGGTGCAGTTCTGTGTGAGGAAACCACAGAGGGATAACTATTGGCAAGGAATTTTTTCCACCAATTATCTCCAAGCAGTATTACATATCACCAGTCGTGCAAATCAACACTGCTCCGAATCATAAAAATCTTCAGACAAGCATGATACTGGCAGAAGCTTAAGCTTCCCTACAATTATTCTACTCTTGGGCAAATCTTGCAGCGAGGCCTATAGCTGCCAAAATTTTATAATACCGGCAACATAATGGGTCTGAATGATCAAAAGAATTCACCAAAAAAACAGAGAAAATTAAAATGCAGAAAGGTCAAGGTCGGAAGGGGCATGGAATAAAAGGAGCAGGGGGAACCAATGACCGAGCCATAGATATCACTAGGTTTAGCTAGGGGTGGGAGGCTAGATATCCCAAAAATGAAATGCTTTTATGGCCTAGCGGAGTCAAGGTAGGGGACTTAGTGTGTAAGAGTACTATCACCACTACGAGTGCGATATTCTCCCTGAGTGCCAATGTTGGTTAAACTTGGCTTTCTCCGTTCCCGCGCCAAACCTCAGCTTTGTTTTAAACAAAGTGCGCGGATCAATTGAACAGTAGATTGGAGAGATGGAATTATTCTTTTTGAGATCAACTGAGGTCTTATTCCATCTCTTATTTTAACAACACCGCTCTAGTGTTATTTCTACAGTCGGTATTGTGGAGATTGGCTGCTGCAGGACTCGTGGATCTTATCTTTTTTACCAAATTTGAGGTGACTAGGATATTCACGGATGGGTTCTCTAAGAGAAAAGCCACCAAGCGTATAAGATGATCAATCATTGAAAGGTTTGTTCGAACCGAAAAGGGTACCCTTATAGTCCTTTCCTGCGGTCTTCGCATTAGATTCTGTGGGGCATAGAATTCAGAGATTATAGTTGTTATTACAAACCGGACGAAGCAAAAAATGAAAAAGTATCTTCAGCTATCATACCCCACCGATTGTGGACCTCATCTTGACATGTATGGTCCAGGGTCGGATCCTCCCAGCTCGTATCATAGCAGGTCTGATTTTCCCCACAACCGTATTGAGGAAAGCCAAGGCCTCCAGTCTCCCAGTTCCCATAGGGCGGGCTTTCATGACCTGCCAACCCTATATTATGATGGATTCTCCAATAATAACTCATTGTGAGAGGGTTTGACCTCCCAAACTCCTGCTAATTGAGCAGTGGTTAATTGGTTCCTGACACATTAACCACTGCGCCAGCTAGGTATCTCATATAACATTACCGTGAGAACAAATACTTATCCCGCTAGTAGGTATGTTTGTATATATATTTTCCCCGTGAGGTTCAGGATAGTTGCACTATTTTGTTAAGCATCGAGTGATTTTGAGAATAGATACATCGTTCCGAAAATGGTATTATAAATACCGACCACTAATTTCTAGTGGCAGGGCCCCCCTAGCATCCGGAGGAGTAATTATAGCAGGAAGATAAGTAGTGGAGAAGTGTAAGTTGGATTAGTTCCGAGCATGACAAGAGGAGGAGGGGGCCACGGATCGCAGACATATGGAAAAGCCGTCAGGCACTCATACACCGATAAGCGCGCAACCAAAAGTCGCCACTTCAGGGAATTGCGCCCGACTTCGAAGTTGGATGTCGGGTTGAAATCGTGAACTCACTGCTAGCCGACTGATTGTGAGCTCATCGAGTGACCCCCCATGACGTAATGAACATTAGAAAAATTGATTAACTTGCTATTTATTTTAAACGTCGACTACAGTCCTCAACCCCTGCGGCGCCCGCTCTTCTTGTGTGTCGGTCTCCAATTTACCCTTCAAAATAATATTATCGATAATCCTAACCGACCCCTCACCCTCCTGTGTTGGCAACATTCTGACAGCACCACTTATTACCGCACCGACATTAACGTCCACCTGCTCCAATTCCTCCAATTCCTTCGGACAGGAAACGCTAAAGTACTCAGTCTCAGTTTTAACCTCATCGCTCCCAGCCTCTCTAAGCATCTTCTCAGCAGATTCTGTGAGAACCCTTTTCGGAATGATCGTTGCTCCCTTCGCTACCTCTTGAAAGTATGCTCCCTCCGCAGCCCTAAGAGCCTTGTACAGGCACGTGGCAAAGCCCCGCCTCTTCTGACCAAGATATACATTTCTCGAGCTCATCGCAAGTCCGTCCTCCTCCCTGATTGTGTCCTCGACCTGGATCTTCGTAGGAACATGCAAGTCGCTAATCATCCACTTAAGTACGACGGTCTGCTGGACATCCTTCTGTCCAAAATACACTTCATCCGGCTGGATGATATTGAAAAGCTTCATGCAGACGGTTGCCACACCACGGAAAAAGTGTGGGCGCGTGATGCCCTCCAGACGACTAGACAGTGGTGTGACTGTCACGAATGCTCCCTTCTGTAGTTCCTGTTGCAGGGGTATGCCGGAAGGGTACATTTCCGGCACCGAGGGCACGAATAGCGCTTCGATCTTCCCCTTCGAGGAGGACTCCGGGGAGGACAGCTCTGTGTTCAGATCTTCCAGCTGCTTAATGTCTGCGGTTAGAGTGCGCGGGTACCGTGAGAGGTCCTCTTGCGGAGCAAATTGCGCGGGGTTAACGAATATGCTGACAACTAGGCTATCGTGGGACCGGGCTGCGGAGCGGATCAGGGAGATGTGCCCAGCGTGCAGGGCACCCATTGTTGGTATCATGGCTACACTGTTGAGCTGGTTCGCTTGCTCCCGGCGCCATTGTCGGATTGAGGCAATAGAGGTATAGAGTGTTAGGGGGGGCTTGGTCGCTGGTAGTGGGGTGGTCATTGCGGCGGTTATTTCTACACATGGGAATGGGTTAGAAGAACGGGGAATCTGGGATTATTTTTTTGGAGGGAAGATGGATGGATACCTGTGAGGGCACTTAGGGAAGCGAAGCGTCGAAGTAGTTGTATCATAATCAACTGGTTAGTCCATGATTGTCAGAGAATTGGCGTCTGGATCATGGCCTCCGTGGTTTGAGTGATCCTCATACATTTAGCGGGGAAGTCAATCTAGGGGCAATTTTCACCCCGGTTTCTCACAGAGAGTTTGCGCAGTGAGACCTAGGTGGTTTTAATATAAGTTAACAACAAGGCTTGGCCACCCGGTTCTTTAGTCCCACCTGGTCAAGGTGTAAAAACCCGAATATTGGCCCTGGAATTGAGGGCCACAAATGCCCACTTCCACCGCACTTTTATGCCTCCATTCGGGTATGATTTTGTGGCCATTCTTCTGAAGGACAACCCTGACAAGAGCAGTTCCGAGAATGTCAAGGATTGACTGAAAAACTGACTCCCGGGTGTGCCGAGGTATGATGATTATTAAGCATAATATGGTGCAGGATACGCAGTCAGCCAGAAACCAACACACACCTTTAAGAAGATATGGCTCAATAGAGGTAAATTTACTCAGAAGACAATCCTCTCCAGCTCTAACTTGCCAATTCTCAATAAGACCAATATTTCTGGGGATGCTAAGGTTCCGAATTATACTACCCATCTGTGCCGGTAATGTGAAAGCTGTTCATTTCATTCCTTGCCCTGCGCTTACAAATATCTGTCATCAGCCATCACTCTGGTGGGTCGGTGATAATTGATGACGACACATGAGCAGATCAGATGATAAGCTGGGATCCGATTAAGTCCGATTAGATAAACTCCTGTTTTTCCGGTCTTGGCAAAACGAACTCCTAACGTATCGGCAGAAACCTCCAATGGTCCGTGGGGTCAATATCAGCTGAACAATGAAGTGTGGAATAACATCTCGACTGAAACTTCTTTCGACCCATTTCCGCCCCCGGAAACCCTACCTGCACCCGTACAGCACCCGAACAAGTTGTCATAGAATTCACACAGCGACTCCAACACCAGAGACCCCCGGAAACGTGCCTTACTCAAACCCGCTAGCACGCTCCCTTGTCGAGGCGATAGAGGTCTGCTTATTATCATCACTCTCCCGGAACAGCCCTCGCATAGTGCTAATCGATTCATAGGCAACAGGTCCAATCACCCTCGCAGCGTACATGCGCCAATGTCTTGTCTCCGACCTTGGAGGGTACTACACGGCAGAGCGCCGGGTCGGGACCGGTGACCAATTCGGTCGGAAGGGGGATTTCATCACAAGCCCGGAGATCTCTCAGGTCTTTGGAGAGTTGATTGGGATATGGGTTGTTTCTGAATGGATGAGGCAAAGGCGTCCGGGTGAGAAGATTCAGATTATTGAACTGGGACCTGGGAGGGGGACGCTGATGAGCGACCTCTGGAGAGTATGTGTTCGGTCCTTAGACCACTATATAGTGATTGTGAGTAATTTGTGGCTGATGATGGAATTAGGCTGTGCTAAGTTTTAAAGCCATGGCTGATTCGGTTGAGACAATATACCTCGTCGAGGCTTCCCCTTCACTCCGCGAAGCTCAAAAGGTTCTCCTCTGCGGACCGGAAACCAAAATGAGACAGATCGAGAATGGGTTTGCCTGTCAGAGCAAAATGTCGCCGAAAACAGATATTATCTGGTATGAAGACTTCAATTGTATTCCTCGGGACAAGGATCGTACTCCCTATATAATTGCTCACGAGTTCTTCGATGCTCTCCCAATTCACGCTTTTACAAATACGGACAACGGTTGGCGGGAAATACTAGTAGATGCTTCTCCTAGAGAGGGCCACTTCGTAACTAAAGACGGGGTATCAAGATTGGAAACTAGAACTAATACTCCGGAATTCGCATTGACCCTGTCTAATGCCCCTACTCCCCACTCTATATTACTTCCGCAATTGTCCCAGAGGTATAAGGATCTTGCGAAATTGAAGAATGCGACAATAGAAATTTCACCCAACTCGTTAGGACTCATGGAGAAGATTTCACAAAAGATTGGGGAGGCTGGTGCGGGTGCTGCACTCATTATGGATTATGGGACCTCTGACACTGTACCTACTAATTCACTTCGTGGGATCTTGAAGCACGAGATTTGCTCACCGTTCTCCCGCCCAGGAGAGGTGGACGTTTCGGCGGATGTGGACTTTACCGCTTTGGCAGAACAAGCTATTAAGTCATCTCAAAAGGTGGAAGTGCACGGGCCGGTGAAGCAGGGTGCATTTCTGGCAATGTTGGGGATCAAAGAACGAACCGAATTCCTGATACGCGAACTTAAGAAACCGAACAACAGTTGGGATAGTCGAAACGAAGATAAAGAGAAGGCCCTAAGGTTAGGCCACGATAGACTCGTTGGGGAACATGCGGGAGGTATGGGCGCCGTATATAAGGCTCTTGCAGTAGTCCCTGTGAGGAAAGGGGGAAGACCAGTTGGGTTTGGGGGTGAGGTAACTGGGAACACGGACTAATGTAAGATAAATTGCAACTTGCAAGGAAGCGCATATGTAAATGTATTCTAAAGGGTATGGGTATCTTAAGCTGGTATCACACTAGATAATACATTAAAATCCTGTCACCCCTCTCGAGGTGCCATTATTTAATTCAGGCGACAACTTCTCAAGGATGTTCTCCGGGTCAGTAAGCGCGATTTTCACATATCTGGACAGACCCATAATTAGTAAATAGCCAGAGAAGAGACATGGAGTACACAAACTTAGTGTGGCTCCCTCTAGCTACCAACTGGTCGTCCTTGTTGCGGAATAACACCGTGGTATATGCAAGCGTTTTTCCAACTTCGCTCGTTAGCTGCTTTACCTCTAGAACCACCAAAGTCACCTTAGAGCTTACACTTATCACAAGTAGCCTCGCCTCGAATTATATGCCCCACTTTACCTCCAGAATTTAGGTATGTTACTGCAGAGTGTCATTAATGCCTCGAGGTGTAGTGATGGGTAAAAACAAACCATTGAGGTCTGTGGATAGCCCCGTGGAGAATAACCCTTTGGAGGCCACGGCCAACGAGCCACCTAGATCAACTGCCTAAATGTTAGCAAGATGAATATATTCACGCTTGTTTGGTTACCCATTGAAGCAATTGTGCCGCCGTGAAGTGTGCCCAATCTATTCTACTTATAGTTAGTTTTAATTAAAAATAATAGAGCAAAGTGGGCAGTCATACTGTGTGCATCTTCTCAATCAAAAGCTCAAAGTTAACCTTTCCAGGCTCGACGTTTAAAAGCTTTAGCTACAATCGCACTATTACCTTAACACAATGGCCCCAGAGGCCCAGAATAGGAGTTCACAAACAGTCGATAGTAACCTAAAGTTGTATTAGCGAAAGCTAAATTAATTCACGATAGGAGAACCATAAGTACGTTGGTTCGAGCCCACTTTTGGCAAGGAAGGAGCTCCAGACCTGAAATCTATATCAGCCATATAGAGAAGGGAAAAGCGGGGTCTGAACAAACTCACGGAATTTACAAAGCTCAATGCCACTCTTTTGGACATTTTGTTTGTTGTTTCTGGTGGGGCAGGATTGCGGCGAGCAATCTTCGGCTACCAGTATCAAATTCTCTTGATACTGTGTGTAAAGTTTAACCCGGAATGTTGCGGCTCAAGTTGTTTCTCCCGGCCAAAATAGCCGGGTAACCTAGCCCACTCCATAGAGCTTCTTCCAACTCCCCCCACAAACACCGCCATCTACAAAAATCTCTCCTGAACACCCTTTTCCCGGCAATGGCTCTCTTAGAAATAGCTAAAAAGAGCCTGCTTACTGCTGAGAAATATTCTGCCCTCAATTCCCTCATTTCGGTACAATCTCAGCTAGGGCTTTTCAGTCAGATTCAAGCGTCCCAAGAGCGCATCCATGCAGGTAATTTGCCATACTTCCTCTTAACGACTGCGCTTTGCCAACCTTCAGATACAGGAGAGAGTAAATCTCCTATCGATGGGCATTTAATCGCGGTCAAAGACAACATTTGCACAATAGACTTTCCGACAACATGCGCTTCAAAACTGTTGGAGCGTAAGTTAATGGTTCTCGACGTATCCTAAACTCGAAAAACTGGCTGAAGTAGATGATAGAATACACTTCCCCATTCGACGCAACAATAGTACGTAAGGTCAAGGATGCCGGTGCTGTGATAATGGGGAAAACAAACATGGACGAATTCGGTATGGGGTAAGCCCCCGGCTCTTTATATCAAACTAGACTCTAACCCTTGAGTGGCATAGGTCGCATTCCATGTATTCCCACTTCGGACCCGTGATGCAGTCTGCCAATGATGGCCAGCCAGCCAGATCTGCTGGTGGAAGTTCTGGGGGCAGCGCTGTTGCTGTTGCTACAGGAATGTGCTATGCGTAGGTCAAGTCTCGAATGCTGTTGGGGTGTAACGCTAAGTTTCACGCCGGTAGAGCTCTGGGAACCGACACTGGTGGCTCAGTTCGCCTCCCAGCCGCTTATTGTGGAGTTGTTGGATTCAAACCTTCGTATGGAATGTTGTCCAGGTGGGGGGTGGTTGCTTATGCAAACTCATTGGACACAGTCGGAATACTTGGGCGAAATATCTCAAGCGTCCAAAAGCTATATGGTATCTTACGGTTTTCGCACCTTCCACCTCACAGGGCTCATGTTTACAGATACAATTAATGGCCACGATGACGATGACCCAACCAGCATAACGCCGCAAGCAAGAGAACGAATTCAGGACCGGTTATCACGCAGCCGAAGAAAGGGCCGGAGGCTAGTTATCGGATATCCCGAGGTATGCCCCTCCCTATCCAGTATTCGAACAAGGCTCAATACCTCACAGGAGTTCAATCTTGTAGAATTGGACGACTCTGTGCGTAATGCGTGGGAAAACACACTATCGCACCTGAGCCTACAGTCCCATCGAATTGTCGCTGTATCCCTGCCTCACACTAAGCACGCTCTATCGGCATACTATGTCCTGGCTCCCGCCGAAGCCTCTTCAAATCTCGCCAAATACGATGGAGTCCGCTACGGCTACCGGGACCCCGACGACCGCTCAGAAGACGGTCTTCTCTTTTCACCCACTCGTGCAAACTTTGGCGCAGAAGTCCGTCGACGAATAATTGCCGGCGCGTACTCACTCTCCTCCGAAGCCATCAACAACTACTTCCTCAAGGCGCAGTCAGCCCGCCGGGTCATACAACATGACTTCAGTAATGCATTCGCTCAACCAAATTACCTTGTCACGGATAATCCAGAGGAAGGCCGCGGGGGGGGAGAAGGTGTGGATGTGCTTATCGCCCCAACCTCTCTTTCTAAGGCACCATTTCTAGAAGATGTCAAGATGCAAAAGTCACCACTAGACTCATACGTTAATGATGTATTAACAGTTCCTGCAAGCCTCGCTGGTATTCCGGCGATCTGCCTGCCTGTTGTGCATGGAGAGAAGGGTTCTGTGGGAATGCAAGTTATGGCACAGTACGGAGATGAAGAGATGATGTGGGAAGTAGCAAAAATCATAGAGGATGGGTTAGGGTCCAAATTAGAGTAAGCTTCAAATCCAGCCCATTAACCTGACTGTAAATAAAAATAAACTACAAAATGTAGATGCAAACAAATGTGGGTCTATGATACTCCACCCTTCATATTAATAGCGGCGCGTGTATACTGGTATTCGCATTTCCCAATGACAGATTAAGGGCGGATATGGCCAAAACTTGGGTTCCGAGAACTATGGGGCTGTTTGGAACAATGGCAAACTGACCAATGGGAGGTCCTAAAACCAATAGCATATCCAAGCCTTATTATTAGTTTGCCACAAACCACCGTTTGCCGTGCCAAACAGCCCCTAATAATTCCCATGATTAACGCAAGCTGAAGAAAAGAAATCAAAATAGCTACTGTACTCGTAGACCGCCCCTCCCCATAATAGACACGACCTCTCGACGAACCCTTACAAGCCTATGGCTGACGAATCACGTAGAGTCACTCGGAAAACTAGAGAAGAAGAGTATCCAAAACTATCTTCCAATAGGCCTACATCCCACGCGATATTATCGTTAGAGGTAATTTCCCTAGAAGTGGTGTTTCCCCTTCATCCCATGCTTCCCCTCCCCATCCCTCCTCCGCTATCGTCAATCTCCTACCGCGGTAATGAACAAATCCTAGTATTTGTATTATGATACCCGGCACAGTGTGAACACGATACCGAACCTCACTTATCCACGCCCCGGCACGAGCACTACTACTACCGACCAAGTTACAGGGTTACCAGCTCATGCATATTCTCTCTCTCCCTCTCTCCCTCATACAGGTTATAAGGAGGAAAAATGGGTGTGATACAGGGATAGGTCGATCATGAAATTCATGGTACGGACGGGTACGCTAATCCCGCTGCGCAAGCGCGGCACGGCGCCACGGGCCTCCGACCCCTCCGACCTCCCATCCCCTTGTATCATACTAGTACTCGTACAAGCACCGTGAATTTGTCATCATCTACCAGGTACCCTGCACTGTACTCCACTCTACAGTACTCTGGTATCTGGTAGAAAGGGTCCGGAAACAAAAAAAAAAAAAAGAAAGAAAAAAGACCCCCCCCCTGCAAGACCCTGTAGGGCAATTAGCGGGTAGGCTGGAAAAAAAAACAGTCCGAAGTGGATACCAGGCATGTTCTCTTATAGTGCTAATAGCGAGATATCCTAAGGTAAGGATTAAATTTTTTATCTATTTATTGCCTTTGTAGGAACCGACGAGATCAGTCCTGGCTTTGAAATTCTATATATACAACCTTTGTTTTTTGTTTTTTTGTTTTCCTTCCATGCATGCATCCAGGCTACCGATGGATTCAATCAATACCGGTACTTTAGTTCCTGTAGAGTTTCCGCGCTTCTTCTACGGGTATGACACCATACCCGAGTTCAAGCACAACACTCGTACTACTAAGGATAATGTGGTTGGCTACAAGTACCGGTACCGGATCCCCAAAGAATGAAGAAAGAAAGAAAGAAAAAAGAAAAAAAGGTTGTCGATCATTGAGTACGGTACAGGTGCTCGAGTACCGGTACCGGTGTGGGTTTGTGTGGGCCACAGGTTACCGCACGTGTGTTAGGAGACAAATCCGATACTTTTATATCGCACTAAAAGACAACTGGGGCTAGGGTTGATAGGAGACTTAATGCAGCATTAGTGCTTGTACTCAAGGGAGGGGCTTAACCTATGCTCACCGCCCACTGCATTTTACACATCCTGCCGCCCAGGATGGGGGAAGGCATGGATGGACTGAGATGAGATCCCACGTTTGTCTCGCCAGCTGTACGATATATAGTCTAGAACTAAGACTTTGATACAAACACCGACTCAGTAACGCACAACGGTATCCTCTCACAAATGAGGAAACCAAGGTCCGAACAGCAGCCCGAGGAACCCACAGGAAGCACAAGGAAGAAACGTAGCCCTGGATATGTACTCGTCCGTACCAATAACACATTACGATCAGCATATCGTTCCCGATTCCAGAACTTGGAGCACCAAGGGTATCGGTATCATGCAGGAAGAAAAAAAGGTTACATCTTCCCACCCGCGGTGAAAGAGCTCAGTGATCTGTGGACCACTGTGAGGAGAGAGCAGATTGCTGGATACACGTACCGTACAGGACCGTACCGGTACTGTACACTGATATGTACTTGTATTGTCGGTTTTATCTGCAATGATTCTCATGCCTTATAGCTCCCCTAAGTGCCGTTCCAGCAAGCCTTACCCCCCTTATCCTAGAAATTCAACACATCAGTCTGGTCAACCACGGCTGAGAATTCCCTGTCACTGCCTACCTACAGTTCCCAAAATATTGCCACCAACCACCGGCAAAAAAGTTTCCGAGCGTCCCCAAGCTACAGTACAGTACATCCTGCTCTAGGGACACTGGATTTCTGCGAGAGGGAGGGGTAGGAAGTCTGAGGACGGGCCCCTCCGCTCTTCAAGCACAAGGCTATCCCCTGGACTGCGGGAACCTTAAAAATATCTTGCCACTCCTGTCGTCGCTAGTAAGCAACGACAGTTTTCCAACACTAAAACTTTGTAGATGCGCACGCTTCAGAACGCGCATAACCAGAAGTAAATTTATACCGAGAACAAACGAGAACTACCGGCAAAGCACGCACTGTCTTGGGCGATGGGAGGGATAAAGATCCGGCACCTTCCTCTTTGCGCCCTCCTCCACACCGGCTCACTCTGAGGGCATGTGATCCTCCCGAAGAATTGGACCGCCTGCGATCATGACTTGAAAGCACGATTTGGGTGACCCTATCAAAAATGTATTGCACATGCTTTGAAATCATTCGGTGCCAAACAGCCCAGGATACTGATTGCAGTTTGGTTTCCTTATCTCGATAATCATAGGTTTAAACTTTGGAAGATCATCTTGCACTTTAACCCGATCTGCACCCAGTACGAGTGCCGGTACTGTACGAGTACTGTACTCGAGTACCGATACTCGCACAGCGCATCTATAATATTATTAAGCTGGATAATTTTACTTACCGTATTGCAGAACCAACACACCGGTACTTGTATTCCCTACTGTCCAATCTCAGATCCGGAAGGCTGAAACAAACCCTTTCAAATCACACTGTCAGCTTCAATCATGATCCGAGGTCGGCACGCAATGCACCCCCGATCCGGGACAAAACCTCGCTTTCAAAGCATGACCCGGGACCGCGGCGCCCCAAACGGGCCCACAATTATTATCCTTAGGGAGAATCGCACCTGGGGGGAAACCTGTGAAGGCCAGTCTGCGAGACAGAAATGCTATTCAGATACGGAAGCAAAGATCGAGCACGACAAGGATAAAAGTAAGAATCCAGGGGAATGCACAGATGAGGGATCAGAAGAAAAGGGGGGCTATATGAAGAAGTTGCCTACAGGTGATTTCTTAATGTGATCACAGAGGCTGGGGGGATTACGGAGGCCAGCAGTCACTACTCTTAGAGCCTGTTTGGATACGACCGTTCCGTTCCTTTGCACCATACCAGTGACCGCTACCCTTCCGTTACGCAGTTCCGAACGGTGTCGTGTTTGGAACACATGGACTTTCACCAAAGCAACGAACGGTCGACTACCAATCCAAACGAGTTCCATAAGTACAAACCCCGCGAAGCGGGAGACTTCCCCGGGTCGAATGGTCACAGAACGGAACCTTTGTTTTTCCTTCCGTTCCTTCCGAACAGGCTCTTAGGAGATAAGAATAAATGCATTCAATATGCCGGTACTACCAACTGCCGGTATTACTTAAACAAACAGGAGGTCGTATCATACATCCCACTGCCGGATTGCTACCGGAGCGCACACACCGTCAACATCATGTTGCGCCTGCCAAACTCCAGTCCGGGTTCCTCTAGGCCCAGATATGGCGATCTTCTACTTTATTCTGACCAGCCCAATTACTCCTACTTCCCCACAACAGCAGGGTTCCCCGCGGACCCGATTTTCACTTCCATATCCGAGCATGGCACCGTTATGCTACGGCACCAAATTCTACTCACGAACCTGGTAGGAAAAAACAAAAACAAAACAGTCGGACGGACAAAACAAACTGGAGTACCGGTACCTCAAGCAATGATGAGAAGTTCACTGCAGCCACATTTTCCAAGAGGGATAAATACGTTAGGGCAAGGAGTCCTCGGCCGAGGTACAGTATAGTACTTCTAGGATCTCGGCCAGAGGGCCGGAGAAGGTATGACAATACCCGTAAGCGAGAGTGGACATCGAGGACCAATCACCAACGACAATACCGGTATCTCTCTCTACCGGTACGCATTCTACTCGAGTACATGATCACGGCAGGAACACCAGTAGTAAAAAAAAAAAAAAACTTTGCTGGACAGAGCCCAGGAGCCGGTCACTAGCCATCATGCTCCAAACTGCCCTCCCGCAGCTTGCAGCGATAATAAGGATATAATCCCTCTCGAGCAGGACATTGCGCCCAACTTCGATATCGGGAGTTGAGAGCTGCTTATGCCATTGTTCGCTGATTACATTATATTACGGGAGCAGATATAATACGGTGCTCGTACATCCTCGTGTGAAAGGGGGATTATAAATATCAATTGCTAATGGTTGACTAAACTCCCCACCCCACCCCACCCCACCACCCCCTGCTCTTTTTTTTTTTCTACACTCTGAAGAAATAATTGGAAGGAATATCAACGATGAAAAAGAGAGAAGAGAAGGAAAAATGAAAAAGGTGGTTCTGGATGATAGTAAGACGGACTTGCATAGGCACCCGTACTCGTACATTCATAGGCTGTATAGTAACCTGGAGGTATGATATTGCAATATGTCTGACCTATGATAGCTCCCCTTTCGGAACATTATGCCCAATTTTTGGGTGAGCGTCACGGGTTCTCTTTATTTTTTTCCATGATACCGCAAATTCGTTCCATTCCTATGAGGAATCGTCATGGTTATAGCGAGTGACTATGGGTGATCCACTCCTCCGATGAAGCGCACACAGTGCGAGGATACCAAAAAGTCACGTAATCATTATAGCTAAGACTTGACATCAGAATATTACTGTTGCTATCATACTAGTACTAGTAACAATGACGACATAAGGTAAACACTAAAAAATTCTTCAAATCCCCCCCCCCCCTCCTCTCCTCCCACTCCTTCCCCAAGCGAAATTCCTAGATATCACGCGTCCGTATCTTCTCCACACGAGCCGTCGATTTGCGAGCCCGCTCCCCACCCTCAGACGGATAGAGATCATCCAGCATCAGCATAACCTTGCTCAGCATTGGATAATCCCAGAACGTGTAACCTCTGTCATCCTTGGCATTGATATCGGCGCCTGCACCCTGCAACGCCCCCACAATTCCCACGCCAATCTGAACCGCCAAGAACAACGGCGTTTCCCCAAACATGTTGCGAACCTCAGTGCTCGCTCCGCCTTCTAGGAGTATCTTCACCATCTCTAGGTCATCGCTACCAACAGCTCTATGAAGGGCTGTGTGACCTCGCCCGAATGTCGAGCACAGCAAGCTGGGGTCTTCGAATTCTTTTTCGTCTGGATTCGCAGAGTATTGGAGGAGAAGCTTGGCCGCAGCAGAGTTTCGGTTTATGACGGCTAGGTGGAGCGGCGTTTGCCCGTTCAATGTCACGCACGACGGGTCGGCTTGGTAGGAGAGGAGTTGCTTTAGTAGTGCTAGACGGTTGGTAGCCACGGCGTAGGAGACTCCATCGCCGTACAGATATCTGTGTTCATTTGGGTGGCGGAGGATGAGGTCTACGCCTAGGTGCAGCGCTAGGTCGGTTTTCTTCTCGGCGGGGGTAGAACTCGGAATTGGACTGTCGGTGTCTTCGTCAAATATTGTCAAGTCGGGGTTTTGTTTGAAAATCAGGGAGACGAGAGTACGGTTTCCGGCCGCGGCGGAGGAGTAAAGTGCTGCCTTCTCGTACCCGGGCTCGCAGGCGAGGCGGTAGAGAGAGTTTGTCAGGATCCTGTGAAAGGAACTACAGGTGCGCAGGAGGGAGTTTAGGTCGGTGGGGTGAAGGTAGCCAGATATCAGGAGGATCAGCTCAGTCGGGACCGTCGAGAGAGACATCGTGGACTCGATTGGGGATAACGAATTGGAGCGAACTGGATTGAACTTGAACTGTAGATGGAAAATAAAAGAAATCGAGAGTGATGGCTGTTGTTACGACGACCCCGACCCCGCTGGGTGAATCGGAGCCGGGAATAAAATGCCCCCACGTATACGTCCGTCCAAGGATGTCGAACAGTTATAGAAGCCGCATGAGGAAAGGTGGATGTAAATGGAGCTAGTGCCGGTACATTGGAATTGAAACGGGGGTTGAGCAGCCTACTCGACTACAAGTACAGGCACAAGATATCAACTGAGAGGATTGGTGTCGCGAGATACCGGTGCCGGCAGTGTGTGTGTACGAGCACTGGGTGCAGAACCGGCGATAATACAAGTACCGGTACTTCGTTCCCTAACAATTTGCCGTAGTTGTAACTCCGAGAATGCGGAGTGCCCCCATCCAAGCCTTGTGAACTGGGGACCCTCTCTACATCCCTGATCACGTGGTCATGAGTTGGTGAATTCTGCCCCCCCCCCCTTCCCCCACGGCATGACACGATTCCTGCATAGTAAGAGGGATTTCGGAGGGAGTATCACACTTGGCTCAATTCTGGCTTGTTGGCGATAGCAACCCGTCATAGGTCATGATCCAGGTCTCGTTTAAGAGATAACATATCGTACTCGTACGCTTAGGGTCTAGTCATGCCAAGCTTAGGTAGAGTTTACGAATTTCCCAACAGTCCACAACAAACCGTCAACCGTTTTTTTGTCACCACCAACCCCAATAATGAGAATGACAAAAAAGGTACCGGTAGGTACGTCGACCGATTTGACCACCACCGCCTTGTCCAAGCGGAGGTTCTAGCATCCCGAAACCTGCAGCTATCGTATGTTTACCATATGTATGCATGATACGGTGCTAAGCTCTTCTGCTGTCTAACCTTAACCCAGAACCCCGAAATCCCACTTTTGCCGGTACTGGTATGATATCGATACCATGGCTACGGCCGATAGATATATTAGTCATGTGATCCTATCCTGATAGGCAAAATTTGGTGAACATTCCCGGTGCAGCTTTCTGAGATAAGGCATGGTACCGGTAGACTATCGATACTACCGGTAGACTATGGCTACGGCCGATAGATGCAGTAATCACGTGGTTCGGATAAGCAAAATTTGGTGAATATTCCTGAGGATTGTCTGGATCGTGATGTATCGTACAGTACTGCACTGGTATCCCGCCCAGCCACCGAAAGGGAGGGGGGGTTCCGGGGAAGCAGAAGGGAAAGAAAAAAAAGCCCCGGATGAGGAGAAGAAGTACCGTTCACACTATCAATCCGGTTTTTACATTGAACACGAAGGAAGTTCATCATGGGTAGAAAAGCGAAGTTCGTGGTGTTGAGCTGATCCGTGGCTGCATTCGGTTTTCCTCGGCTATCCTCTGCTCACGAGGGCTCTGTCCGTGTCTCCTGTCACTTCCATGTGATCCCCAGATTTTCCCACCGCCCCATATCCTCCGACGTCACTACCCTTAAAAACCGACCCGCTCCTTGCATCTCCTAATCCCCCTCCCCCCCTCTGAATATCTTCACACCTCGGTGGAAAAAGACCAAAGATGCTCCGTTCCACAATATCGAGATCCCTCTGCCAGCCGCTCTGTAGGCAATTCACCGTTTCGGCTGCGGTGGGCGAGCACAGTGTAAATAGGTTAGGGGTTGTTGGTGCCGGACAGATGGTAGGTCGGATATTTCAATGTGGTATGCCTAAAAGGGGAGGGGGGGGGTGAAAAACCGTTAACTTTGGGGGTTCTAGGGACTCGGAATTGCTCTCGTAGCAGCTCAGGACGCTCGAGTTCCGGTAACATTAGTGGATAACTCGCAGGAATCCATCAATAAGGCTATAACGTTCATGGGTTAGTCGTTATATTGCTGGTAGTGTTTCGTTTGTTAAGGCTGACACTGGTGACAGAAACCTTGCTACAGAAGAGTGTTGACAAGGGCCGTTTGGCCAGTGATGATGCACAAAAGATCAAGGATCGCGTCTCCACGTCTACGCAGCTCTCATCTCTCTCAGAGCATGATTTTGTTATCGAAGCTGTACCTGTGCGAGCATCTCCCTAACCCACATGTGTGACTTGAATTAACACAAGATAGGAAATACCCTCACTGAAAACAAAAATATTCTCGGATCTAGCAGAGATTGCACCTTCAAACGCAATCCTCGCGACAAACACCTCAAGTATCAGCATAACCAAAATCGCAGCAGCAGCAAAGGGGGCCGAGCACCGGGTCTTAAGCACACACTTCATGAACCCGGTACCTATACAGAAAGGTGTTGAAATCATCACCGGTTTACAAACCTCTCCAGAAACCCTCACTCGTGCCCTCAGCTTTGTGAAGTCTATGGGGAAGATCCCAAGCACGAGCAAAGACTCTCCGGGATTCCTGGCGAACCGTATACTGATGCCGTATATCAATGAGGCTGTGATTTGCCTCGAGACGGGGATAGGCGGAAGAGAGGACATTGACAATATCATGAAGAATGGGACAAATGTCCCCATGGGGCCGCTGCAGTTGGCCGACTTTATCGGGCTAGACACTTGTCTAGCCATCATGAAAGTCTTGCACGAGGATACGGCTGATTCAAAGTACCGTCCCGCGGTGCTGCTGCAGAAGATGGTTGATGCGGGGTGGTTAGGGAAGAAAACCGGGAAGGGCTTTTACGACTACACATGAAATGCGGCACTAAGTAGTTGCTAAGCTTCTCCCGTTGGTAATAATGATCAGCTGCATATCAGCGAGACGTGCTATCCTAACCCCCGGTGCAAATAATCGGCATACGGCGCACTTCCGCACCACCCCGATGTGATGCTCGAACGACCGTGCATGGGACAAGTGGCGCCTGGGAGCCCACAGACGGCATCACGCCGGTAAGGGTGAGGTAGGCCCACCGAATACCTTGACCAGCATTCCTTATCACAATCCTTAGGTTTTCCATACATATTGCTCTTGGCTGTGCTCGAGTACGAGGCCGAGTACGAGTACGGTACAGTACACTACAGTACCTCATTGCTTCTACCGGTATTATATTTAAACCCTAGATACCGAACAGTAAAGGCTGTATCGATGGCGTTGTTTAGAGATGCTGTGGGATTCCTATCGGTGTTTTCCCCACCGTAGCGTGTATACTTGTACCAGTAACCACCCTCAGGCTACGAATAATTCACTATCATATTACGTAGAAATTCGGATCGCTTCCGGGTACCCATACAGTACCATAAACCCCCCATTCCCCAACAAGTTAGGCGGTCAAGATCACAACCATTAAAGTTTCAACCCTACTGTACTCGAGTACTTGTAACTCTGGCCTGATGATCGATCCCAAAGCGATCATACAGTCTGCCACCCTACTCCTCTCGTCCGTTCTCCAGGGCATTTCGAGCGCTGCTACGGGTCCAACCGATACGATCGCATCATGGGCAAAGCACGTGACCTCTGTGTGACTCCTATCGCAGCGGGCGAGTATGTCCCCCCCCATAAGAACCTCGACATACACCCCCCCAGCTTTCTTTTCCTTTTCCCTTTTCCTTCTCTCCCTCCCTCCCTACGAGTACAAGTACCTGTACCGTACTTTGATAAATCTGCGGCACTTGAAAAGTTGTACAAATACTTATAACCCCCCCCTTTTCCCCCTTTAATCCTTGGCAAGTGAACAACAAACGATTACTGTACCGGTACCCATACAAACACACCGCTCACCACACCGCCCACCACACAGTCCCTTCTTTACATTGCGAGTGGAAACAAGTTTTTACCCCTCTTTTCATTTCCTTTCGTCCGAGTCCCGTCGTGAGAGTAAATCCGAAATTACTCGAACCCGGTTACGATCATCATTCAAAATATACCTCACACGATCCTCCATGCCATTTTCCGGAACCCCGCTTCTTGTAATTGGCAAAGATGACCAGCGAAATGAACAATGTGGAAGTGGAACCTCTCGGAGTTCTTCAAGTACTTTTTCTTTTCTTCCACCCCGACCTCGAATCCTCCACAAAGTGCTGATTGTGATTGTCAATAGTCCGAATTCCCCACCCTCGACTCCGCCCTAATCGCAGCAATACTTAACGATACCAACGACCTGAACGACGCTCGCCAAACGCTCGGTATACTGAGGTCGCAGACCATCCTTGATGATGGCGCGCTTCCAGGCCTCGACTCCTGTCCCGAACTCTGCGAGGGGTCGTCAGAAACCGACCTGACCTGGCAGACGGAGGAGAACGATGGCGAGAACCCACCGGACAAGATTGACGCCTTACAGAAGATGTTTCCGGAATTGGGCACGTACACGCTCAGGCGAGTGCTCGGCGGCGTGCAGGGCGACGTAGATCGCGCAATAGACGAGCTCTTGAATCGCGCCTTTTTGGACGGTGACGAGGAGGGGGGAAAGATGAAAGGGGTCGATGCGTTTGATGGGGAGCTGGTATGGAATTGGGGCGGCAAGAAGGGGAAACGGAAAGGACAGAGTGGGAACGGGAAGGGGGGAGGAGGGAGGGCAAGTTCAGCATCCGATGAGAATTTGCAGAGCGACAACACCTCAGAGTCCCGTTGGGTAGTGATGTCTCGGGAAGTAGATTATCTGGCGGGTTGCTTAGGTCTGGAACGGGGGAAGGTGCAGTCTGTTTACCACTGCCATAACGGGTCGATGGGTCATACGATTGCCGCTCTGTTGAACGAGTGCGATGGTGGTGACTCACAGGACCCAACACATCTCGACGAACTCCACGCTTTAGCGGGGAAATTTGGGGCAACTGTGAAAACAGATCACCTAGCCAAGCTCTTGCTGCTCTGTGGGGAGAATAAAACTGCCCTATTCCAACTCGCCGAGATTCTTTCCTGCAACCCTCCTTCTAAACAACACCTCCTCGGAGCATCCTCTCCAACCTCCCCCTCTCGCCCATGGACAGCAGCTTGCCAAACAACACCAACAGTCAACACCAATTGGACAGTAATCGGCACCGTCCCTTGGCCCCCCACCTCACCCTCAATCTACGCATCAACCTACACGAGCGCACGCAACGAAGCCTTCGCCAAAGCTAGCGCCGCACACCGAAAGTCCAAATCCGATCGCTTGATGTCCGGGGCGGCAGCCGTCTACAGTGAACAGGGACATGAATACAGCAACAGAGCGCGAGAATACAGTGACATCGCCGCTGAGACGCTAGTAGACCAGAATTCTAGCGGGGATACGCTAGATTTACATGGCATCACGGTGAAGCAAGCGGTGAAGATTTCGCGGGAACGCACGACTCAGTGGTGGGTCAGGGAGAGCAACAACAGGGAATTGAGACGGGGAGGGGTAAAGGCGCTGTGTATTGTTACGGGGTGTGGAAGACACTCGAAGGACGGGAAACCAAGACTTCTACCGGCGGTCAGTAAGATGTTGATTCGTGAGGGGTGGGATATCCAGGTCCAGGGGGGGCAGGTTCTGGTTTGGGGGGCTAAAGCGCGGGCGGGGAGGTAGAATGCCAACCATCATAATACTATATCAGCTATATATTCTTTGTATTGCGGATGGGGAGAATTGGGGAGGGAGATTGGAAAGTTTCAATTGGTTGACGGATTGGAGTGGACTCAGGTTGATACTGCAATTTTGGATTGTGTTTTGTGTCATGGCCTATGGCTGGGTATTACGATAAGAGCGCTCGGGTACTTGCACATATAAACTCTTGTTAGATTTATGTACAGTACCAGTATAGTATGGTACTATTCTAGAATTGGCTAGGTTTGTGAACCGGGTGATGCCGTATCACGGATGGTTAGTTATTGGTCTAGGTAACGTTCCTGAAGGGACAAACAAGTGCCCCACACGGATTCACCAAAATTCCCGAAATTCTGCACGGGGCACTCGATATCCCCCACACTTGCCCCTCTAAGCATGCCATCCCCGAATCACATTTCCACCACGGAAGATTGCGCACATCATGTCACTGACGATTCGGTGCCACCTTGCCATATCAAGATCTAATCGCATACCGGCACTCCCCATCACGCTAACCCATCGCATGACTCACACCACCACAAGCACGAGCACAACCACGACCCGCCAGTCCGGAACTGAAGCTGCCCCACCATCACCCCCCACTGCCACTGCCGGAGACCAGCGCTCCAACAACCATTACCACAACACCCCTCCCCGTCTCTCACCAGCCGGAGCCAAAATGGCAAACTCAAAGTACCCCACACACCCCTCTCTCCCTCCCTCCCTCCCTCCCTCCTACAGCCATAGCCCAGCTAACCACCTCCGGCCAGATACGAGTACACCCGCGCCTTCGAAAACCCGCGCTACCTCCTACCAAACACCTACGTAATCCTCCGCCTGGACGGCCGTTCCTTCACCAACTTCAGCGCGAGTCAGAAGTTCCAAAAACCCAACGACTCGCGCGCCCTCGACCTCATGAATGCGAGCGCGGCCGCGACCCTGAAAGCCATTCCCGAGATCCTGATAGCCTACGGCGCATCCGACGAGTTCTCCTTCCTGCTCTCGCGCGAGTGTGCGCTGTTCAATAGGCGCGAGGACAAGCTGGTGAGCACGGTCGTGTCGACGTTCACGGCGTGGTACGTCTTTCTCTGGTCGCGCCACTTCACCGAGGAGGGGGAGGAATTGCAGACACCACCCAGCTTCGATTGTCGTGCAGTCTGTTATCCGAGTGTCGGGAACATCAGGGATTATTTTGCCTGGAGGCAGGTGGATGTTCATATCAATAATTTGTATAACACCGCGTTTTGGGCCCTTGTGATTAAGGGTGGGGTTGCTGGGAAGGAGGCGGAGGTTGAGTTACGGGTACGCTACCCCCCCCCCCTCCCCTCAGACGAGCGGCGGTGGTGCTGGAATGGCGGTAAATAATAGGAAGGGTAATCACTAGGGAACACTTGCAGCGGACAAGAACGAATTGCTGTTCTCGCGCTTCGGGATTAATTACAATAATGAGCCAGTGATGTACAGAAAGGGTAGCGTGGTGTACAGAGACTATCGGACCCCAGAGGATGAGGACGCAGAAGGAGCAGAGCCCAGCGCCTCCGTTAAACCGCCAAAACAGCGCAAGCAGAAAGAGGGTGAGCGGGGAACCACAGCAATCCAAGAACGTAAGTTAAAAACACCTAGGGAGGAGGTAGGAAGGCGTGCGGGAAAGGCAAGGATAGTAACGGAGCACGTGGACATAATCGGCGACGCGTTCTGGGAGAAACGACCTTGGCTGCTGGGGAGTGGGAATTGATGGATGGATGGATGGATAGATGCAGATAGACAACTCACATGGACCACAGCGATCACGGACCACTGTAAGTAAGCTTGAGACTGATGGGACAATAGAGATTTGGAAACAGGACGAGTGATATAGTGTGATGGGGAATCACGTCATGTGCAGTACGTGACGCTAGGGAACCTACAAAGACCACTTCCGACATATTGTTACAGCACAACATTATTTGAAACATGGTAATTACTACAATGGCTCCCTGGCCCCCCCTCCCAATCATCCTCTTCGTAAGGCCGACCGTCAAGACATTTGATCTAATTCTGGCATGTGGGAAGCAGAAAAAAGAAAGAAAAAGATGACGGAAATGAGAAGATGAGCAAGGGGAAGAAAGAAAAAAATTGACAGAAGGTAAGTGATGAAAATGTAGGGGAAAGAAAAAAAAAAGAGTCCTTGGATGTAGCAAGAAAGGGAGAGAAGCAAGAAAGAACCCAAACCTGGCTTTTTTTTTTACCGACACCACAGACAAACGAACAAAGGCATTAAATCCAACACACATCCATTGCACAACATCAGACGCTGGAAAGATACTAATTGTTGCCATTTTTTACTCCCAGAGCTGCTGCCGTCGCCTCACTGGCACGGGATCTAGCTTCCGCCTCCATTATCACACCCTTGATGACGTTCCTGTCATCGTCGCTCAGGGATTTAGTGAGGCCTTCGTAGAGGTGAGGTTGCGTATTTTGAAGATCTAATTAGGCGATTAGCAATCAATCACAACCAGCAGCGCATATAGGAACCCACCCATCAAGGCACTACGGAAGAGCATATAAGGCTCAATGTGGTCAAGAGGAGTCTCCAACAATGTTTCCTCCTCGAGATCGTCATCATCATCAGCCCATGCCGTAGCAAGGCCTGAACCTCCACGGGCCTGTGCCTCGCTGTTTAGGAAGTCCATATATGCACTGCTCTCATCGGGGACATCCGCCTCGTCGCCTTCATCTGCATCGGCACTCCAGACAGCCTCGCCTTCCCATTCTGTGTCGCTCTCCGTGTCATATGTATCGTCAATGGTCAGTCCCTCCTTCTGAATTTCTTCGCGGTCTAGGCCAGGTTAGCTTGTGCAATTTCCTAGTATTACGGATAGGGCTTACTCTTCATTGCAATGGGTAGGGTCTGGAACAGCTGAACAATCCCTTGCATAAGCTTGGGCCATCCAGGCTGAATGCTCTGAGGAATCTGCTCGGCAGGTAGTTGGATTAATGCAACAATTGCCACAATGGACAACTTCTTATCGTGAACCCGATTAAAATTCTCGATGTTTGAGAACCATAAACTAAAGAATTTGTTGGTCCAGCCGTGCTGTTCAAGGATTTGTAATGTGACCGAGGGGTTATAGTAGATGCAGTTGATAATCATTTCCATCAAGTGAATCCGATACGACTTGATGTCCCCTGGGGCGTTGAGACATGTCATTGCGATTTCAACGAACCGAGGGAGATATTGATCAGCACGCCCCCGAAGGTTAAGTAGCACAGCCTCAGCGAGCTTGCACCCGCAGATGCGATCCATGGCCCCTAGGCGCTCATTTGTGAAGATCTAAAGTAGCTCGTCAGGCCCACGTATTCAACACGAACGGGACGGGGGGCCTACAGTTTGAATAATGTCAAACACAGCTTCCAACAAGGCAGGGTTTTCCTTCAACGTATCTGCGCCGTATGAGACATAGTTGTCGAGAGCGGGGAGCATTTCTGCGAGTGTTAGCTCCAAGATATGTTCCGCAACGAGGTATTTCTTACCCTCAATATAAATCTCTCCACGGTCTTTGAATGATTTATGAATGAGCTCAAAAACAACCCACATAGTATTCGAGATTGCCTTCGCAGCGAAGGTACAGCTATCAATGATTTCAAACACCTCATTGTATAAATCTAACCAAGCCGGAAAATGAGTAATATACCCGACAAAATCTCAAATGGATGCTCACCAAACAGTTTATGCTCTAAGGTGATGGTAATAACGGGGACGAGTATTTGCTCAAGGCGCAGGAGAACATTGGGGCTACTCTCCAACGTTAAAATGAGAGTCCCAATGGTCTGCAGAACCCCCAAGGCTGTAATGCTTTTGTCATCTAGATAGTTGTCGGCATCGTCATCAAGAGAATTTGCACCCTTATCAATAACATCCTGGACTATCCGGAGATAGGTATCTCTCTAAACCGTTGTGAGACGTTGCACAAAATGAAAAACATACCCGGAAGAACATACCAGTTGCTCGGTGAGCTGCACAGCAAACGGCGTCAACTCCGACGCGAATACCTCAACAAATTCTTCCATCACGTTTGACAATGCATCGACATCAACCTCGTTGGCCAACTTCAGCAATTGTTGCATAATATCCGCAATGTTCTGTTGCATAGACTTCCTAATGAAATCATGCCTGATCAGGGGCTGTAAGGCCAAAGCAGCCTCCACCCGAACAGGAAGCTCGGAGTCGGCAAGGCATTGTAAGATGTTCTGATAGACAAGGACAACATTCTAAGAAATAGTCAGCAGATGGACACAATACCGGAAAACACCGAAACCTACATTCTCATCCTTGAAATCAAGGTCCGAGAATTTCTCCAAGACATGGCAAGCACGTGCCCGGAGGAACCCGTGCTGACTTCGGAACTCCGGAAAAACATGACGAACAAAGAAATATTCGACCTGGTCCGCAATTGGACTGCCCTTGCCAAGAATTATTGCAGAGAGTGTTCCAATCATTCTCAAAGCGCCTTCCTTCTCTCGATAGTTCTTCTCATTTCCTGGAGCTGCCTCATACCTAGCGCCAAGATTAGCACATCGTTCAGCCCTCTCTGGTTTCATAAATCCTACCTATTAACAACATCATTGATAAAGTTAATAACGGTAAAGGTCTGCTTTCGTCGGCACTTGCTAAGGGTAATCAAGAAATTGGTGGCAGCAGCATCCGGCGCTGATATTTCTTCATAAAAGTTGATTTTACGAGTCAAGTACTCTGCCGGGTCAGACTCAAACAATTCGAGGTCTCCATCCGATTGGCACAGTAGAGGGAACAACACGTGCGAAATTAAGTTTCCGATATGGGGGTTTAGGTGTTTCCATGTGGCGGACGGTTTGATACTGTGCAGGACGGAAATCAGACTCACTCCTGCGCCAAGCAGTGGAATGAAACATGAACAGCTCGCAACATACCATTCATCCAAGAAAGCGATTGTACTGGACAGGCATATCTTGCTCAACCACGCCTGCTTAGAAACCCACAATTCAACCTGCTGTAGATAGACCTTCAGAATCTCGGGGGCGAAGTGATGAATAAAGTGCTTAGAGAATTTCTCGTAATCCCCAGAGTTTGCCGCCGCCAGACTGGTAGGATTGCCGTATCTGTATTGAAAGAGGTTAACTCTCCCACTCACAACTTCAGAATGCCTTAGAAACATGCCTAACAAATAATCGGTTAAGATTCGAGTATGCCCACTTCTTCGCCTTCCACCATGGATGAATCTCTCTATCTTCGAGATCGTCCGGCATGGATTCCGGTGGTGCTTGCTTGCCAACCACCTTAAGGAAGAGAGTCGCCCAGGCCACAATGGATGATTCCTCCCTTAGATGAGCTGCTAGCTCGAACTAATTACGCCGGGTCAGATATGTTGGCCCCATCACCCACGGGAACCATGACTCACGTAAACAACATGCTTGTAGGTTTTGATGATCATCTTGAGCATATCACCCGCATCCGTGCTAGTCTCCTCCACCAATCTATTCCCGAGAGACAGGAGCGTGGGGAATGTAGCTTGGGTGACACGGTCCAGCTCCTCCCGTTTATCGTTGGCCTGCTTAAACCGGTAAACACGGCAAAGGGAGAGTAGACACTGCACCCCGGCAAAGACGGATCCTATATCATTCGAACCTAGGAGCTGAAGGGTGATGTCCATGTAGCTGGGCCACTTTTCGGGAAAGTCATAGTGAAGGACCTTCCCAATCAAAGGCATAAGCTGCTGCCGTACTTGGGGCGCGGATGATGCGAGGGTAGGGACAAGGCGGTCACGAAATCCCGCCTTTTCCCTCTCGGGAATCTGCGGGTTCTTTGGGAAGTCTTCATTAAATTCCCATGACCGGACGACTTTGTTTTTAAGGTATAGCACAGCTGTTGGAAGAGCACCAGGTCAAGTCAGAACAATCGGAAACAGCATTCCATTTTTCACTCCCCGGAGGAGAAAACAAAAACGAAAACATCATATTTGCCCTTCTCCAAATAATAATAATAATAATATTCGGGGGGCTCTGTGGGGTGCAACGGTACCGGAAAGGCGAACTTGTAGCTCAGGGTCCGACGCTACGATATCCAAGAGTGCACCAATAAACCCAGGCGATGATTCCGCCTACCACAACAAAAACAAATCAAGCAAGATTAGCTAGCGGAACAGGGAGACGATAAAAGCAACCCAACCAGCAACCGGTAAAGTGTCTGGGGCATTATGGTGAATTCTCGTACCTGTTTCAGTTGTAGCTCAGCCTGTCGCCGAATGTCGGCGTTCGCGTCGAGCGCTGACAGAGTGCACTCACGAAGAGCTGAAACATCCATGGTTTCCGGTTCGGATGATTCCCACTGTGTTTGTGCAAATTGGCTTTTCAAAATGTCGATAATGGGGGAGAACGGGTTCGGGCTGAAGAGGAGATAGAGAGGGACGGGAAAAGGGTTGAAGAGCGCAGGGCGGAAGAGGTTGCTGGGAAAACGTGAGCGCGGGGGTGTTGAGAGGGGCAGAGGAGGGAAAGCAGAGGGGCACCCAAAAGGTCAAGGGAGCAACAGCAGGGAAGGGGGAAAAAGGAAAAACAGAAAGGTGAAAAGGGCACAAAAGAAAGGAGGGATAGCTATTAGAAAAGCTAAAGGACTGAAGGGTATCTGGTTTTTTTTTTCCCCCTTCACGGACAAAACCCTCCCCCCCACAGGAACCCTAGGGATAACTTGGCTGGGTTTTAGGGTTGGGTGTGGTACACTGTTTTTTAGACGGTGAACTAAGGTATGATATAGCAATTTAATCTTTTTACGACCATCCAAGGGGGGAAGGTACTGGAAAGAATCTCAACCCTCAAAACATGACTTTTCGAGACCATCTCAACGGCCTTTCCAAAGGATCAATACTACCGATCTGACACTCATCATCAGGTACTCGTAGTTGGTCTGGGCCACCTCACATATCTGTATCTAATACTCCAGTAGATGTGATGAGTGTGATGTATGATACTCGAGTACTCGTACTGTGCTACCCTACCAGCACCGACCAGGTCCGGGCTACCTTTGCTCCTTTGCAGCCTCCTTCCCAATGGAAGGGGGAAGCAAGAGGACGGAGGAAGGAAGGAGAGGAGGGAAGGAGAGAGAAAGAAGAAGAAAAATAGCCTTCTCTCTTTATCTCGCCCAGTCACTTTACCAGAACCATTTCATTTGCCATCTACTCACCCATCCCCCCCTCCCAAATATTATTCTTCTGCTTTCCCTTCCAGGGTATGACCCTTCCTCGTTCCACCGACGGCATCTAAAGCCCAACAAGCCCACGTTGCGCGCAGCCCAGCCCAACATCGACATCTCCAACAACACCACCTACCGGTAAATTGCTATACCGGTACTCGAGTACCTTAGTAACCAATGTCCCATGGGCAACATCACTACACGAGTACTCGAGTATTGCAATAAACAAGACACTACTGCTCGATAAAGGGAAACTCCTCTTGCAATAGGCCCCGTCCCTTGCTTTGATCAACGCCCTGGGGGTAAATCCTCTCGGTCGGCGTGTTTCTCTTGTTGGCGGAATAAGGAAATACTGCATCATAGCTATTTTTTATTTTTTATTTTGTGGCAGTCCCTCCCTCGCTATCTTATCACCTCGCGCGTTTCTATGACCCTTCGTGGGGTAGACTAGACCAATCGCGTCCTAGTCTATCATCGCGGACCCAAATTATCATGCGCATTGCGAGAAAAGGAAAAATATAAAGGGGGAAAAAAATGGAAGGGAAAGGGAGAGAAGAAAAAGAAAACAAGAAGAAAAAGAAAAGACAAAACTGCAAGAGGTAAAAATCAGTGGAAGAGCCTCCCCGGCGGGAACCTAAAGAATCTTGATATATCACCGGCAGATTGCGGTAGACTACGGTACTCGTACAAGAAAGTACTCGAGTATTCGAGTACCGTACCTCTATACCAACAGGCTTTTCCTGCCACCCGTAAAAATGCACAGATTATCACACGGTATGAGTGCGAGTACAGCACTGCACAAGTACCGGTATTCGAATACGGTACGGTGCCGCACCGCTTCACATCTTGCGCATTGAGGCCAGCATAGAAACCTACCGTAATTCATCTGGCAGGAATGGAGAGAAAAAAAAGCTGGGGACATCTAAGACACACACGGCGGAAATTTATGCAGTCTGTCGAAAGCACCGTATATCTTTTTCGAGCACCGGTAAGCTATCGCACTTGTCGCTATAAAAGCGCACGGCTCTTGGTTAACAGTAATACCGTGGGTGTCTTGCTGGACTTCTTTTTTGGAGCTGTTACCGGATTACTCACCCCGGTTAGGCCTCCCGACTCAAGGGGAGCCCCCAAACCTTGACCCGGATGTTATCCTATGATGATGCCTCCCAAGACTTGTAATACTTGCCCACTGGTTGTTTGTTGTCAGATGCCGTAGCGCGCGGTATGCCGTCAATTAGCTTACTGTAGTCCGAAAACCGTTCATCCCGTCTAGATCGGGTATACAGCCTACCGGTACCGGCAGTGTACCTGCACCGTGCCGAACTCCTACACAGTACTCGAGTACAGTACAATACTCGGGTGTCAGACAAACAGAGTGAGGCCGGACAGATCACGAATAGCAAGACAGCTCTAGTGCGGCGATCCTAATAGACCACAAGTGCGCTACCATGGCAGCGTATGATGCGGTGACGTATATATTCTATTGTTATGCTAACCTGGGTACGAGTAAGATACACATGTGATAATCTAACACGCGTTTAGCAAATAATATCAACCTCAGCATCCCCTTTAGAGCATTTCTTCCGGATTGCCAATTACTAAAATGTAGAAAATAGTCAGCTCTATCCCGTGAGCAGCTTTGTTACCGTTTCTGGAAGGCGGTGGAACTAAGAATAGAAGACAGCAGTTACTGACCAAATACAAAGAGGCACAGTGGCAGACATCCCTCTTGATCAACTCCTGGCACTCCTGCATTTTAGCAAAGAGAGATGGATCTCCGATGATCCGAGCAGAGCCTTTGACCTCACGGCACGTCTCATCCAGCCTAGTGATGGCTCTCACAATTGTTCCCTCCAGAACGTCTGTTAGATCCGTTATCTGGCTGAAAGACATCCCCTTTGCCCATTCATAGACGACCTCCATCAGGCCAAACCGCGGTCTATTATCGAAATCGTCATTCTCCGGAGTCATTGCAATCTGATTCGCTACCTGGACCCGATTGACTCTCCTAGAAATCTCTATGATCTTCGCCTTACCTTTCTCCAACCGGGCGGTGACGGTTGGTGCAACGTCGGTTTTTTCACTGAACACGAATGCTGAAAGAAGGGCCGCAATCTCCTCGGGTTCGTATTCTGCAAGGACGTTTTCCAAAATCAATTCTGTCAGTACCAGTTCATTGGCTGAATTGATCTGTGGGCCGGTAAGCTATCCTCTCCTCAAAAATGGGTAAGTAGCATTGAGATTACTTCACAGGCCACCCTTCCCTTTAGCTGCACGTTCATATTTTCATCGATAAAGTCCAGGTCTTTTAATACCGACACGCGCTGCTCGTAGTCTGGTAAAAGCTGTAGGTTTTGGTCGGATATCAGATGTTTTAGGTTCGCAACTTCCAGCTCCAGCAAGTACTTTTTGTAGCTTGAATGAAACTAAGGTTATGAGTTAGCCTGAGCCCGAATGGAGGGGGGCAAAGTAGCTCGTTGACTTACGTGTGCCGCAAAGTTATCGCATTCGAGGCATCCGTACTGATATATTTCCCTCTCTTTTTTTCTGCGGTACTCAAGGAATTCTAATGTCGTAAGATCCTTAGCCCTTGACCAGTCAACCTCTGTCCATTCAGAGTTAGTCCGTTCAGGGTTAGGCCATTTCCCATATAAAGCTTTCAGCTCTTCCTCAACAGCTCGAACATCCTCACGAAAGCCCTGGTGTGCTCTCGAGATGTCGAGCCTGGTGATCATTGATCCTAGATACTCTATGTTGGATATATGGATAGTTTCCACTCGGAGCTTCCGTCCTTCGTATGGCGGCACCGGGGAACTTATTGAGCAAGCAATAGTGAAGGGTAAATCATCGACTGAATAGGAGCACGTTAATAATGGAAGCCGTTATCTATGGCCGAACATACCTACCTGGAGTCTTTACGGCATCCTTAGACGTAAGTGCCAAAACCTGCACAACGGCCTGTGCACCACCTGAGGCACCTTCGGTTGCCAAGAATCCAATAGCCCTATGGCCATCCTAGAGGGATACAATGAGCACGCGAGACAATCGCTACATGTAGTAGCCGCGAGAACAAACCTTTGTACTAATGGCAACCAAACGCCCTTTTGTGAAATATCTCTTCCCTGCAGTGGTCCTAGAACCACTAATAATTACTTCTTTTGAGACTTTCTTCAATTCCTCCGCTGCCAGGACAAAGGCGTCAAGATCCAGATCGCATATTTTGCAGTCCTCGCTCTGAAACTTCTTCAGCTTCTCTTGTGATTCTTGTACCTTTTGTTGATGTTTTGGTAGAAGGGTCTGAGATGTGTTTTCACTAAAACTCCGTTTGATCATCTCTTCGATTTTTAGAGCTTCCACGCGGAAAAGGTTTAGTATCATATTGTATGTCAAGCGAAACTGGCTTTGAAGCTTTGTAGGTTTTCCAAGAAGCATTTGCTTTAAAGTAGCGGCCTATATCCATTAGCTCCGGCTCTATAACAAACTTCACAATAAAGGCTTACCGGAGGCGCCTCATCCATCGGTGAAATAAGGATTACAATGCCCCGCTCGTCAAGACCCCTGCGCCCAGCGCGACCTGCCATTTGGATATACTCGCCTGGCTGAAGATCACGGAATGATTTTCCGTCATGCTTTCGATACCCAGAGAACACCACAGTGCGGGTAGGTAGATTAAGACCCATTGCGAATGTCTCCGTTGCAAACAGAACTTTGACCAATGTCTTCGCAAATAGGATCTCAACAATCTCCTTGACAATTGGCAAGAGTCCACCGTGATGCACAGCCAATCCCCTTGCCAGGAGCTCCCGCATTCTCAGTATCTGCGGCAACAACCTGTCTTCGGGCTTTAGCCTTGCGATACTCTTCTCGATTATCATATGGATAGCACTCTTCTCGGTTTGGTTGGAGAAATCAACGGTACTCAAGGCATCGGCATTCTCCTCACACCTCTTTTTAGAGAAAACGAATATAACCGCGGGAAGCAAGGTCTCTTTTTTCAGATGATGCACAAGGTGAACCCAAATATTCTTGTCTTGCGCAGTGGTTGTCCTCATACCACCTCTCCCGCTCCTTGAGAAGCCCGCAGTGCTCTGTCCACCTCGTTGGCCACCACCGCGGCCGCCTCCTCTCTGGGTTCCACCACGACCCCCACGTTGGTTCTGGCCACCACCGCGTTGACTTCCACTATGTTGCGGCCTGTCAGGTTCCTTCTTTCTGAGTGCGTTGTTTGCATCTTTCAACCCTTCCTCGAGAAACTTTTTTTCTGAATTAACAATCTTATACATAGCCTTATTCGCCCATATAAAATGCTCTAGTGGCACTGGTCTCTTAGGTGTTGAGATTACATAAATATCCTTTTTCTTCGTGCGTCCCACCCAACTGGCAAATTCGTAAGGATTGGGTACGGTTGCCGATAAAAGAATGAGATTGACATGTTCGGGAAGCATGATAATAACCTCTTCCCATACCACGCCTCTCTATCATTGCTTTGTCAAAACATCGAAATATAGGTAAACCAGTGCTCTTACTCACCTCTTGATCATTGACATAATGAACCTCGTCAAAAATAACAAATTCAACATCACGAATCAGATCGGCTCCTCTGTAAAGCATACTCCTCAAAATTTCTGTTGTCATGATTAGACAGCTGGCTTCAGGATTTATCTGCACATCTCCAGTCAAAATTCCCACGTCTTCGAAAACATGACGAAAGTCTCGAAACTTTTGGTTGCTCAAAGCTTTGATCGGCGATGTGTAGATTGCCCTGGACTTTTATAAGCGCCCAATTTCTTGTAATTAGTGAATACCAACATACTTGGTCATATGCTTTGTAGCAAGTGCAATTGCATACTCAGCGACCACAGTCTTCCCGGCGGAGGTGTGCGCAGCCACAAAAACTGAATCACCATTTTCCAAATGATAAACAGCCTCTTTCTGAAAAGTATCCAATTCGAATGGCCACTGTATAAATAATTAACATAGGGTGATTCAAGTTATTGTCCGAGTTACCTACTTCCTTGGCCATATTCGGGACCAATTCATGGAAATTGGTGATTTCTTGGTTGACATCAACCATATGAGCCCATTCCTTTGTTTTTGGCTTCAATAGCGAAGGCAGATTTCCTTTTGGTATCAACATAGGAAACTGCAATCCATTAGTACTTTAATATTAAAAAAAACAGCATACCATCTCACCTCAACAGGTAGTAAATCATCAATGGCGTCTAGCTCTGCAAGAGGGCTATCGGCCTTCTCATCATGATCACCACTGGTCTCTCCCCTTCGTCTCCTCTTAGGCTCCACATCCCCGAACTTGAAACCATCATCGTCAACCTCTTTTTCAACCGCATTGTCGTCCGGAGTTTCACCAAACATCAGCCCCCGCGTCATGCCCGGCGCAACCCTCAATAGTCCGTCTTTGCCAATTTTCTCCTCCATCAGGGCCTCCTGAAGCTCCAACTCCTCGGGCCTCTCATTTGCAGCTCCGATATCAACTCCGCCAGGACTAAACGGAAAAAAACCTGCTTTGCCTCGTACGAAATCTGCCTTTGAAGCGGGTTTTCTTAATAGTGAAGTAGAGTTCTTCGCAGTAATTGAGTGAGCAGGAACCGTAACCTCTCGGTAACCAGTGACACGACCCTCGAGGCCCTCGCGAGTGAAACGGATAACGTTACGAGACATTGAAGGGGCGAGGCCCATGAGGGAAACGTAGTCCGGTGGGTCATCCCATCGTCTGTAAACAATTAGAGTAAGATTTAGCACAAATCCGAGACAAGAACACATACTTCTGAAGCTTATTTAGCCATTCGGTAGAAAACACTGGAGAGGGTGTAAGAAATTCCTGTTGAAGCTGCTCTTGGAGCTGATATTTATCAGGCTTAACCCGTTTACGGGGCAGTTGTTGGTTTAGTATACCCTCGATCCATCCATCAGGCTTGTCGAAGTCAGCCAGAGACAACTGGTTAATGGCATCCGCGAGACTCTCGGAAGAGGCCATTGTAGAAACGTCGCTAGCCTCTAATAGACTAAAGACGCTTTTCTGGTGTATTGTAAATGGGGCAGTCAGGCGGTAGGTAGGTAAGTAAATAGTGGGCTTTGACGACAAAGGTGTTGTGAGGGGATGTTTGTGCTCAGCCAGACTATTAGGTGGGGTGGTGAATCTACCGTATTAGGTTGCCAATGTCACGTGCCTTATCGATAAGCCGGCTAAATGAAAAGGCCGCGCAGTGGAGAGAAATTAACATATCAGGGCGCACGTCTCAATCCTCTACGTCCTTTGCCAATCCCCCAAGTATTCTGCAATGCGGAGCTTTATTATAAGGTGTCACAAGTTATGATATCATACAGTTTATACATGTGTCCTGTACCGATACATCAAGCAAGAACTTGGTTAACTACCAACCGCCAAGCTCCGCCATAGCTTCCATCTCATCTGCGAATTCGTCGACAGGAGGCGCAACAGGAGTAACTTTAGGAACATCCTTCCCTTTATCAATCGGACTAGCTACTATAGCAGTTGCGCCTATAGCAGCGACACCTGCAGCACCTGCAGCAGCAATTTCATCCATCAATGCATCTAGCTCATTATCGTCCGGCCCAAAGCCTTCTTCCTCGGAATCACTAACAGGCCCGCCCAAGAACAAAGCCCCACTATTGCCCACAGCAGGAGCAATCGCACCTGTCGGTCTTGAGTACAGGTCATCATCGTTAGGTGGAATTTCGTCGCTGAGGGTTCCTGGTGCGATGTTGGTTTCTGGCCTCTCTTGGTCCAGATCCTTTTCTTGTGTATTGCTGCCTGCCTTTTTCTTATTATCCATAACCCAGCTTTCTCTCTCCATTTTCATTCTCCTGGAGTGACCGAGCTTCTCGATTATTTGAAGGGTATCTCTAAACCTGGCCTTTTTGTAAAGGTCGTCAGCCCAGAGTTGGTAGTAGGAAAGTAGTTTCGCGGCATCTCGATACTGGATGCTTTTATGTTAGCAAAATAGTGATAAAAGGGAGGAGTTGAGTCCGATTACCTCGTGGCCTTTCCCCTTGAACCTAAGTCTCTTGGGAGCCTCCCTTCTAAGTTTGGGAATCCCAATGTCCTCTCTCAAGAGCCTAGGAAGACCTGTTAGCCAACAATATCAGAACTCCTGCTTCCCGCCCTCCTCCTCCGTACCTTGTCTCATCCAACTTGACATTGACCCGCTTTCTCTTGATCTTAACTTCCTCATCAAGTCCTAAATTGTCCTTCGCCCCATCCTTCTTCTCGGGGGTAGGCGGTCTGATGGTCGTGTCGATATCCGGAATATCCGCATCGTAATCAAACAAATCGTCGTCCATATAGTTCTCATCCACGATGTTGGAAGTATCTCCCGGCATGTTGTGCAGCGTTTGTTTGTTAGGATTTGTTAAAATATTGGAAATACGCGACTGACACTTCGCTCGTGCGAGAGAAAAGCGGCGGGAAAGCGGAAGACGCGCCGCGCGTCTTGCACGGCCGTGGACCCTAGGCCACAAAATTCCGGCACCCACAGTATCGTACATACTGAAGCCATCCCAAAGAAGACTAGTGCTTAGGCACAACCCACCTTTCGTTCCACAATTATCGATCCCGCATTTCCACCAGCAGAAACGACCGAATAGCCCTTCAAATTCTCCGCTCGTGCAAACCACCATGGACGTTGTCCCGCCAAAGACCGTTCATACTGATTTCCCGGTACGTCCTCCCCCAAGAATTGAAGACACAAGTTCCAGTAACCATTGGAGAGATTAGGTTATCGACACCGACCCGTAAGATCCGAATACCCCCAATGTTTACCCCGCCAAAACCAACAGATAAACGGACAAAACTGATATCGAATCGCAGTCACTTCTTTCGTGTGCTCCGGTACGCCCGTCCATCCGATTATGCTCTCGGTGCCGGGACGGCCGCGGCAGGTCCAATTCTCTTTCTAGCGATGGAGAAAGCACACCCGTCGTTCTTGCCCAGATCCGCCATGGCACAGAGTTTGCGTCTTGTCACGGCGATCGGTGTTGCCGCGGGGTTTCTACGATACTATAAGCGGTCTTCATGTAAGCCCTGTTGATTACATACCCGCCAATGTTAGGAAAGGGAGGCTGAGGGCGACTGATGGATGGTATTTCCAGTACGATTCTGGGGATGGGCTGAAAACGCGCGGGAGGTAGAGATGGACATGAAAGAGATGGTTCAGAAGGTCAAGAATAAGGAGCCATTGTACGGAGTTTCTGTGCTTGATGCACATATGCAGGGGGTCGCTGCTCGTAACTCGCGTTACTCCCAGACATTCTTCCATGTCTTGCCGTGGTTTAACTTGGTTAACCACAATCAGGTGAGTTCCTGTCAGTTACAGAAGCTACAAGGGATTGAGATCTCTGATATTCGGAAATTAGCACGGTGTGGATACAACCAAGTACTTCCGTGCGGCGGAAGAGGAGCTGGAAAGGGAACGCCTTGCCAGGGGAGAATAGGCATCACTCCGAAAAAAAAAAAGACAGGCAGAAGCACCCATCTCCTTTAGTGTTCATTAGTTTAATGTACAAAAAATACAAGACATGCATATCAAGGAACACATTTCCCTTGGCCCCCTTCCTCTCCTACCATTCGGGATGATTTAATAGATCCTGCAAGGTTCTACCCATATCGCTCCCATCCCACACCACCCTATTATCCTTCCCGCCGGTAGTTCCCGTGATAATCGATAACCCAGTCCTATCCACAGAAATTCTTATCCGCCGAGTAGATTTATCGATAGACCACATCTCGTTAGATTGTGCTATCTGCTCCCACTTGTCATTGGTGTACCTGACCTCATTGACGATACTCCGCTCCAGACACCAGAAAAGGTACATCTCCATCTCCTTAGACGAGGTGAATATATTTTCGCCCATCAGCCGCGCCGAAACTCCATCGTGGGATGTGCCAATGATGTATCCAGTACCGTATAGTGGATGGCTAAGGGTGGTCCTCATGTTGATCTCGACCTTCCAACCGCCAGGGAGCTTTACTGTAGCCTCGCTCTCGATCCTCTCCAGGAAGGCCTCCACAGCGGTTTCTACGTTCTTGATTACGGGCTTGAGACAGTTGTGGCGGGGCTTTGTCACGAAGGCCGCGATCATCCCAGCGGATTTAACAACTTTAATTAGGTGCCTGAGTAGGTTCTGCAGATTTAGCTGATGCTGGTGATGTAAGAGGTGTGTAGTGATCGGTGTGACCATGCGGAGAGCAGGAAAGACTACTCTACGCTGGGTTAGAGGCGGTGGCGGCTTGCTGCGCTTCCTTAGGCTCATCCTGTGATTGTATGATAGGAGGATACGGAATGCCATGACGACGCCTTGCGCGAGGTTGCTGTCAGGATTGTGTATATCTAGAACCACATCGCCATCGTCCAAAGGTGCCTACTAAGCCGTTAGCTCTAGAAACCCGGGCGCACATAAAAAACGGAAACCCCTCACCATATCAATTGCTATACTCCTACCTCCCCCCAGGTCAATTGTAACCGCATCCTCACTTGTTCGTACACCTAAGTTCGCCATAAGCCTAGCTTCCCTCGCGATCTCAAAGAAGAGCTCATCCTCGTAGATAAAGTTCCTAGCCCGCTGAATCATATCCTTAACCGACCCAGAGCGTTTATTCCCACTCTGCACACTAGATCCTTTCACCTCTCCATTCTCGAGGACACGGACTCGGAGCATAGCCTTGCCATGTGAGCCAGTGGTAGCCACATCGTCCATAACCACATTGCCATCCTCCCCACGCCTCAAAGCTCCCACACCCTTGCTTTTGTACTCTGCTGCCGACTCCGCGAATCCGAACCTCACACTCAGTGTTCCCCGCTCGCCGGGCATCCGTGTTACCACCCAACCATCTTCTCGAATGGCCAGTATATGCTCCCAGTATCGTGCTTCCTTCTCCACCTCGTCGCCAAGCCCCTTGGAGGCGCCCATAAGTGTGTCAGCAGCAGAATTCAGACCCTCAACCTTCCATGCGTGGGAGATAGCTAGGTCTTCTTTAACGGACTTAGGGTCTGCCTTGCGCTGGACTTTATCAAAACCGAGGCTCCCGACTGGTACGGATCTCTTAAGCACCGGGGACATGCTTAAAGAGCCGGCTTCGGGACTGTGCAGTGACACCAAGAGGGAAACATAGTCGAGACCAAAGAGCGCATCGTTCAGTGCGTATCTATCCACCAGTATCTCATCCAATTAGCAACCCCCAATAAATGGAACCGACTAATCGTAGCCCATACCCAACTAGTTCCGACATCTCCTCTTTTGCCTTCTTTAGCTGTGTCACCCTGTCGAGCTCCTCTCCTGCTGCTAGGACAGAATTGCTAGCGCCTTCCTCGTTCTCCTCCACCGGAGAATTACCGAACAAGGCGTCGACCTCCCTCCCCTCCTCAATTTCGCTTCTCAGAATGCTCTCGTTGACGTCTCGGAAGTGCCCACGCTGATCTTGTATGCGTTTTATCAGTGACGAAACCGACTTCAGCTCTGGGTCGTCTTCCGGCCAGGATTTGAGAGATAGGAGGAGTTGATTGGAATTCATTATGATCACGAGGTTATTCTAGGCCGTAGGTATTCTTAATGTAAAATTCGGGCAGCGAATTAAATACTTATCGGATGAGAGGGAATGGTCCCGTAACACGGAGGAAACGATGGGGTTGTTGGTGGTGGGTGGGTTGAAACGAGCGACAGGGGCTGAGTCGGGTTGGTGGTCCGAGCTTGTGGGGCCGCCCTTGTGCTATATAGCTCCCGCAGGTTGTGGAAGACATCAGGTGGTTTATAAAACTGGTATCCTAGATTTCTATCGCACCCATATCCTCCTCCACCCCATCAACCAACACTGCGAGACCAAATTGCGCTAGTTTTATCATAATATTTAACCTAGAAAAACAGTGCCCTACCTCTACTTCAGACCCGGTTCGTGGGATTTCTACTTATGATATGTGGGTCCCCAATTCTGTTAACTATCACTCGTTACAGATTTCCGTACAATATCCTGCAAAATTAAAGCCGCCCTGCTTGATAACGCAGGTGCCCATTTGGGAGGGCCCTCCGTTAGTGAAATCACACATACTTTTCGCTACAGCATCCCGTCACAGGCAGATACCGGTAACGATCCGGCTCAAGAGCAAATGGCGTCAAGGAGAACATGCTAGGGAGCCGGAATGGCGATAGATATTGCGTGTTTCCCTCTTCACCTCTCAATGCTGTGTGAGGGGCTAGAATCGTTCCCACGCTTTAGATTTATTCATCCCTGGCAGACCACCGTCGAGAGGCTCGCTAGAGAAGTTCCATGACGTTCATCAACTTGAAGATATATATGCAACCAACTGCTTGCCCCTCCTCCCTCTTTTCTCTACTTGTGTTAAAATATGATAGCAACAAAATCACAATCTCTTCATCACCTCACACGTGGGGGGTGTACAATTCACTTCTAGCCGTCACTCACGAACAGATTACTTGCAAAAAAAAGCCCGCTTTGTCTATATCCGATATATTCCCTTTACTTTTAACATCAAATGATGGATGACATACCCAGGCTGACTCTGGGGATTCTTTGCTAGTAGTGATCTACCATGCTCCTGTTAGCGGCCAGATAAGGGCGATAGGGTGTTGTGGATGATTCTGGGAGTGACGGGAGAATTGGGGATCATTTAAGAGTGATATGGATTGTCCCAGAGATTTAGTGGTTCACGGGGAAGCTCCTTCAGAGATGTCTTTCCTTTGTTATTACGGGAGTGTGCGGAGGAATAGGGACACGCATGGAGGGAGAGAGATACGTATAGCAATCTATGGAAGGATAAGACTTTCATTATGTTTTACGTATACTCCTCTCTCGACCATTAGTTTGGAAGGTGGGGGGACGGGAAAGACAACAAAGATTCCGACCATACCCTTCTCATATACCGCTAAAGTCCAGAGCAATTCCGCATACTATACCACTACTTTATTTTTTAGTCACCCCGCAGCCATTCAAGCCCTCCCTCTGGTGACAGTTCCAAATTCTCACAAGATTAGGTTCCTGCGATTGAGTTACCCAGTTCAGGTACCCTCACATCTCAAGAGGGCAGAGGCGAGACAAGTTATTTATCAACCTCCCTCAGCTGATAGAGTTAGACTCCTGCTATAATTGCGAGTCATTGTGAGAAGCACATAGCTTGGATTCTCTCTGAGATCTACCCAGGACTACGCGAGCTATGCCTTAGGTGCTCGTGAGTGCTTTGAATTGACGTTTGGCCCAAGATTTCTAGGGAGACTAAATTCTTTGAAGGAGGTATAATGTGCCTCTCCCGGGGAAGGGGAGCTATGCTATTTTCTTCTCTAGATTGGCCCGGTGGCATGAGGACAACGTTATATTGTGATACGATTCCGACTAAATGCATAGATTGAAGGTCAATCTTGAACGGCTGTAGGGTAGCAGATTCTTGAAAAGTCGGAATTAACATACCATATCCTTATGTTGCCCGTATCTAGCGGTCCCGGAGGATCTCCTCCACGGGATCGAGTATCGGGATTACGGCAGCTGGGGGTCTGCTCTATATCCATATCCTAGGTATAAGGTTAACAATCAGTGCCTCTCACCCAAAGAGTTGATGCAAAATCCGCATAGACTGAGCACATCGTCCCGGGATAACACCCCAAAGGTGAGTTGAGGTGTTAGGGGCTCAGGATGTTTAACCCCATGTTTAAAGGATAAGCTTAAGCTACTCCCATGCCAGCGTTCAGGATTCAATCCCATCCGTTACAAGCACTCTACTCGGTCTGGGGGGTGGTTTTCCGGCACGAGTACGGGAATGCGGCCGAGATAGCGATAGGGTGTGAATGGAGGAAGGAAAAGTCGTGTGGATGGAAGGCATTCGTATAGTATCATTCGGAAGGAACCGCAATATCAGGGGCTTGCGAGGCGCCATACAAAAGCCGCGGATGGACTTGCGCTTATACAGCTCAAGCCCCGTAATCCTTTCAAGCATCATACCTACGCTCAAGGCGCGCGCAACGCTACCTGGCCTCCGTCAGTCCAAGAACTCTCGAGACCGAATAAGGTGCGAAGCCGTTCTGTTTCAAAACGGCCTCGGGGCTGGTAGTGGAAGGAAGCCCTGGAGGAGGCCTACCAGCAATTTTACTCTCATTCACAGATTATCATTCGACGGGTAATTCCGACACAGTCACGATAGGATGTGCAAGGGTATCATTGTCCCAGAACTCATCATTTGCGGTGAGTTGAGTGCGTCCCTCCTCAGGACGAGCGCGCAAAATGATAGCTCTAATTACGACCTGAACACCCCCCCCGCTATCATCACAAGGCTAACCCTTCGACCGAAAGACACAAAATGCAGGAAAAAAAAAAACTCCTGGAGAGAACGTAATTGGGTGTGCTTTCATACCCAGGAGGGTCATTACGACTACATTTTTATTTCACGGATCGAGTTCCTATGCCTATGCCCCGCCTGACCGGGAACTGAGGCCGTAAGAGGAAATGTATCATCAACGACTCTACTCGAGTGGATGGAGCGCCCTCCCTTCCCCCGGAGAGAAAAAAGCAAGAAGAGGGTACAAAACTAACGTTATTGCTTCCTACAATCATACCCTATCACTATTCTAGTTCACCACTAATGTAGCACCAGCGCAATTCGGTTTCACGAAGAGAGAAGCATCGCCCCTGTATACACAGTGTAACGGACCAAGAGGCTGGACGGATAAATCGATCAAGTACAGTGCCAGGATAGGGAAGAAGACAAAAAAACAGGAAACACGCGCAAGGTTCAACCACACAATCAAACACCCCCTCCCCCAACCAATCCAAGCACACTCACGAATTGTCATTTGGGGATAACTTCCGATACAGAGGACTTAACTTACATGATAATCTACCGGCAGTCAGTATGTGGAGGGAGGCTGGGCGAAGAAGGTCTTGAGTCATGAGAGGAGGAGCAACCCCGCTATCATCGCCAACCAGCACTGCAGTGGCTAGGTGCACCACGACGATATCATATTTGTGCGCAGCGGTATTCACCTATCATACGGTAGCGTATCTTCCCCGCCCCTCCCCCGCCAAGAAAGCAATTCGGTAGAAACTAAACTGTTGTAAGTTAGTCCCGCTCACAGGCTGTCACCCGGTAGGCCCCGTCGTTTCAGCCCTACTCGAACATGCGTGGGGTACAGTACGGTACTCGAGTACCGGTCGTGTGGTATGATACGGTACGGTACACCACAACCCCATGCTTACGTAAACGACATGTAGGCTGGAGGGAGCCCGCATATCGATAATACCCGTACGGCACTACGCTCGAATTACAAATTCAAAAGGGTTCAACCGCTTCCACTCGCACGTGGGTTTCACAGTACCGTACTGATACCGGTACCCGGCTGAGCGCTGGAAAGCCAAGCCTGGGCTGAATACCGTACTCTTTTGCAACGGAGGGCTAGAAGTTATCATTTTTTGTTCCAGCTGCACAGCGGAGGTTCTGGGGGTAACGTTACTCTGCCGCATACGGTAGTCTACCTACGATCGCACAACGTACTGCGGTAGTCGGGGACTGTAGAGTACTGGCACAGTACAGTGCTTACTCCCACTCTTTTGACAGAAGTGGAAAATATACCCCCTACGCACCATAAGCTACATGGAGGTGGACGACAAAGGGACTGGTCCACTACCCACTCGTCCACTTTCAACCTTGCTTCGCCGTCACCCTCCTCCACCAGAGTACAGTACCGTATGAGTCTGATACGTCTAGGAACAGCCCTCACCACGGCACCAAGGTTGGATAGAGCCATCCAGCTATCTATCATACCCGCCCTAGGCCACAAGCGCCCGGAGGACAAGGGGGCACATCTCGTATGAAGGCTCAGATACGGACAGATATTTCTTCATTCCCTGTTTCCGGGCACTTGCGGCCTGGGACAAGCATTGTCCCGCCCCAAACCATTAAGTCGCAACTCCGACGGATCTCCGTCAAACACATTCACCAAATATCACCCACGGCAAGAACACCCGAGACCCCTGTGCATGGCCACATGGGTTACAGTGCTGGCAAGTGCTAAGCTTTCGGCGAGTGGCTCAGACAGTGTAACATGAGAAGACTGACTAGGGTACCGTGGCAGATGCCGGTACCGGGGTGTGCGCCTGCAAAGAGAACCGACACTCGACCCCTCAAGAAGTAGTGGGGGGAGGAAAAATGTTTCACCACGGTATTTTCATACCCTACCCGTGACGCGGGCGGAGGGGGAGGAAGCGCACAAGATCTATCACGGAGTCAATACGGGAAGCTTCTAGGTAGAAATTAACTTCGAGTTGGGGGGATGGATGGATGGATGGAGCTCTGAGGAAAGTTTTGTGTGATGACTGAAATGTAATCACAACTCTAAATCCAACTCTCGAGCCTACCGTACATGAACCCTGGGACTTGTATTAAATTTACCTACCGTACGGCATCTTCCAATCCCAGCTGAGGTTGAGGAAAAGCGCAGACCCGAAAGCACGATTGTACTGTATCATAATGCTGCTGGTAATGCTCACTCCCGACAAGCAAGCAATCAGACAAGGAAAACCCCCTACGGTACCACCTAAACACTCACTGAACCCGCGTACTGTACGAGTACAGGTATGATAAGTCGATCAATACTGTACATCACGCCAACGACGCCAACCCCCCTCCGCCTCCACACATCCCAAAGTATCTACAGCCCCCCATGACACCAGCACAGTTTCAAAAACACAACGCCTCACTCATTCATCCATATACGATACAGTAAGTAACCAGAGCGAGGGAGAAAAAGGTAGATCCAGTTCCGCAAGTAAAAGCATCACGGGGAGTTCAAGCCTTATCGGCATCTACCTTCCTTCTTCTCCTCTCATGCCTTTTCTGTTTTACTCAAATCAAGATGATGACACAGCGATAGCCCAAGCGCATCCATCCACCCAAACAAACAAAACAAACCGAGCCTCACCCTCTCGAATTATCAAACCATACTCTCAAACTCCTCCACTACGGTAGAGCGGTGAGCCTGACGACGCCAACTTAAGGCTTGAATCTCCGCTTCTGTGATTCCCCCCCCTTCATTCATCAATTATTCCAACGTGATTCGCAGTAAGTTAGCAGTAGCACCTGTATGGCGATAAGTACTGTACTGGTACTCGTAGTGTACTCGAGTATAGTATAATATCATACCATATCTGAAAAAAAGAATGAAAAAAAAAGTACACTCTGATACTGCTCGTGTTACATAGAACTGACCGACCAGCCAGCCATCCCATGATTGCCACCAAAAAAAAAAAAAAAAAGAAACAGCGCCTCATTTTCGGGTATGATACTAGTACTTCATGCCGGACACAAACTACAGTATTATACTCGTATCTTTAACCGCCTTGCGCTGAACGAGTAACGTATGATAAAACTCGACCGTTGATGAAAAAGAATATCCTATCCTATCCTATCCTATCATACCCTTGGCCAACATTGATGTTCACTTTTCTTTTGTTTTTATTATTATTGCCATTATGATATGACACCAGATCAGCTACGGGACCTCTCCCTGGCTCTGAATACGGTGCGAGTACTCGTACAGTAGGGGCCTGGAGATGGCTCTACGGCCGCAACAGCCCGCGCTACACCGATACTGTATGATACTCGTATATACAATATCATACCGGTACTTGCCATTCATGATGTCCGTGCAGACGTACTCGTACAGTGGTGCACTTTTTTTTTTTTTTCTACATTCCGGTATCACAATGGACACAAAAAAAAAGCACCTAATATGAATATTTGCACTTATTTACCTTCGGTTGAATCCGTCTGACCTCCTGCTTTCCTGTTCCGACGGTGCCGTACAGCGGTCTATTCGGATCGCAGGGACTTGAAATACGGGCTTACCGGAGTTCTCTCTAATGGAGGTTGGCCCAAGTGCCTGTAGAGTGATAGGTTCGAGTTGCATTGTGTCCATTGACAACTGTTATAATGCTATGTAAATTTTGGAGGGAAATTGCTTGGTGTTTACCCATTGTACCCTGCTGTAATATTAAAGCTTCGACCGCAAATAACACCAACAGAAATATGGAGAAGCACTAAAAAGATGAGAGGCATTGAGGCTTAAACTCCAAACTTGTGGAACCAAATCATGCTACACCCAGAAACGGCTCTGGTGCGTGCTGTAGACGCTTTGCACGATAATGGGGAATGCGATCCTGCAAAAACCCTCCTCTTATGATACCCCAAGTCGTATTCACCAGGCCTCCAACTAGCAACTCCAATCCACCGCAATCACCGCCACTCAGAAAACTACTTTTCCTGTGGGAGTACCGGTGGTCTGCCTTCTAGCCTTTTCAGAACTCTGCAAGTCTTTCACTATGCTACCTTCTGGGATAACGTTTCGATCAAATCCGGGTCCGGTAGTCTAGTGCGCTGTTTCTTTAGGGTATGCATGTTAATAAATCCCCCCCCCGGAAAAAAATTTCTTCCAGGAGATGGTATTACAAATAAATCATATGGCCAAGTAAGAACGCCTATAGAGCTATGATAATGCCTTATTTTTATCTTATTCCTCTTGGATAAGGGAAATTGCACCCGACACCGCCAGGGCGAAAAGCAACAACAAACAAGAGGGAGGGAGAGGCATTATGAGGTGCGGAGTATCATGTGGTCTTGGACGGCACAATGTAACCTAGCCCGTGATAAGTGAGGTTAACGGGAGTGAAGAAGGATAAAATGAGAAGGATGTAAGAAGGGAGGGAGCGAATAAAGGTACCAAGAGAAAACGATGGGAATAAAAGTGCAAAATAAAGGAGGAGAAAAGCAAGACCAATACAATAGCAAAGCTAACAGAGCGACGCGAAAAAGAAAAGAAGCCGAAACTGCAGATATGTACAAGCGCAGGATGTATAAATTGACCACAAACCAATTAACGCCTCTAGTGATGGTAACGATAAAAAGGTGCAATGACGAAAATCAAATGATAGCGGATCAATAAAAGGAAAAAGGCTAAGACCCGTCGAACGTCAAACATGCAACAAAAAAGCATCAATCAATTCCTCTTCCCCGCCTCCAACTGCTCCATCTCATCACCGAACGGATCATCCTTACCCGCACCTCCCCACCACCCACTCTTTCTACCAATAATCATCCCAACCAAGGTGAGACCCACCGCACCAAGGAACAGTGCATCGAACCACCTATCCACGAACGCGGGGTCAAGGGGCGCGCCCAACGCCTGGCTGATCACAGTGCTCATGTGCGGGGGTAAATTACTCCTAAGCAAAAGTGCGGAGGCGAGGACATAGACAGCGCTGATCTGAGATACGAAGAGTGCGAGGTTCGGGTTCTCGCCTCTGACGGCATGGCCCATGACTCCTGGCGCCGCACGGGTGAGCATATTGAAGGTTGTCATGGCTGAGCCCAACGAGCCGGCAATAATGACTCCTGAGAGAGCGAAGCTAATTTGGCGGGACCAAGCAACACGGTCGAGATGCGGGTCCCAGTGCTTCGCGATGACTGCCAGGACGTTATTTATGGGATCGCTCTGCGAGAAGGAAGACCTCTTTCGGTGCAAGTGAGGGATATGGGCGAGGGAGGTCGCGATGATCCTGTAGACGCAATAAACAGAGAAGCCGTAGGAAATGGCTCGCAGTACGCGCCCAAATAAGGACCTGGCCTGTTGCTCTGATGACAGGCGGCGCTGGAGCTCTGCAAACTCTGCAGCAAGCGAAGTACGCATTGTCTCCAATCCATTAACTTCCTGGGATAATACGGCGTGTTCTGCAAAAATAGATTAGCATGATCAGCGACTTGAAATGAGGGCAGCAGTCTAGAATGCAAACCCTGAGCATCGGCATCTCCACGAATTGAAGAAAGCACTTTACTCATCAATCCTTCCTGGGAGGTCTATAAACGATCGTTCATTAGCATGGTCGTAAAACAAGATACAGCCAAGCATTAAGGACAAAAGTCTTCCCACCTTCTTGTCCCGAATCTTTTTCTCCAGGAATCTCATCCTGTTGCGTTTGCTTTCAAGCATCTCAATAGTAGCATCCAAGCCACCTTGAGCACGCGAGAGGTCAATCTCGGTAATGGGCCTCGTTTTGACGGCAAAGTTGTGCCATGGCGAGGAAACACAACCGAACCCGGCTGAAAAGTGCCAGTCAGAGAATGTTTCCCCGAGACACATATGCTTGAAGTTGAAATTAGCTAGACAATGCAAACTCACACAATAATGCCATCAACTAAATATAACTGTTAGCACTGTAGCGAGGAAAGGATCCGGAGATTGCGCTTACCGAGACACCTATCACGCCCACTCTTGCCAGGCATTCTTCCCTCAAAGTTCTAGGAGCTAGAAAGCCAAGCACCGTATTAGTGAGGCAGATGGAAACGTGAACACAGTGCAAGTAGGCAAGCAACTCCTTACAATTTCTCCAGAGGCTCTGATCCGCCTTCCTTATCGGCAACCGATCACCCAGGCTCCAGAAGACCCAAAGCCATACAGCGAAAATGGCCGACTCGAACAGAATAACGTACCGCCTTCGCCAGGTGGATATCCCGGATCCCTCAACCAAACCGTGTAATTCAAGCAGCGGCGCAACGGCAACCAAACAAATCATCAAAACCCACACGCAGCTCTGAAAGCCAGCCTTCCGAGCCGAAGCCTCCCCCCACTCACTCACCTCACATAGTATCAACTCTGCTAGCACCCCCGTCGCGCCGAAGATGGTCGAGAAGGTTATCGCTGCGATCCTTCGTTGCCCCCTATTCTCGTGGTGAGGGTGGCGCCTGCCCGCCCCGCATAGTACCGGAAAGAGCCGCTGTAGGACAGCGAGGAAAATTATGCAGAAGGTAGCGATGAATAGAAGCGACGAGAGTGCCAGATGCGATGCTGAGTGGTGCTTCACATGGTGCGGTGTACAGTCGTCATCGCAAAGATCAGGGCCAGCCAGGGTTTCCGCCGGTGGCATTTCGGTGAAGGCTGCTGCTGCTTTCCCTCGAGATGATTGACCGGAGGACTTTACCCGAGGTATGATTCGGTTAAGAAAGGCGTGCTATTCGATTGGGGTTTTCCCGCAAAGGTGTACTACAATAATTATATCGCGGGTGTTGGGAGGTTGCAGCCTGAAAATTGTTGAAAAGTTGAAAAGCTCAGAGGTAGGGATGGTGATGACAAGCTTAGGAGTGGAAACCAGTACCGGTACCGTGTTCGTACCGTCCAGTACGGGTCAAGTACTTCAAGCAGCGATCGTCTCATCGTGTTACCCATTCACCCACCATGCGGACAGAAATGCAGGGCAGCGGTGCGGAGCAGAGATATGTATCCATAAATTACTCACACAAGCAATCCGCAAACAGTCCTTTCGGGCTCCAGCCACCATTATTTCAACCCCAAAATACTCATGATGAGAGACGCCTCCCGTGATCAAGCGCACGATAGTGATTAATTATTGCGAGTTATAACCGTCCAACCGTATTAAAGAAAGCCGCTAGAGGTGGTACAGATACAAAAACGAATGAAAGAACAATCGCAGATGCAAAAAGAAAGTAAAAGCCGCAGGGTACCCCGATTACTCTGATACCGGGAGTTGTATAAGATGTAGAAGTACAAGTCTTTGGAAAGGAAACACCAGAAAAAGAAAAGGCCACCACCAACCACCACAGCGCCAAAGCAAAATATAGCTTTTGGTACCCCCGCCGGCTACGAAAAAAAAAAGGGCCAAATGAGTTTAAGAAAGAAAGCTCCTCTAGTAGCGCCAAGAAGTTGTTTAACTCCGTCTAATGAATTTGTCTAGCGTCTCACACTAAGAGATATCGATGTTTTTCGGTGGCCATTTGTCTACGATTCGGGGCCCTTCATCTGATCCTCCATATATGCGTCAAGTCGAGATTCCCTCCTAGGTAGAAGGACTCCTCGCGGCGGTGTCATCCCTAGCAAGAGGAGCGTATGCAGAGCCCATGCTTTGGCCATTGCGGAGGTCACAAAGCCCGCTAGGTTGTGCAGGCTTGCGCTCGTCGCTATCCATGGGCTTGCCGCACATGATGCAGGCGACGTGGAGCTCAACATTGTGGGGACCAAACCCACAGTACCTCTATAAAATGTATGAGTAGATAATTCCAATAAGTAAAGCAGAGTAAAGAATGACTCACGCAGAACCAATCTGGCATGTTTATAATAGGAAGGAAGGGAAAAGATGGTTTGTGAGGCCGTGGAAAGCGATGTAAGGGGGAAGAGTATGGTGGGGTCGGATGCTTTCGAGATAGAGGGGGGGCTTGGGTGGTATATGTAGCTTTGGGGGTAGTGATCGTTCTAGGGGACTGTAGTGGACTGTCTGCTCTTGGATGAGTTTGGAAGAGTGGAGTGGAAGGAGATAACGTCCCATTTTTAAACCTTTCCAGGCGTGTGAACAAAATCCAGGGCATAGGAGGACCGTAAGGCTGCATTTGGCAGACCCCAGAACACCAATGCTGATACACTGCCATAATCTCTCATCTCCCACAATTAAGTGCGCGATGATACTGAGTGCGGTGCGAAACCAACATTCATATTACGGCAAAATGACCGCCGTGGGTTCGCAGGCAGTGGTAAGGTTAGATAACACGATAAGTCACAGAAAAGCACTCCCCTCAGGTCTCATATCTGAATCGTGATTGGGGTTGGCTGGCGCAGCCAGTCCAGTGGGAGGGGGGACGCTTAATGTTCACAGGAAGATCAAGGCCTGTCGCAGCGCAGGTACAGAATGACTTCTGTTGCCTAGCATCTCCACTGTGATCGAGACCACACACTGACACAGCGTGGCCCTAAACACTCGTCTCCGCCCCATTGCACCGTACTTTTTTTTTTTTCCCTCAACGACTGGTACCTGCAGCAAGCAAGCAGCAAGGGAGACAACAAAAGTGTCAGCTTCCACCCGGCGCCCAGAATCCCTCCCATAGAACAAGCCCCAGGCCTAGAAGGTGCGCTGCCCTCACACAAGGTGAGGCACAAAATCCAAGTTATGATACCCCACCACCACCCCATCACCCCTCCCTCAATGGGTCCATCAGACGTCATGAACCTGTAAAAATGAAAATTAAAGTCAATTTTGCCCTCCCTAACCAGCATCTCAGATATACCAGAAGTTATAATGGAGCTTACAAGGGCACTCGGAAAGAAGTCTCGCCAGCTGACATTGGAGTGAGAGATCCGGTGGGTCGGTGGGTTCTGTTGTGAGGCTCAAAAGCACCCTTTTACTCGAGTATGTTTTGGTGCCTAAGCCCCCTCTCATCACTTGGCGTTTCAGAGGAAGAGCATGGTAACGTTCCGGTATGAAGTAACCCCCGGGATTCGAAATGCTTTTCCAATTTCGCGGCCGACCAAACGTGGTTTTGATGGAAAATGATCGTTAGAATATCGCGAAATTCTAAGAGCACAGCGACGTGCGCAGAATTAAATTCTGAATCATCATTTCCTTTCATTTCAATTAGAGGGAGATGAACCGGGCAGTCCCCCTTGCGCCAGTCTCCGAGTCATGCGTTAGTCCGTGTGCGCGCAAGCGACATCGTTGCATGTTGCATCGTTAACAACCGAGCGTGAATAAGTTAATGAAGAGATGCTCAGGTCGCAAAACTAACAAAACTTGGTGATGGGCCGAGAGGTGCGCCTTGCACATTAAAGCCCCGGAGCCACATTCCAGCTTCACCAAACTGTAGCTGAGGTATAGTATCGCACGCGTACGCTCGCCTTTAGTGGGAAAAAACGGTCCGGAAAGCGAACAACTGGCCGATAGTCAGCTTGAACCTTTCTTTTGTTTTTTCAATACTGAATCGTGATTAAGGCATAGTTCTTTTTTTCCCTCTTTTCACGCTATGGTACTGTACACACAACTAAGGTATGCTCCGGAAAGAGGGAACTTTGCCGTGCTCGGTCATAGCCATGACAAGTCTAAGGCTCGTTATTCGGGGTAGCAGGTACAACTGAAAAGAGGGTGTTTATTCCGCGGGAAGAGGCGGAGTCTGGGTCTGTATGAACTCACTAGTGTCTAGAACTTGGCGCTTTGTTAGAGACATCAACTCAGCAGCTGTCTGGTCCATCCCCGAGGCTTCTTCCCTCTCATCGGAGCCCGCCCTATCGTATCGTGCGCTGTAAGACTGATCCATTTCCTTCTCCCCCCCCCCGATTCCTTCCCCCGGGCATGATGCCGTACTAAAAGCTCAACCCAGGCAAACACGGACCCGGGCGAAGTACCGGCACCTGCCGTACAAGTACGATACGAACCTCCTGAGAGGTTATCGTACACTAGGGACCGGCGGACTTTAGAGATCGATCGCAGCATCCCGGGAATTCGAGATTAGAAAGAGAAAGGGAAGAAGAAAGATCGAACACCAGAACAAACCCCGAACCACCTGATTGAGGGGATTGCTCTCTGCTTATAACCCATCAAATCGAGCACACGCAAGCTTCAGCGCGTTTCAACATAAGTGGCTCAGCATTTCAACAAAAACCCCAAGTCTCAGCTCGCCCCCTGAGGTAACCCAGCAATAATCAGCGGGTCGTGATACTTGTACTCGAGGCGGTTAGGATTCGCTCGAAACGCCCGAGCACGGGTGGCTTTCGCGCTGGGGCAGGACGAGATCACCACCCCGGGAGTGCCAAGACCGGGTAAATCGCGTTGCTACGAGTAAAGTATATTGGCTTTGTTGGTCGATGCACTCGTGCCACTAGATTCAAGTGGCCGGAACCTGAGGGAGCTGCTAGACCACTTGTGCAACAGAGTTGGCGTTTAGTCTAAACGACGCAAGCGCTCGATCGCTTGATATGACCAGTCGGAATGTTTAACCTCAAGCCGAACGAAGGTGTCAATTCGCTGGACTAGCTGAGATACCAATGGTCATAATGAACCCGGTCCCTTTCCAACAAGACCCCAAAGTGCAGAGGGTCTCAAGCCACTTTTAATTCAACCCATAGATAAAGTTTACAAGTTTCAACCCCTTGATATACGGTTCTTCAATTGCCGTGTACCATCGACCCCGCGAAATTCTCAGCCACAGCATTGGGCCTACAAAAGCCATCAAGTACCCTGACTTATATATCAGCTGCTCGCTCCGGAAAAACATATGGTCAGCCGACAGATTGGATCCCAAGAGGAAAGCCCCTTGGAATAGCTAATACTCGAGAAGATTAAACCTTGATAACATATTGTGGCCAACATTCCCTAAGCCAAAGTTCCTATTCCGGGGATCATACCGGTAAGGGCCAACGCAACAAGAGCGCGGTGCAAGCATGATATGGAGAATAACTAAATCACTTTGTTGGATGCCTTGTGCAGCTCACAGGCATATATCGTTGGGGTACGGGAGCGTCCTAATGCATGCGGTATCACTCCTCCAATAACAGAGTTCACCCCCATACAAACCGTATCCTCCGAAAAAGAAAAAAAAACATGGAAACCCGGTTTGCCGACACGAAAAGCGCCCACCAAAACCAGTCTCACCAATGGCTCCCTCTGAGAGTCTGCAAAGGCACCATCCGGGCCACCTGTGGAACAAATTGAGCCAGTTTGCGAATCATTTGCCCCGACACACTTCAATTCGACCAGCTCAAAGATCACTACTATTGGGGTTCTTACTCGGAAAGTCTTTCGTGGTGTGATACCGGATTGAACGAAGTAGTAACTCTTATTCTACGATAGGGAACCATGGTCCCGCTTACCAGCCACCCTGGCCGCGTTCGGACATTAGGATATCCTGAGGTCTTCACGCTTCTCTATTATTTGTGGCTGCAGCATTTGCTACCCCCAAATGACCATACCCTTGAGAGTAATATCCAGCGGGACATAGCCCCAAGGCATCGAGGCAATAACCACTCCGCGAGAACACCGATGCAACCTTTTGAGTCACATCAAACCGCCGCCAAAATACATCTGGATTCCAGCCAGGACGGGCAAACGCAAAACACACAACACGTGCTCCTAGGACTGCTGAATTGAACAATTTGGCCCGGAGTAACGAAACTTCTCACAAACCAACTCCAAAGACCACGCCAAAACTCTAAAGTCACACTCCCAAGTCCCATAAGCACACTCAGCATAACACCAATTCCCTAAGTCCCCTCCTACTCCGTCTTCTCGTTCCAGGCAAGCAATATCCAAAATACGAATCGCGAGCTAGTCCCGGCGCTCGGATACCTACGGATTTATTTGCCACACATTTCGCGGACCCCCGTTCTCTCATACTTCTTGCATAGAGCGAGTAAAGTCACGGAAACATCCCCAGTCCCTAGAACACCAGCCGGCAGGAAAAGGCGATCATTGACACCCACAACAGGCGCACCCCTCCCCCACCCCTAACCTCCAATTGACCGACCACCCCTGGGCCAACAGGCGGAACTACCCACTACTATATACAACGCAACCCTCCACTATTCAAGTCCGACAGCACCCAAACTATAGGTCACACACTCGCCACCTACCTACCCACATCACCTCCGCCGATTATTCGCTCCTAGAACAGGCCAAAGGGACAGACAGGCACAAGCCAACCACTTGATAGACACCCGATCAACACAAACCCCGCCATGGGGCCTTTCGGAACCTCTCCGCTAACAAACCCCCAGTCCCCACCAACAGATATCAAACTTTAGGGGGTTTCTGAGAAGAAATAAAAACGCAACCTATATGCAAGTTCAGGAGGAGGAAAAAAGAAAAAAAGAAGGGGGCTGGGTCGACCGCAAGACGTTCCATAGCACCCCAGTGCAATACATTATCGACAACATTCTCACAGCACTCGCGCGATTTCCCTAAATCTTACCATCATACCTATCCAGAAGCGGGACCCGGCTACCAATCACAAGATATGATTCAGATATGAAGATTAATTTTGATTGGCAGGTTAAACTACCGGTACAGGCGTGGCAGGCACCGCGTGAGTTGGGTTTTTTTTGGGGGGGGCGGGGGATGCGTCACCTGTATGGCCCGTGCCCGGGCACCGTGCACAGTAGGGAGGTGTGCTGGTATGGGTGTTTAGCGATACCAGTAGCCGGGGCGATAACGATAGTGGTTGATGCGGGGTGAAGTGCAGGAGTTTTCGGCTGCGGGTGCCTCACGTTGACGACGACTATCCCCATTTTCCGGGGGTTTACCGAAGCAGGCAGACAGGCGGGCGGGCAGGCGGGGAGGCAAGCAGGCGGGACAGGTGATCTGCGTTGATGATTTGTCCAAGCTAGGTACCGGCAGTATTCTCGTAATGCTGATACCCGTAAAAAAAAATGCTATTGGACACCACCAAAATACTGGTGCTCTGATCAATCTTGGCCCTACGTGACAGTAGCATCATAGCCCGTTTCACTGACCTCAAAGGCGGTACGAGCGGCGGCGGGGCCAACTGCCGCCCCCGGCGGTAGCTATCCCCCAGATCTCGTATACCAGTGACGCCGCCTTTCACAGTCCATCCCATAACCTACACGCAGGGAACCAAAAGCCCCCGAATCAAATCTGTATGATACCAACGGGGTACGCCCAGATACAAGTGCGTACCCTCCGAGTATGGTATAATATGATAAATAAAATATGGTGCCATCATACCAAAGGCCATCAACGACAAAGTCTAAGGCAATTGTCACGAAAGGCCAGCATGCACATAAAAATGACACTGTACGACACCAACTTTTCCAGAAACCTCATTCACACTATCATAGCTATGTCGGGTTTATTTATTTATTTATTTATTTATTTGTCACTACTCGACGATGCCTATATCAAGTACGAGTTATCCAGGCATTACATAGCCCTCCAGGCTTCTCGATCGTTGGAAGGAGCTTTTTGAATTACAGAAACTTTTATAACTTAACCCCTTTTCCCCCGTCCTTTTTTTTTTCTTTTCTTTCTTCTTTTCAGGTCCTCGTATCAAGATGAGCCCACACCCGCACATCCCAGGAACCCCCCTCGCTCAAGGCTTCCATTCCAGAGCACCGATACGAGGAATCATAAATTAAGTTAGAGCCCAAACCCCAATCACCATAGGACCGACACGATTAAAACCCACCAACCTTCTTTCTAAACTTAGCAGGTAAGGTATCATAGCTGGGGGGAGGAGGCATATCATAGAAAGAAGCCCGCTCCCTTTACGAATCCTCAAAGATTAACTCGACACCCCTTAGCACCGAGTATGATATCTTAAAAAGATATAAAGAAAGGACACCACCCCATCGCACTCACGGGTGGGACTCCGGCTCTGAAATCGATCTATTGTAACTATCATAGTATGTAGACGTCACGAAAGATGGACACCGGAAGCACAAGGGAAAGCGCAAAAGTCGGAGAAGAGAGAGGAAGAGGGAGGGATCTACCGTGGAACCTCTTCGCATAGCTATCACATATCCGGTACGATACGATACGATATATAACACCAATCGAACAGCACTCGTACGACATCTAGGAATTAGTCTACAGGAAAATGTGGGGCGTTGAACCCCACACACAAACAAACTTAATAATAATGTTCACTGTACCCCCTATAACAGGGGATTAAAGGAACGGTTAACCGGCGTTTGCCTATATTAGTTGTATCATATAGATGTGTGGGTTGGGGGGGGTTTTTTTATTTTATTACCCGACACTCGGTGAAGACGACCGGCGGCATGAATATGATATTATACGATGATGTCGAGGTGGGGATGGGTATGGTAGATTATTACACTGCGTGCAATCGTTTCATAACCGGATGGACAGATAGATAGATAGACAGTAAGTAAGTAAGTTGAGTGAAGATGCAACTCTAGAATCCCTTCAACGAGGAATTCGAACGAGTGATATTACTTAATCGCCCACTCTAAAATACCAGGTCGGAAAGGGAAGAAAAGAAAGAAAAGAAAAGAAAGAGCTTATAATCACGCCCTCCAACACCATCAATCATGGCAAGGCACCAAACCCCACCGAGACACCAACAAAAGTCGATCAGTCGGTCAGTCAGTGAGGAGTCCATCTCATCATATCATGTCATACGACGCCCAAACTTTTTTTTCTCTTTTCTTCGAATTCCCGAACCTACGATGAAACCGTGGATAAAAGATAAATATAAAGAAGGAAGGCGGGGGATGTTCGTCTAACTCGACCCAAAGATGGGACATGACAAACATCCGTTCGAGTTTGTGCCCAGTTCCAGATTTGGGGCTGGTCCGGGCCCATTGGTGAAAAGAAAAAAAAAACTGCACGGGTGAGACAGGCTGCTGCTCAATCGTGAATATCTACTGTATCATACGTAGACCAGATCGGAACCGCAGTGGATGATTCACAGTTTCTCACTCGTACGTGGTGGTTATGGTATGATGGTGACAGTCGAGGAGTGGCGAGGTATATGGTGTAAGAGGGAGGAGGGGAATGGTGATTGGTTTGTACTGACTGTGCGGTGGGGCGGTTGGTATGCCCGCGGATGGCAATTAATTTCGTTCGAGGTATCATAACTCCGGTAGGATTAGAATATCGCGGGTTGGATGGAGTGCATCGTACAGTATCATGCTTGTAGGCTGCTCAGTCGCGAGTATTGTGCTAACGCTAGTAACTGGTACTCGGTACTTCCGAATAGCTACAGCGTCTGAATCTCCTACATACATACATACAGATATGAACTACGGTACCGGTAGGTGGGTGCAGCGCAGCGCAGTGAGTCGTTCATAATGTCTCACTCGTGCGCGGGTGGAGTCTGAGACTTCGTGTGTGGGCGGGTAGGGACGTGGGCGGGAGGGGGCCGGTTGGTCTTTGTGTCATACGAGTTTGGGATGGGATGGGATGGGATTCCTCAGTGTGGCCCGTGCGTTATTGGGCTACCGATGGACCGGTCATGCTCCGGTGCGAGTATGATGCCGAACCAGTCCGACTATTCCAGGGTGCAAACAATGTCCTCCTGTCCATGGAACCCACCATGTTTGTATAAAAAAAACACATACGCCCCATCCGGTCCCCGGGTGGGCCGCGCGTTGCAAGCTACTATACGATCGCAAAACACTGAAATACGTGACCCGCCCAAACACACAGTCTCCACCCATTGGGCTGTAAGCTAGGGTTACCAAGTTTCGGCCGATCGGTAGCGAACTGTATTTGGGTACCGGCATTCCTTCTTGTAACTCTAAACAACCCACTCAATACCAATGATTGACTCGAGCTGCACATCAGCGGCCCGGGAAGATCGCCCAAGCCAGGCAGGTATGATAGGCAGGTAATCGCAAGACATCATTCGCTGGCTGGGTTTTTGATACGCTTGGGGTTGGGTGCAAATCTTTTGGCGGAGCAGCAGTTACCGCACTCGACTCGCAAGAGTGAAAGGTGAATAAGAAAAATAAAATGAAAGAAAGGTCCGGCCGCTCCCAGAGCACATGCCTTGCTTCAACGGACTGGATAACCTGACTTGAACGACTTTGAATAAACTGAATTGATCCGCCCGCCCATGCCATGCATAACACCCCAAGTAAAAGTAAAGTACCATACCGAACGTGGAAAAGGGAATCTCTGAAAATGAGACGAAAAAAAAAAAGTACAATAGGAGATCTGAATTTTTAACAAAACCTTGATAAAAAGCAATTGTGCCTCCCAGAGTAAAAAGGAAATGAAGTATCCACAGTTCTCGGCCAAGAGGTGATGATGACGATGATGAAAATAACAAGTAGGAAAAAACGTCAAGTGTATCGTGCAAGCCTCCCAAATAGAATTAGGAAAAAGAAAAAATGCCCCAGAAAGCGCCAAAAGGAAAAACAAAAACGATAGGGAAAACACAATCAAGTACAATTGGCGACGGGAAAACGCCATCTGCGTGGAATGAGAAGGGAAAAAAACGGCCAGAGGTATCAAAGTTGAAGACGAGTGCAGTAGGGTACAATGCTGGGTGAGTGGGTGTAGCCATGAATGTTTTCTCTGTCATGTTTTGTTTCATGTAGGTAGAGCTCAGATAACAACGCAACCACTAGGAGAGAACCTATCATACGTTAGAGATGCCGCAAATATCAAATGGGCCCGCATGGGGTACGATTGGGTGAAGTATTACCAGCGATGAGTTTCGATCTTCTTGATCCAGCCTACCACAATTTGCAGTCGCTCTCTAACGCTCGTGGAGCACAGCAGACGGTATTTCTCCGCTTCCGTCACCGGCAAAATGCTCGCGAGCCAATACGGAAAAAGAGCCGGATCATCCGGGCGTTGTCCAAAGGCCAGAATATTGTTTTCGTGGAGCCATGGAGCCGATATCGCCTGCATCTGGTCGACAAATTGGTGGCCAATATGCAACAGGGTCTGCGTGGGCAAACCCATCCAGGGGACCTGCGCTTCCTGAGCACCGGACAGGCAGAGAGCCGTCTCCAGCGCTTCGATGGCCTCCTCCTCGATGATCGGGATGTCGTCCACACGTTCCACGTCCGCCACGATATACTCATCTCGGATGCCCCATCTCTTGACCCTGAAACGTGAAACGCCAACGGTCCAAACATCGCTGCGGCCATCGGGATACATGTTTACCCCCTCGATTTGCAGCATAGTCCCATACTGCATGAAGGGCGTGACACCGAGATCGCCCTGCGGTGCACCCGTACGATTCGGCAGCAGCATCCCGAATTTCCTAGTACCACTCTCGCAAGCCCGTCGCACCATGAGTCTATAGCGAGGCTCAAAAATATGTAGAGGCGTAGGCATCCCAGGATAAGAGGCCGTACAGACAAATATCGGGGTCAACAGCCCGCCATCACCACTCCCAGCCATCGACTCGATAGCCCCAGCCAAGGCCCGTTGGGAAAGAGCCTCCGGACATAGCCCCACCAGTAATTCCGTTAGTCTCTTATTGCTAGACTGTGCCGGTAGTACGGATGGAAGGTGCATCAACCGTCGACAGGAGGGGCAGTGTCGAGAATGGTCCAGAACCCGCTCCAGGCATCCCCGGCAGAAAGTGTGGCCACAATAAGTCGTGACGGGATCCAAAAGCATTCCATAACAAACCTGACACTCCAAATCCGTCCGAGCCTTGTCCATCAATCTCTCCAGAGCGTCGTAGTCCAGGTAGGAAGGGCCAAAATTGTCGCCCAACAGAGGAGTGCATGTCACATCCTCGTCATGGTATAATTCCGCCTGCTTTGAAAGGCAATATATAGCAGCCAACCGCCCCCCATACATCCGCCTCCTCCGCTCTTCATAACCTCCCGCGCAGCCAACAGTCACAACCACTTCCAACGCCGTGTCCTCCGTAAACCGCGTCTGCGATCCCAGCTCCTTATCCACAATCTCCATCACCTTTGCCAGGGTAACATCCAAATTACAGTCGGCAGCAGAATGTTCCTTCCCGCAATCCGGAAAGGGGCACGAAAATCCTTCCCGTCGACCGGCGGTGCTGGGGTACGAGATGTTTTGGCGAACGTAGCATTCGGGCATGCATTTGTGGCAGAGCGAGTTGCCGCAGGGTAAGGTCCTAGGGGATCGCAGAGGTAACGAACATACCGAGCATTGTGTAAGCCGTACGATAGCGCGGGCGTCTTGAAAAGCATCGAGTCCCGGCCGCGGCGAGATATCGGGGGAAGGTAGAGCTTTCTCCACGACATTGTCCGCGGCCGGCTCGAGAATCGTTGTGCGCCCTTCACCCGGTTTGGGCTCCGGGGCATCTATGAAAAGGTGTAGCGGCTCCAACTTGACGGCGTTATAACAGGAAGGGTCGGGATAAAGGGTAGATGATATCTCTCGTCCGCCGTCAATCCATGCAAGAGCTTATGCGTGTGGTTCAAGTGGAATGGGGGGGGGGGGTAGGTAGAGATGGTGGGATGAGGGAAACAAGGAAGGGGAAAGGGAAAGGGAAGGAAAAAAAATAAAAATAAAAAAAATAAAAGTAAAGAACACAGGCCTTTAGCAAGGGGATGAGGGAAGGGGGAGGGGAGGAAAAATGAACAAAAGGCCCTGTTCGAATGCGGGGCGGGTTTGGGGACGCCGATTGGTGATCCTGCGGTGGACGAACGCCAGCCGCAAGGTACGCGGGAAATGATTTGGGTTGAGGCAAACCCACTTTTTTTTTTTTTTTTTCGCCACACACAGCCAGCAGCTCTTGAAGGAGGCAGGAGTATGTGGAATCCAGGTCCCTTTTAATGGATAGAAATCCTGGCGCCCACTCCTCGGGAACTATGCCGTCTTCCGCAGCTCCTGCAAGCTAATTCCGTCCTGTTTCCAAGCTGCGGGGAATTTCCCCCTAGGAGTGGTCGAGAAGTATTAGGTTCTGCACTGCAGTTGGTGGGAGGAATAATGGGGAGGGAGGGAGGGAGGGAAGTGAAAGGGAAGAGTTGGCGCGTGAAGCAGGTAGCTCAAGAAGGAGTGAAAAGTGAAGGAGTGAGTGACCGGGATGTAGGGGGTTGGAAGGAGAACAGGGAGTGATGTGGGTGAGGTAAAGGGAAGAAAGCGTGAGGGAGAGTTAGGGGAGGAGGAGGAGTTAAACGGAAGGCCGAAGAGAAACGAGAGGCCGATTCAATGCTTCGATCTCGATTGATGATCGACTCCTTGATTTCTCGATGGTGGCAAGAGAGGTGTACGAGTACACTTGGAATGGGGGAACGTGCCAGCGCTGACCACGAGCAACAACAACAGACAGCAAGAGAGGGAAGGAGAAGGGAAGGGATGAAGAGAGAGAGAGAGAGAGAGAGAGAAAGAAAGAGAGAAAGGAACAGACAAGATGGAGCTTTGAGGAGAGACGACCTCTTTTTCGTGACCCAGCAGAGAGATGTTAAAACCCAAGGCTACACCAACATCTGGACTGTTCTTGAAAGGGGGAAGGGTGTTGGACAGGATAGGAGGGCAAAGTTTACGTTATTTTTATTTATTCCTCTCCCCTTCTTTCCCTTCCTCGGCTTCTGCTTTTTCGGTTTGACCCTGTCTT
>LN891013.1:122625-159747 GCA_900010015.1 Tuber aestivum | reverse complement strand
TTTCCGCTGCGCAGCACAAAGTTGCGTGGGGGTGGGAAACGATACGATACGATACGATAACGGAAGGCGGTACGGTACGATATGTGATATCCGAACATCTTGCAAGTCGTCCAAGTCTTCTTTCCTCCCCCCCCCGCCGTGAGCAAACATTACTTCTTTCGCGTTTCTTTTTCTTTTCTTTTTCTACTTCTTTTACTCGCGGATGGGAATACTCGAGCGATGAATGATAAATGCCCATGCATTCCTTTCCATCTGTTTTTTTTTTTAAGTTACGGTATTATATGTGCAGTATCATACTCGAGTACAGCACAGTATGATGGAGACAAAAAAAATATAACTTAAAAAGTTTGCGGAAAGCAAACTATGATAGAACGTTTACCGTAGGGCTAAAACTCCTCCAAAAAAACCTATGATACAAATCGGACACGCTACAGTTATGATGTTATACCTCAATGTCACACTTACTATATAACTTACCACCGTTACCGTACAGTATTCCACCATAGTTACCGTCTCCCCCATTTCCCTTCCCCGGTTCCATCTACAGCATCATATCATATCATCATCATCATCCCTCACGCTCCTTTATCTTCGCCCCTCCATCCACATGCAACACACGCATGCACGAACGCATGGACGCACGCGTGGATGCATACATGCATCCATCGGAGACTAACAGCTACGGTACGATAAAAAAAACCCCACCGGATGATATGATAACGTACCGCTATCGAGGCGCACACTCTTTTCTTCTACTCCTACGGTACTTGGACTCGTGCGTTTCCCTTGCCTGCCTGCCTGCCTGCCTGCATACATACATACATGCGTGTACAGTACAGTACAGTACCGTTTACTGGTAGGGTATGGTAGCTCGTGCGGAACGCCCACCACCTACCCCCACGCAACTATGTTGAAAGAAAGAAAGAAAGAAATATATGAACGGTAGGGTGCGCTGCGAGATGATATGATATGATATGATATGATGTGATGCAATGTGATGTGGTGGTGGTGTACTTTTGTGCCCGTATAAACTTGGGGATAAGATAGATGAAAAAGGGAGCAAAGAACGAAACGGAGCAGGACAAGTCAGGTCAGGAGGGTAGAGAACGAGAGCATGTCCACAATCCCCAACCCGGTCCAGTGTCCCCTTCATCATCCCATACTCCGGGGACTTGGCCCGGCCGCTACAATGTAACCTACGGTACCAGTGTGGCCTTTTCCTTATATATATAATAAAAATACACGAGGAATGAACGGGCCCGTAATTTAATGTACACAGATGGATAGCCCAGATGCCGTCGAGAGGAAATGAAGAAAATGATGTAAGGGAAAAAGCAAGGAAGGGGAAGAAAAAAAGTGACAATTCAGAAGAGGAGAAACAAGATGGAATTGGGAAGGGAATGGAATGCACCCAATTGGACAGAAAAGAGAGGGAGAGGGAGGTCGACGAAAAAGCCAGACAATGCAAATCATCACAGAGAAGAAAGGAAAAAAAAAAGATAAAAAAGAGATAAAAAGAAATGACATGTATAGAAATTTCTCTTCCATCCCATTGCCCTATATGGTACCTCCCGAACCCGAACCCGACTTTCTTTCCCTCTTCCGGCCACTGATAACCTCCTTGTCAAAGTCCCTACAGAGTACCGGTGTCGGGGGATTCAACCCCCGAGTCAGCCCGGTCCTCCGCAAAAACCCTCTCCACCACTGACTTCTCAAAGAGGTCAAGTATAAACCGCCGAACGTGCTGCCGATATCGGAAAGATTCAATAAGCGTCATCACTCGCCGGAAGAGATCTGGGGATTGGAATTGCGTCACGTGACTAGCTTTAAGCCTATTATTACCCGCATTAGTTACCCTCTCCTTTCCCTTTGTATGTATCACTAGTCACAAAAAAAAAAGGGAAAAAAAAAGACTATCCGGATCCCTACCGATTCAATTCCTTGGTGGAACCGCTCTCGAGGATATGGTTATTTAGGTTCGCGATTGCCGTCAGTATCTTTGCATCCACCGGGTCATCGCCGATCACCGAGGAAAGTGGTGAGGGTCTATTTATCTGGTTCGTTTCGTCCCCTGTATGGTGCCAGGGTGCTACCTGTGGGTAAAATAAAATAAAATAAATCAAGTCAGTTATCTTATATCGCTACTCACTCACTCCAGTGTGCGTGTGGCGATACTATGGTAGTAGTTCGCCAAGGCTTTTGGTTCTGCGAATACGGAACTTACGGAAAGAAGACGTCCGAGCTTCAAAGGGATACAGAACCCTAGCGATTCTCCCATGGTGGACGTTGTGCCATCCCATCCGTACTCAAGAAGGATCTCCAGACCCTGCATAGTCCTGGATATCAAGCCGAGAACGAAAAACGCTGTACCCTTGAGCGTTAATACTTGGGATTCCTCCGCGATCTTGACAATAGACTCCACTATGTCGGCTTCTTCCAGGAACGGTGCGCCGAAAGGCATTGAGCCAATATTTCCAACCGCCCAGAGGCACCCCTTGACTTTGGTGACGACCTCTGCCTCTTCCTCCTCCCGGCCATGCTCCCGGATATACAATGCAAAGTCGTTAAAGTGGCCCTTTTCTCTTAACAAAATGCATCCTTCGCTTGTCCTTGCCAACTCTCGATAGAAATGTGGTGGCACTATCCCCATCATGTCTCGGTCAATCGTATTAATGTCGCCTGACCGCTTCTTCAGCGGTTCTTCATCAGCAAACGCCCGGGCCAGGGATGCCTCGACCGTCAGAACATATGAATCATTCCTGCCCTGTCGAAGTGTCAGCACTTGCATAGACTAAAGTGTGGTTTTCAGCATATCTCACGTGAAACCAATCGTCCATTTCCCGATTAATATAATCAAGCTCATTGAGGTAGTGGTACCCAACAGACGTTGACAGGAATCGTAACAGCAGCGGGGCGCCAATTTCGCCAAGATGGTCCAGTGCAGGTCGACACTTCACCACATACTCTAGACTATGTGTGATATTGCATGCTTCCTCGAGGATTTTCACCGCTGTTTCACAAACCTCGACGTCGGGATCATAGAGTTGGGTAATGAGGAGCCGTATAGCCCATTCCGCGGTCTCGTTTGTCTTGGAGTCTGTAGGGGTCTGTGACGACTGTGCGGTTGAGATAAGGCTGCGGAGGTGGCTGGTAGCAAACAATCGGACGCTCTATGACCTTTTAGCAAGATCTCGCCGAAAAGCACCGGTCGGGTAGAACCCACCTTAAGGCCCATTGTCAATGCTTTGGACAAAATGATGCGGGGGTGCCCCTCCCTATCGTGTTCATGAGATCGCAATCCACAAGTGAATCACCGCTTAGATCTGGACCTTGAGTAGACTTACAGGGTAAAGTCCATGTTGGACACGAATAGCTCCAGAAGGTCTGGCCTATCGAGGGAATCGCTAATGTGATAAAACATGTTGAACATGCGCCAACGCTCCATCATTCTGTACACAAGTCAGAAATTTGAACTCCGAGAAGCCCAACGCTCAATACGTACGCAAGGCCTTTCGGATCACTACTTAGCACCCCCAACATGGCAAAGTATCCACAACTGAGGGTACCGATCAATCTGGAGGTAGAAAATAGAGGCTCGGGCGAGGTTATTCCGCTCATCTATCAAAAACGTCAACCTACGTCCAAGATCCCTTCTAGCAGACGAAAACCCACTCTATCCAGTTGAGCCAGGCATTCAGCAATTTGCCGAAGTATTTTATTCTCACTCAGATATCGAACACCCTCGGGAGTTTGGAGGAGAGTATGGAACAAAGCACATCCCGTCCTGACATATCTTTGGTTGGGCTTGGTGTTCTTAACGTCCGAGAATTTGTACTTAAAGGGCCGATAGAAGGACATCAACCTCTTCATAAATTTCGTCCCTTTTATCGCTTCATCAAGTCTTTTGGGATTAAGTAATGGGCCTTGAATCATCTCATTGAGGGCATCCCAATTCCACTTTGTATGGCTTTTTGCGTTCAAAACCCCACTATCCACTATCAGACCAGAAAAATGGCGATCATCGATCGCCATATATATCTTCAACTTTGCTTGTTCAACCTGTCCTTGCCCTCTTTTTCCATCATCAACAGACACCCGTTGTGGTACTTGTGCGGTGGCTAGAGATCGGTGTAATGTCCGGTTGAGGCTATCTATCTGGTATACTGCAGCTGACGCAGCAAACCTCGTTGGGACACGGAAGTTTGATGCTGATGTGAAGAGATCCGGGAGGAGCTGTAAACGGGCGCTGTAGGTGCTCGGCAGCAGACGACTTGCGAGCTTGAGAATCTCTCCGAGCAAAAGCGTTGTTTTTCGTACAATGGCTGGATCACTGTTATCTTCTACCAGCGCCATCAAAGACTATGTGAACAGTTAGAAAATATTGCCACGACGGAGAGTTCTTAGTATACCCTCAATAGGTCAGCCTCAAAGAATACAGCCAGAAGTAAAGCCGTGAAATGCTCCACCAGATTTCCTTGGTATGCATCATCCACTCTCGGAGGCTTAGGAGCATCAGATTCAGACTTGAGGTTTGTTACTCTCCCATAAGCTTTTTTTTTTAAAAAAAAAAAAATTTATCAGCAAGCGCGCAAGAAGTGACAGTCTGATAAACACGAAATGCACATACTAGTAAGTCTACGCCCAGCAATAAAGGTAGATGACCAAGAAGGGGGCTTTATCCGAAATATATCGAAGAATAATTCCAAGATAATATCCTAAATCTCGCTATTGAGCTAACGGAGAAATACCCAATGGAATTGTGTCTTGCTCACCCGAACGCTTGAAGATGGTATAGATAAGGCCGCGACTAAAGATTTTGGGGCTCGAAGATCATACATGGACAATACCAAAAGGCCTGTCCGGGCGGTTAGAAACAAAAATCGTGCACACCTATGGCTCCCAAGAGGTTGTTACCTGGCCACGATTTCAGCATGCAACTAATTACTTTCGCACTAGATCTCAGTCTCTCCTCTGGTGCAGGAGATTTTTCCGAGTATGAGTCGGTAAAAACAGAGAACACGATCTAGCCACAACCAGTCAGTAAAACCAGCAGCCCAATCGAGGTAAGAAAAACCTTACCTCCAGGTCGTTGCCAGGCCGGATATATTTTCTGGTCGCTGGTAAATCTAACAAGTATAAGAACGCCAAAGAAATGGTATCAGATAATTCATAAGGCCCTTCAGACAGGACCTGGGTCAGAACTCTGACCCCTCCAGCCGATACAACGAGTGATGGATTGAGAATCACTAAATTGTCAGCACGAAAAAAAAAAGGGGGGTAAAGTGGAGCAGACGGAGGCTTTACTGACAAATCTCTGCTAATGTTTCCATAGAGACGCCTCGTAGCCTGTCGTCAACCTGTTCCGCGCACGCAACAATCGCTCTAACGACCCCCCGTGATATCTCTTGTACACCACCGGGAACCTCAATAAAGGCACGTACAAACTTTAACGCCTGTTCACGCTCGACGTTGGCCCTAGACTCCTTAACCAAGGAGCTACTTCAATCAGTTTGGGACACAAACCATAAAGATGGACCGCAAGTCGATCTTACATTATGGTAATCTCGTCAGTGTATAGGGCTCTGATGGCCTTCAGAGACTGCAGGTCTGTTATTGCATATCTTGCAATGCGATATCCAGCCGCCACAACCTCCTTGTTTTCATTGAGAAGCATGCTCTGTATCCGGTTCCCAAAAGTATTCCAAGCCAATTCATACTTCAGGTTGGGGTGCCGTTTAAACAATGCCACCAAGCTATTGGCCTTCTCAACGTAGTACTCTGGTCTCCTGCCCGCCTCCTCCAAATCTCTCAATAACTCAGTAAGCGATAGTGTTGGTGATTCGCTTCCAGGATCCTCCCATTCTGGGGCACCAGAGATAGCAAGTCCATTATTGGCAGATGCCGGTCTTATCGGCTCTCCTTTGAACTTGTTTGCAGCTCTTGTCACTCCCGGGATTTCTCTGGGCTTTGTGATGGCTTCGATACGGCTCATGAGCTGTGATATCTCTTGGTTCCTTGCATTGTACTCCTTCTCGACCTGATTTCTCGCTTGCTTCGCTTCCTTGGGTTTCTTCGTATCCAACACTTGTAAAAGATTCTCGGCTCCTTCCTTATATTTGATCGCTTTGTTAAGTTGATCGGTGAGCTCTTCTACTAATCTCTCAGAAGACATTGGGCTTGGAGGGTCCGAGGATTCCTCGACAAAAGCGTTCGGTGTCATGGCCACAATGGTATTCGTACTTCGCAAGCTTGTGCTAAAGCTCCCGGGGCCATTCGGGGTAGGATTCCCTATGGTAGTGCCCAAACTTGAGCCTGCACGATTGCCATTGGGCTGGCGCGGATGTAGTAGGCCATCCCGATCCCCTCCACTCGCCCCACGGACCCTTGGCCCCGGGGACGAGGCACCCGACACCGACTTTGGGGAAGTTGTCAAGGCGTTGGACATGGTGTGAACTCCCACGAGCCGGACCTATTTGGGGCAATAGTCGGGTGGAAAGTTGAGCATGGGATGTTTGCTTCTCCGCCGTTCGGAATGCAAGATAGAGGTGATGTAGTAGCGAGATTTTCGGAGCTAGGTGAGCGACCAATGAAACGGGCGGTAGATCCGAACGAGGCTTGCCGTGGCAGGCAAAATGTATGCAGCAAGGGTACAGGCTCGCGCCCAAGAAACCGGGTAATAGAAAAGTCCGAAGCGAAGAGGCGGGGTCGATTGCTGAGCGGGCAGGTTCTGATGGGGGGTTATCGCGGGGGGGTTTAGATGTGGAGTGTCGAGTCGAGGGCTGTCTCGGCGCGCAACGAAGCACGGTGGTCAGGGATCCCGCTGGTTATTTCGACCCTTCTGGTTGTGTCTGTCTCACTCACTCGTAATCACAAGTAACACAAAGGGTTTCCATCCAATTCACCCATTATCACCCGATATCCATCAGCTCCGGCCCCACTCCGCAATACGACAGGCAACAGCCCTATCGCTTTATCGCTGCGGTATCTGAGGGTCCCCCCCCCCGGGTGTGTGAACATTCACACCGCAATAATTGCGTACCGTTATCGACAATATCGGGACATCACTTTTACCGGTGTTGGCAGGACTCTGGCAGATCAAAGGATTTCGCAGTTATTATCCGACACTCCAGACCCTCACACCCACATCCAAAAACATGCCGGCACGTTAATACCGACAGGCGAGTGCCTATACTCGTACTTGTAATTCGTACACATCAGGGGCGAGGTCCCCCACAGCCACGACAAAAAGATTGGACCTGCACGGTATTCTGTGGGCCTCTGTCGGGGCGGTTATCGGCAGAAATGAATCACTTCCATTATGCAGTACTGTAGATGGGCGGCTGGGGGGTGAATCCAGCGTTAAATATCCGCACGGGCGCAATAAGGTGGTGCATACCAACGCTGCTCCGGCACAGGCTGTCTCGGCGTAAGGATCCTATCATAGTTGTCTCTCCTTAGGGTATGCTTACCCAGATGCCTGTAGCAGGCTTACTGTAACGGTGCTCGAACACAGTACTCTACCAGGTACTGGCATGGTACTCGTACTAGCACCGCTACTGGCACAGTGGGTTCTCTCCCCGCACAATTGTGCACGCCTTACACCCCAGGCACAGTATGGTGCTGGCACAGACGAGTATTATTTTCTGGGATTTTTAGGGCGCGATTGATGCCTGATCCCCCCCCGCGTGGAATCAGGATCAGCAATGTCCCCATTCGGGCTGATCTTGGGGGAGTGCCGGAACCGGTGCCGAACACTGCTCGCACCCTACAAGGCTACGGTACCGGTACGAGTACAAGTAAACGCATGTCATGCTTAAAAAAGCCACAGGATCGCATCTCCCCGAGAGCATGGTCGCCCGCCTGACTCGAAAATGAGCAGGGTGGGGTAGCGATACCGGTATGCATGAAATGACCGGATATAGAAGCTTCATGCTTGACAAGTCTTTCGGAAAGACATCCTTACAATCAGGTGGAAACCGACGGGGAAGATATAAGTATGTTCTCAAAAGAGGGCGCCACCCGCGGTCCTGGTTAAGGACAGCGGGGATTCTAGGCTTCCCAGAACTGGCGGCAATCGCCGTGCGGCTACCTCCGCCCCCCAGAGGGGCCATATCCGGATGTTAAACAAGAGCCATCTGATACCACCTTTTTCAAGCCCTCCATCTCCACCAACAATGATTGAGCGTAGCGTATGATACAACCCACCAAGGTTTACGCCCCACCCCCCCTCCATAGGGCATTCCGAGCTCGCTACATCCACAAACGCCCATTGGCCAGAAGCAGGGCCCCGGTAAATCCCCTTGCGGGACAGCCAAAATTACTGAAAGATTACCTACCGTACGATGCTCGCACGGCTGCACCTCTTCCCTTTTCCCTATTCGCCCCCGCTGATCCCGGGTTCCGTTTCCCTACCAACGGAAACACCGGTGATAGCTCTGATAGAGTATAAAGTATCTGGATGCCCCCCCCCCAAAAAAGCTCAATCTGCAACCTCCGTTTACACCTACTCAATACAATTGTTGTCCTTCTCCTTTGTCTTCAGTCTTAGCTCTCCACTTCGTAAAGTCAGATATCGCATCATAAACATGCCTGAATTGTCTGCAGCTCGTTATGGAAAGGTACTAGTGCATAGAACGAGTTGCCCTTTGTGCTGGGCAAGTAGCTGAGGATGGAAACAGGATAACATTCGTCTCTACAAAGTTCACCGCGATGAAGCTAGAGGAACTCATACTGTCACCGAAATGACTGTGTGTGTACTTTTGGAGGGAGACATTCAACCGTCGTAAGCCTCCTAGTCCCACGGAAGCTTCGCGTTCACTCACAATGCCTCCAGGTACACGGATGCAGACAATAGCGTCATTGTAGCTACAGACTCAATGAAGAACACTGTTTACTGTGAGTTCCCTGTTCCGAGCTTACCCTTGAGAGCCTCGGTTAACTAACTGCCAGATTTTCAGTGCTCGCCAAGCAGAACCCAGTAACTCCACCAGAGCTCTTTGCCTCGATTCTGGCCTCTCACTTTCCCGCAAAATATCCCCATGTTCACGCTGCCCATGTAAAGGTTATCGCGCACCGGTGGACGCGTATGACAATCGACGGCAAGCCGCACCCGCACTCCTTCCTTCGGGACGGTGCAGAGACTCGCAACGCTGAAGTTGTATGCAGACGAGGAACGGGTATTATCGTGAGGTCGGGAATTCAGGGATTGCTGGTTCTCAAAAGTACCGGTTCGGCTTTCCATAGCTTCATTCGGGATGAATACACCTCTTTGGATGAAACCTGGGATCGTATTTTGAGCACCGAGGTGGATGCCAACTGGGAATGGCGTCCGTTCAGGACATTAAATGACGTGAAGAGCAATATCCCACTTTTCGACAAGGCTTGGGAATCTGCACGAAATATCACTCTTGAAACATTTGCAAACGATAACAGCGTGAGCGTCCAGGCTACCATGTATAAAATGGCCAACGAGATACTTGCCGCCGTTTCAGAGGTGAGCAGAGTTGATTATTCTTTGCCGAACAAGCACTACTTTGAGATCGGTAAGCCATTTCCCGAGATATGCGGTTTGTTGTCACTTGTGGATTGTCGAACTTACCTGATGTAATGTTAGATATGGAATGGCATAAAGGGCTTAAGAACACCGGTAAGGATGCCGAGGTGTACGCACCTCAATCCAGTCCCAATGGTTTGATCAAATGCACAGTCTCTAGAACCAAGACCTCAAAGCTCTAGATGTATATAGCAGCCACTAGACTTCTTGTTTGATAAAACCGCTCTCCCGCTATCTGCGTATTTCAGTCTTCATCCTCTCACCCCAGATTGGCACCCCTGAGCGGTGTGTAATGGTTATGGGGATTTTCCATTTCCGTTTCCTTCGTGCTTTGCCCCCGTTTTTTTTATTTAATCTAAAGCAGGTGTTCGGCACGTGGGCGACGGTATCTGTATCTAATCTATATATATACAGCTCTACAAAGTCTCATGATACTGGGGCTCCGGGTTTCGACACTTCCACCTCGATGGCGTCCTGTACTGGCGTTTTTGATAGATATCCTGCTGCGGACCGGGGCTTCATATGGTGTTTACCACCCAACCTGACCAAGTTTTCCTTATATGGGTGACCGAATCCCTCGAAGGCTGCCCAGACAGACAATTAGTCAGGCCGAGCAACATCACCGCAGTATCCTGGAACCAAACCTCTTAGTCTCGCCAGCCGAACGTCCCTTAGCCGGTTCTTCGGAAGCATGCCCGAGACGGCCCTGCGCAGCACCTCCGCACCTCCGAATTTCCTGATCATCCTGTCCATTGTGATCTCCTGCAAATGACCAGGTCTTGTTGAATGCGAGTAGTATTTCTTCTTCATCCGCTTATCGCCGGTGGTCTTAAGATAGGCGCACCCGACTGCTACCACGTAGTCCCCGCAATCCGCTGCATTAAAACAACCCAAGTGTCAGCATAAACCAAGGGAAGCCGGAATGCAGGGACTGACTACTTGGATCATAGGTTGGCTTATGCTTCCCCATGAGTGTCGTAGCGATTGAAGTCGCGATACGGCCAAAGGACCGTTGGTCATGGCCCATATCGACGAGGTGCCAGGACCGACTGTAGGCCAGGGAAGTCTGTTTTAAGTGAAGAAACCGTCCCAGTTAGCTCGCTGATCTCAGGAGATACAGAACGGGGGTTCGTCATACCCTTCCGATGTTGGTGGACATTGTTGTCTCGGAGGGGGCACCAGATGCCGTCGGGCTGTTTTAGCGGGGGGGAGGGATGAGATGATGATGATTTCTGGGTTTGGGCTTTTTGAATTCCGAATTCCGAATTTGACCAGCAAGGCTGCCTCTGATTGGATTATTAAGCATCGGAACTTTCAGCGGCTAGTCCAGTCGTACGATACAATCGAAGCAACCATGCAACCCCCCCCCCCGGCCAAACATGCATTTATGTAAACCTGTCCCATTGCTCATCCTTCCTCATAATGCGAATAAGAAGCCCGCTGCCCACGACCCCCTCCCCTTTTAACTTGTTTTGCGGGAACAGGAAGCCTCGGCTTTGAGGAAAAATTACTCTATCGTATCAAATCTCAAATACACTTGTGCATTATGATTGATCCCTTCCAGGTTTGAAGCACACTCTCCGTTTGACTGGCGGCTATAAGTATTGGAGGCTGACTGACCAACTGGCGCCGGCCGTCATAACCCCCCAGACTCTCTTTGCCGTTCCATTGGAATGTGACTCTTGCGTGCAAGATGTTTCGAACTCTTTAAAGAAACTGCCCGGTACGCAAGGAGTAGCCCCACTCCGCCTCTTATCCTACTGACGCATAAGAAAAGGCATTTTAAGCGTAGATGCGGACCTCCAAAAACAGCTCGTCGCTGTAGAGGGGACAGGTACAGCCTAACTTCCTCCCTTTTTCTTCCCTTCCGTTTCACAGATACCCAGAAGTAGGAGTATATTCACATTTACATATTCGTTTCATAAAAACTGGGGAATGTATGATACTCACAAGCAGGAAGCGGCTCCTTCGGCGATTGTTTCAGCGATTCAGGATACAGGTCGTGACGCCATTATTCGGGGCAGTGGAAAGCCGAACAGTATTTGTTTCCCCATCTTGCTCTACTTTATCCCGGCTACACCCCTCAGACGGATATCATTTAAAGTGTGGCTAGTTAACACTCGAGCTGGGTTGTGAAACAGGTGCTGCTGTAGCGATTCTAGAAACCCATGCAAAGGACATACCGAGCCCTGTCCGCGGCCTGGTGAGGATGGTGCAAGTGTCACCGAAACTTACCATACTGGACCTCACTTTACAAGGCCTCTCACCCGGTAGATACCATGCTACCATACGCACTGCTGGGGATATATCAAGGGGAGCAGCTTCTACCGGCGACATTTGGGGAAGGCAGGAATCTGGAAAGGAAGAGGAGGGCGATGTGCCTCCCAGAGGAGAGCTCGGGTCAATCAATGTCGGAAAGTCAGGCACCGCTAGCGTTCTACTTGACAAGCCTATCGAGGCCTGGGAAATCATTGGTCGTAGCTTCGTGGTTTCAAAGGAGCGGGACGGAAGTTTTAGACCGGATGGCCCTGACACTATTGTTGGTGTCATCGCCAGAAGTGCCGGCGTCTGGGAGAACGAGAAGACGGTATGTTGGTTGGGCTTTCTTGCATATCTCGCAGATCTTCCCCCCCTCCCTATCCGCTTTATGGCTTTGGGTCGCTTACACCCGCTGTGCCCGCCTATTTTCGAAACAAACTTTTACCAGAGATACCAGGCGTTTCTGATGCGCTTTCCGGATTTTAGGTTTGTTCATGTTCGGGCAAAACCATATGGGGCGAGAGGAAGGAAAACGTCGAGCGAGGAATGGTCTGATGCAATCCGACACAATTTGACATGGCTCGATGATGGTTCGATAAATGGCGAAGGGATTTCCTCTCATTCGTGCTAGTATATGAGGAATGATAGGCATTAAAAAAAAGCACCCTGGAAGCCTGAATAGTTACTTACAGATAAATCGATAAGCAGAAGGCAAGGTACAATTTCCGTGTGGGGTAAGAATCAGCCAATTGTCAGCCCAGGAATCAGCAGAGCCATTCGTATATCGTGCAATAACATGACAGCCCTATACCATGGACTCTCTCAACACAGAAAATGTCCAAGGAGCGAGAATTTCCTTTCCCGTACGATAACGTGAGTTTTCTCTTACCAACGATTTCCTGTATAGGAGTTTCTCATATCGAGAGCCTTCCGTAATCTCGTGAACCCCATCGCCACCATCTCACAATCATTTCACATTCCCCGCTCACTCACGCGGCTCGCTTGAACTTACCTCTTGGTGTTTGATCCGTGGTGGGCTTTGGGCGAAGAGTGGTCCGCTGGCAGGTTTCAAAGCAATCCTGGATTTGGATTTTTGTCTGATATATATTAGTAGTAGAGCCCAGGGCTTTTTGGTAGTACCGGTAGTATGGTAACGGATTGGAGATACTCGAGTACGATGCTGGTGAGATGGTGGCAGTCGTCGTCTCTGCAGATGCTGGAGGGTCAAGGGTACACTGGGGTATCATGGGTGGACGAATGGATGGCCCAAGGTAGATTAGGAGTCGGCTGCGCGGACGGAGTTCAGTGAATAGTAACCAGTCCTCATCGTGCACTGCACTCGTACGAGTACAGTGCTCAACCACCAGCCAGGTAAGAAGAGAAAAAGAAAAAAACGCCTACCACAACATGCAGCATATCTGGTTAGGGGACCGCTTTTGAATCCCGGGAACCTGCATAACGGCAGCAAACGTCCCGCCTTAATGCACCATTCAACATCACCCACCGACCAGTCCAAGTGGAATAACCATACGATGCCATACCAGTACTATACGAGTACACCCATCGCCCAACAATCCTGTTGGCCGGGAAGAGATGGAGTGTTTAGGATAGATATGCGATGGCTTGGAAATTGTAACCGCGGGTGGGGCTCTCTTTTTTCTTTTCCTTTCCCCCACGAATGAACATCAAACCGTTCATGAGACGGATATGGCTTCAGCGGTCTGGAAGACTCAAAAGCTTCTAGCATATAGCGCACACCCATACATACTCGAGTATCATACAAGGGGAAGAGTCGGGTTAGTGGTGTGGGGAAAGCTAAGAAATCTATCGCACAGCATTACTCGAGTACATACCTCGGTATTGGAACGCATGAAATCTATGATCAACCTCGCAGAATCCGCAAGGGGATGGTTGTTGTTAGTGACGGGAAAAGTACGGTTATGCCCTTACAATTACAGGCGAAAGATGCCCGGTTTATTGGTCGGTGCTCATCTCCTTGGGGGGAGGATAGATGGGATGCGGTGCTGAGCACCTTATTGGGACATGCGACAGCAGTACTACCGTATGGAGGATGTAACAGGCGTTTTGGAGTAGAATCGTCTTGAAGGCGATGGGATGGGATGTTCAGACAGCTATCGCTAGATGACGGTTTCAAGATTCTTCTCCCAGATTGCTGTGATAGGCTCATAGATAATCACTTACTCGAGTAGAGAGGTACCGGGACTGCGCTAGTACTGTTATGTACTAATACAAGCACCCAAGCACTGCGCTAGCACAAGTCTGCAGGCCCTGGCATTGTTTCGAATTTGGAACACAAAATTTATGCGCGGTAACGGGCGGGCAACCCAACACAGTATGATACCGATATTGGCAGTAGCGGATTGTTTCTCCCTTCCGTTGTAACCTAGATTTTGACAAAAAGCATGAGGTATCCAATCAGCGTGCCGGGGGATTTTAAAAAGGCTTAATAATACTGTAATAACACCATGTCAGTCAGAAAGTCAGTCAGTCGGCAAAGGGGAAAGTGCTGTCCCGTACTGTACTCGTACATGCACGAGAACCAGATAATTCTTCTCCTAATGTCATGGGTTAGTGGTTGATTATGGTCCTATTGCCCAATCACGGGGTCAGGGCGGCTTAAAGTGAGGAAAGGGTTCAAACCCTTCCTTCAGGTTGGGAACCTCGTGGCAGGAGGGGCCCTGGTCCGTTGATTCGTCCGTCAGTTGTCCGTTACGTAGGAGGAAGAAGAAGGATGGAACCTAACCTATCATACCGATTCACGGGTTCTCGCACCTCCACCTCCTCCACTCTATCCGCCCGACCAGGCCTCACAACACAAGCCAGTCTGCCAGCCGCACTGCCACAGTGGATCCCCCCTGAGTTACTCGAACAGGAGAGAGGAGGGTTCGGAGTTTTTCTTTTCTTTTTCCATTTCCTAATTGGAAGTATTTGCTCCGAAAAAGCACCAACGTGTTATCTTGGTAGGTGATGATGGAGGTGTAAGTTGAGTGTTGCGGTCCTGAAGGGACGGGATGGTCACTATGATTCCCATCGCACTTTAGAGAACCGGTACATAGATCCGCACTTGCACCTTCTGCACTTCTCTTGAAGTGAATACACAAATTATTTTATTCTTCGACCGGCTAGCTAGCCAACCAAACGGTGAATTGGCCGTGGTAGAGTGGGGGGACGAGTTCTTTATCATCCTTATTATTATCGTCATTTACACGTTACTTGCTGAACGCACGCTTCTCGACTTTTCCAACCCACTGTTATCCCGCCGGCAACCTAGCGGGTATGTGCATAGACGAGTTTTTTTTTCCCCCATCGACCCTTTCGTGCTAAGTTAGGGCAACTAACCACGCGGGCTGTTTCTTGTCTCCCCCGACGAAGAACTGATACCCGGGATGCCCGCCAAAATACAGACTCGGGGGCAGAATGCCCTGTTTGATACTGGTGCAAAGTCTTTCAGCGGAGAGAAGACGGAAATGAGTTGCCCTCTATTTCTTTTGCTCTACTACTCGAGTATGTCATATGGCACAAGTATCGTACAAACTGTAGCCTCTTGCTAGCCCGAAATGCGGTAGATCTTGCGTTGTTCTGGAAGCGTTTACAGTACTGGTAAACTTCCTGGGTAATCACATATAGCCAGACGGTGGTTCAATTGGACAATCAAGGATTATGGTGACAGTTAAATTATATAGAATTTGGCTCAACTGATCAAATTGAACAGCGAGGTATTTCGAGAGCACCGGTATGATTGTCTGGACTGAGGACATAAGCTTTGCGGGACCAACGCCTCCCAACCCATAACCGAGATCTGTAGAGATATCCGTTTGGTTAATCTATTTACAAGACTTTTGGCTCCTGTTCGCCGCACTCAGCCCAGCACACGGCGGTGCATCGGTATGATACAAGTAGGGTGTCGGGCACTTGGGATCATCCTGATGGGTAATTCGAAATTCTACTATGTCCACCAATATTGCTCTGAATGAAAATCAAAAAACATAGAATCATGGGGCGGTGTCTTCAGAGCACTTCTATCAAGCTATATCTTCCGAAAGATGTGGTTGTGGGTGAAAAATTTCGGAAATTACTGCCGTTTTGCCCTTAAGTTGATTTCAAGTGCCCTGCACCATACCGGTATATGCCTTGTTACCTTGTATCCTACCCTCTCTCACTTTCTGGGGACTCGGATGCGAACCTGAGAGGCTTGTTCACCCTATTTTTCCATTCCGTTGCACTTCTTGCCAGCTGCGGGTATGGGATGTCTCTCTGTACTATATTTTTATGCTGTCTTTCACCCCTTTGTGTCTAATAATATATCACGGCTTCAAGGTTTGCCGACTTTGCAAAGGTGAAAACAGAGGGGGAAAAGGTTGCGAGTAAGTGAGAGTAAAGTAGTGGTTACCCCCAAGCGCCAGCCATTTTTTCATTTCCCTTTGCTGTCTCTCTATTAATCCAGCAGGTTCCCTCCTTTCTTTGCCTTCTTGCTTTGCTCCTACTTTCTTCACCCATTGCTTTGCCTTGTCCTGCACAACATCTCAACCCCAAACCACATCACCACTCCCCCCCCTAACACCCATCTTCACCCTCAAACAACTGTTATACACCATATTATACAGCAGATACAGGCTTCAACAGAATATCTCATACTGTATACCACCCCCTCGAACGCCACACACCTCCCCTCTCCCCTTCCATTTTTCAAACTCCTCGCTCAGCCCAGGGATACGACAAACACACAGGCACACACACACACACCACATTGCACCTTCCCCGACTTCCCCCACGGCTGCTTCCCATATTAAGGTTCTGTCCTGTGGGCGCCTCCGTTCTGTGTTGCTCACCAGATCTACCACCTTCATATTGAGCAACAGTCCCTCCGGCTTACATCTCGTGTTGACCCCCCCCTTCTGTTGAATCCTTTGTGCGTTGATCGGACCAATTCCACTGCCGTTCTCTTTTCTCCTTCCATATCCCTCTCTATTTTCATTTTCACTCGCTCTTTGATTCGGGTTCGCGGGATACTAGGCCTTTAATCTCACCTTCATTTCTTGCAGCTACTCTTTCTGATCATTCATTTTTTTCTCCCTTTCTATTGCTTTTAAACATTGTTTTACCGGTGCCTTTTTCGTTCCTCGGTCCAAATTGTTTTTACCGGATTTCTTCGATTAGCTTTGGCTCGTACGCTAGTGCAGTGTTTTGTTTTTGTTTGCTGCCCCCTATTATCTTGCTAGCGAGCGAAACGCAGCGGGACACTTAGAGGAGAGGATCGGAGAAAAGTGAGGGGGATAGCCCTTTTTGTCCCACTCGAGGCACACTTTTCAAAAGGCCCTGGTGGTGCTGTTTCTCCAATAGAAAATTGTCCGGTTCGCACCTTGAGCAGATCCAATTACTTTCTTGGGAATTAACTCGCCTACCAATCGCCAGCTGGCCTGCGACCGTTCTTTCCTCGTGTTCACCAGGCCCCCTCTCTTGGCTCCTGAGGGCCCCCCCTCATCCGAGAGGACCTTTACAACCGACCAACAGACAACTGCTTGCTACTATCTGTAGCTGCTAACACGAAATGTCACTCAAACAAGTATGTTCACGGAGTGTGGAGGGCTGTTGGGGGGAAGGGGAGGTTTGGTGAGAAGGGACTGTTTTTGCTGATTTCTCGGGGGGGTGAAAATAGGAAATCGAGAGTTGGGTAGAGGCTTTGAACTACTATGATCAGCAAAACTATGAGAAAGCCTTGGAGATATTCGAAGCCAATGCCGACACTTCCAAAATTTACTTTAATATTGGCATGATCCATGCGACACTCGGTGAGCATGACAAGGCTGTAAGTTGTTTGTTTGAAATTCTGGTGTTTACAGAATGCTTCCTGTGGGAAAGAAATCTGGTTACTGACGAGATTTTTTTCTCCTGGTTCCGCTGTAGGTCGAGGCATACCAAAAAGCTACTAAACTCGATCAGTTCCTCGCCGTTGCATATTTCCAACAGGGTGTATCAAATTTTCTACTGGGAGAGTTCACAGAGGCTATGGCGAACTTCAACGAGGCCCTTCTGTATCTTCGGGGGAATACGTATATTGATTACGATCAGCTCGGTTTGAAGTTTAAGCTCTTTTCATGTGAGGTGCTATTTAATAGGGGTCTTTGTTACATTTATGATCAGGATATCGAACAGGGGATGAAGGATCTGGAGTATGCTGCAAAGGAGAAACAGGTGGATGACCATAATGTGATCGACGACGCGATCAAGGAACAAGCCGAGGTATTTAAATTTTCTCGGCTGGTGTTTTTTTTAAGAGGGCTGACATGGGAATCTGTGGTTGTAGGGCTATACCGTATTTTCTGTCGGGGTCGGTGTTTTATATCGACCTAATGAGGCTAAGGTCAAAAATGTGAAGGCCAAAGATTACTTGGGAAAGCCAAGATTGGTTGCGGCGTCGGATGCCCAGAATGCATTCACAGGCTTTGCGGGAACGGAGGTTAAGAAGGTATGTCTGAAAATCGTGAATAGGGGGTTCGGTTTGTGAAGCTTTAAACTAACTTAGGACTGTAGCAAAATATGTTGGAAACTGCCCCAGTAGATGATCGGACCGACATCTCATTCGCTGCGACAAAACTCGTCAGACCGGATCTGATTCCCCGCCGAAGGTCAGATACTGGATCAGAAGAGAAGGCAGCTCAACCCGCATTGCGGGGAGAGCGCCAAGTTTTTCCTCCCACGCCACCTCCCGAAAATGAGTTTTCACCGGCTGCACAAAAGCCAGCCCGTAGTAACACAGTTGGTGGGCCGTCAGCTGGCAGGTCTCTATCTGTGCGTGGAGCTGCACCGACACGTGCCAGAAGCCATGACCGTGACAGAGGGGGGGATAGGATTGATGAGGGTGCCGGAGGGCGTTATAGTCCTCCACCAAGAAGACCCACAGTCCGCGGCCAGCCGGAGCCTCGTCGTGCGTACTCGACACGCGCTCCTTCCTCTTCTTCAATTTCCGTCGCGTCAAGATCGAGGACTGTTCGTGAAGCGCCCCGACGTCGGGATGACCGTATGACTGAATATTCGGATGAAATTGAAGGTAATCCATACGGCAATGAGGTCTATGACCTTTATGACGGTCGTGAAGCCCCACGAAGAGGAGGCCCTGTGGGTGGTTCCGTCCGAAGTCGAGGCCTTTCGCGCCGCCCGACAACTAGGGACCGTTACGGAGATGATGATGAATACGCGAGCGAAGCGTACGAAGGGTCATCTTTCGACGAGGACGAATTTGAGATGCTTGACACCCGTAGTGCCCGCAGCGGATCGTCCCGTCGCCCGGATGTGAAAAAGGTGAGGATCTACCCCCTACATAAACCAGGAGTTAACCCCATCATGCCCCACAAGGGATATGGGGAATGACTATTTGTCGAGTCATTTTTTGGATATTTTGGATTTAGTTGGGACGAAATCATAAGCCACTCGAACACCCTCCCTCACTCGGACGACTAAACTTGAACAGGAAACTTTCCTGTGGTAAACTTGGCAAAATGTTGCAACTGAAGAGATCAGCGGGCGACTTCCCTCTCGAAAACCGACCCAATCAGCATCTGTCCGAGTGGGGTGTCCGAGTGGCTCATGGTTTCGTTTATCTCATTTTTTCACGTTGCTAACTTTATATGACTTTGATTATCTAGATTAAAGTTAAAGCCCATCACGAGGATGACACACGCGTGGTCATAATATCGACGGGAACAGGCTTTGACGAATTCGTCACTCGCTTAAAGAGCAAATTCGGGTTCCAGCGTAAAGTTAGGTGTAAAATCCGGGACGAAGATGGCGATGGTATGATTAGTCTCTCAGACCAAGAGGATCTGGATATGGCTATATCATCAAGCAAAAAGGCCGCGCGGCGCGATCGCTCCGACGTCGGAAAACTTGAGGTAAGAAGGGAAAAATATCACTCATCCAACAAATGCCCGACGCTGAACGGCGATTCCTTTGTCCGTCCGTTCAATCTTCGTTCCTCCGTGTCCGTGTTTTTTTCCTTGCTTTTTTGGGCGTTTCCTCCGCCCAGCCTCCCCTGGAGAACGACGTCATTTCGCCGCATCTGAAAGTTCGAGTTCCACATGCTGACAAAATGTTTTCTCGTCACAGATTTGGGTCACAGAAACATGATCGGATCAAATTCTTAACCTCAGCCCCGCCAGAGTCGTTTTCTTTCGCTCCTTTTTCCTTTTTTCGTCCGACCTCGGATGACTTTGCTTCGCTTCTCTCATTTATCACTAATCCATGTTGGGCAATATTAAATATTCTAAATTTTCAGCCCTACAAACCCTTTTTATTTCCCCTTTCGCTTTTCGTTTATTGGGATTTATATTGCACGACTATCCCAACATGGGAGTCATTTAAATTGCATATGCAAAATCGGATGCTCCCGGTATCCAATTTTCATCGATGACTGCATATTCTGGAAGAACGATAATGCGTGGTGTCCCTTTTTGTTGCCCTAATTGAGAGTGTTCTTGCAATAGCGGCTTTTTTGTTTTTGTTTTTCCCATTCCGTTCCCTGTTTCCATCATTCTTTTTCCATCTGTAATTTGTGTGTTTTTCTTCTGTATTGTATGCCGCCACAGCCGGCGAGGGAGGCACCCTTTTTCTTTTTCTGCTCTCTCACTTTTTTACCTTTTTCTAGTAGTCTCCTAAGACGGTTGAAATGCCCTGATGAAATAACCCCGCCCGCCTACCTACCCCATAAGTTATACCCGTAGTAGTTTAGATCAAAGCCTATTATTATTCTATTTTCCATTCCATAAATTCGATTTATCATATAATACCTTTTAGAATCCAGCGCCAAAATTTCCAAACCCCCATCTCATGCCAGAGGTCAGTGGCCAATCTCGTAAGATAATGTAAGTACGGTACGGTAGTGTAGGGTAAGTAATGCACGAGTATGTTAAGCTCACTGGCGTGCAATGATGTGATGCGGGCAGCTGGGCGGTGGGATCTCATTCCATTCCATGAAGGCGCAGTGCAAGTACTGTACGTTACCGTAAGCCAGCTAAATTATCGGTATGGTACCGTATCACAAGCCAGTTTGGTTTCTCAGCTCAATACAATCCGTTAGTCTAGATTTCGATAAACTCTGCAGGACACGGATACCGGTATCATAGGGACAATCAATCACCATTCCGGGTGACGTGAATCACTGCGCTGTACAGAACTGTACCGCACCGCGCCCTTATCATACCAGTACAGTATTTATTATACGGGTACTCTATCTACTGTATCACGCTCTACTCCCATTCCAACAACGAAGGGCGGATGTGTCGATAACCAGCCGGCCAAACCCGTAAACCAAGCAACAATCCAACCGGCGTGTACCGTACTGTACTGTACAAGTACTAGTACAGTCACGGTACCGTAGACCCTCACACACGCAGTTACCATACCATAGCCGCATAGCACTTTCAAAAAAAAAAAAATACCCCACAACAAAAAAAAACCCCCTTGGAAAAGTGCAAGCCCTACAGTATATTCTCCCCGTTGTCTCATACATGAAAAGAAAAAAAAAACCAGCCCCATCACCGCCACATCGGAATCCCCCCCTTCATTCCTTCCTGTATTTGTGCGATTTTGTGCTTTGCCTTGCCTTACTTTGTGGGGGTATACCATACCGTATCCGGTAGGCGAGATGTGAACCTTAATTAATTAATTAATTATTTGTCAGTGCTTTATGGGGAATGCCTTGCCTGCCTGTCTGCTTGCTTGCCCTTCTTGCCGAGGTATGATACCATAGTCTATCCATCATACTCGAGTACAAGCATGGCAACTTGTATTAATAATTATTGGTAAATCGGTTGCGCTGCGCTCCATGCACATAACAGGACGGTATCATACGGGTATACAGTACCGTATACGGTGTGTATAATACGTGACGTAAGTTAAGGCCAATCAATGTATGATATGTAAATTGAATTTGTGCGTGCGCTGGATGGATGGATGGAAAAAATGGATTTTGGCATCGCAGGGTATGACAAAAAAAATGTACTGTACAGTTACCGTATTGTGAAATGAGGATAGATTGTAGTACTTTTTATTTTTATTTTACTTTTTGATGCACACTGTACTGTACTCGAGTACCTGTACTGTGCTTTACTGTGCTGTGCTGTAGTATGCATAAACTCGCCTTGCTCCGCCTGTCCGATTGAATAATAACAATAATCAAAACCTCGTCCCTTTTTTTCATTTCAGTTTGTCCAGGAACCGTTATCTGTAATACCGGTGGTAGTACGGTGGTAGTACAGTACAGTGCTCGAGTAAGTACGAGTACATCCTGCCTAAGAAATGAATGACTTTTGGAGTGATTTGGCCATGATATGTCCGCCTAACGGCCTTTGCGCCCCCTCGCCTGCCCTACTGTACATACAATATGTATGATATGATACTTCGGTTTTTGTCGGTTGTCCGGCCGGCCGTGCCCGTTTGCACGCCTTATTTGTATGATACGGGGTATTCATCTTCCCCCACACACACCCGCCCCACACAGGAGTGAACGGACTGGATAAGATCCTGACCCTTTTGTAAGGTTTGAGATGCTGTGCTGGTGCTGTACCGTATCATACCGGTCGGTTTTCGGTGGACTATCGGCACGAGTGCTGTAAGTGGGAATGTTACGCCTGGCTCTGTTGCATACATACATACATACATACCGGTATCGTAATGTAAAGGTACGGTATCCGCCTTACGGACCAGACGAGGGGCCTAACGTATGATATGCCTTTTTTTTCTCTTTGTGCCCTTTTGAATCAATTAATTAATTAATTTAAAAAGGAAATCAAGGAAAATTAAGAAAGAAAAAAGAAAAAAAAGTGCATTTGTGTCAGTAAAGAAAGGATGGAAGGAAGGCGCAAAGGCTTCTCTTCCCCCCTCCCCTCTCTCTGTCTCTCTATCTATCCGTTGAAGGAGCTTATCTTGTTAGGCGTAACGCATTGCAGTGGTGCGATAATGTTGTGACGATAATATTATCGTACTGTACGGCGGTTCAAGTACGAGTACTGTAGGCCTGTTTTGCCTGCGGGCGGGCCTGATGCTGTGAAGGAGTATTGGGGAGTGTGAATTGGAATCATGCCTATCTAATCGCATCGTAAGGTGTCACATAGAGTACCGTACACTGGTGTTGGGATCGGATTTGGGGAACTTTTGAGCGTTTCTGCCGGTGATCGCGGGGGTTTATGCATCATGCGAATCGGTTTGGGGTATTTGGAAGGGGAGTGGAGCGTGTGTGAGTGGTGCTATGCAGGCTGGTTGGGTCGGGTCACAGCCTTGATGGATGAAGGGCGTACTGTACCGTACAGGAAGGGTAGGTCGTTTGTGCATGACTTGGTTGGGTGGACTTTCTGAAAATGTTAGGGATGCTCGTAGATGATGATGACTCGAAAGCACAGCGCTGCGCTGTGCTGTGCTGTGGAGCACGGTCGGAGGGGCATGATGGTGGTCTTTGGGAATGGGGATGCGAATTGGGTCTTGCCGAACCGTACTCGAGCACACTCTGCTCGAGTAGAGTATGATAATATTATTATGATGATGATGATACCTGTGTCGTGGGAATTGACTTTTCGTTAGCGAGGGTTTTGGGATTTGAGTTTGAGGGTTTCGGGTGTGTTGCGGGGCAGTGGTGATGATGGGGTAAGTACTGGCTGACTGGCTGGCGGTGGTGGTGGATTAGTCTGATTGTCTGGCCCATGCGTCAAGCGTCAGCGTGACAGCGTCACCCACTGGCAGGCCAGCGTGCCTACAGTACCTGCCAATTAGTCATGGTGATAGTCCTCCTCGTCCTCATCTTCAAACGAGCGGAAACACCAGTTCCCGTTCAAACGGATTGGAATACCGGTAATTCAATTGGAGCGGAGCGGGATTGCTTTCATCCCCTTCGATTTTATCACTACGCATGAAACTGGACAATTTTCCCTCCGCTACACGAGTCCTTCAATGCGTACCGTACTTTGTCTGGCTGTCTGTCACTCCCGAGCGGCATATGGTTGCTCCGTTGGGTTCCCACGCCCTCGAGAGCGGACAAACTCGAGTGCGCATGGCCCGGACGGATCCAGTAACTTGACGAGGGGGAAAAGAGAGAAAAGGGAAAAAAAGAAAGCTTAGACTATGTTTTTTCTTTTTTTCTTCTCTTCCTCTTCCCAGCTCTCGGACGAGTCGGACGCCGTCGGTGCCAGCGGAGCGAGGCAGAGCATCCACAGACCAACCCTACTCTCTGTTGCCGAGGGAACGGGGGAGAACGATAATTTAGGCGAGGGTCCTGAGTCCCGCGGGTCAAACCTTAGGCACCGCGTCTTTCAATCGATTACGGTATACGAGTACGGTTATCGTTCAGATCCTATCTGTTTGGTCCCCTCGGGGAGTGATTTTTTTTTCTTTTTTCCCCTCCTTTTTTCCACTCGTGTCGTACTCGAGTACCGGTATCATACTGTATGGTAGCTACCTGTATCCCGCAACGGTCGCAGCAAAAACACCGGTAAACGAAGTGAGCAGCCAGGGCAACCGACTAATCAAGAGGCGGAGAGGAGAGGGAGAGGTACAAATGTGTGAGTTGGGATTCGCACATTTACTCGAGTACCGTACTCGTACTGGCACGGCACGAGATACTTGTACAAGTTCACTTGGGGAGTGTTTGATCACCGTGGTCTAATACCTGTTTCCGCCCATCATGTTAAAACCGTAAAGCCCGTAGACTAATAATGCGTATTCGTCCGGAACTCGTGTACTTTTCCGGGTAGTCTACAGTAGTGCTGTGCTGCGAATCAGTGGGCGTGGGTCAACTTTACGGCCGGGTGGTAAATCCATGCCGGATGGAATTGGGTGCCGCTTCGGGTGAATAATCGTCCCCGGCTGAGAAATACGGTGCGGACCAGAAGACCCTTAGTTCCCTTCGACCACCTAAGGTTACGGTGCGAGTATTTTTCTGGTTTGTCAGGAATTTTGGGCGTCGGTGTGTGTGAGTGTGAGTGTGTGTGTGTGGGCAAGTTGGGTGTGTGTGTGTGTGGGAACTACGTCTGTGTGTGTGTCGTCGTCGTCGTCGCGACAGCCGCCTACGAGTACTCGTACGGTCCGGTCCGGACTCTTCTCTCGTTTGTAACCTACGTACGGTACGCGCTGAGCGAGTGAATCTGGCCAGCTGTGAGAACATGAGCATTCCCATGGGGCGTACCCCATCAACAGAGTGGGAAAGCCTCAGCCCGGATCATGGGATGGGCAGGGGGGCCTGAGTAGCGGTTGATCATTGCGCTTCTGGTGGTGGTGCGTGTGAGTGGGAGTGTGAGCCAGCGCGAAGCTTGTGGGTTGTGGGTGTGTGGGATTAGGGAGCCCGTACATCCGTTCTCCGAATCTGGAATTACGGTCACCCCGACGCGGTGGATGCGCCTTATGATGGCCCCGTTAACTGCGACTCCCTTTGGTCTAGTCATGGTCAGTCGGTTTAGCTGGCGTGGGTCCCGCACCACACAACCCACACCACTCACACCCCTCCCCCCCCCTCCCCCGTTCCGTTGGTAACAACAAACTTCGTCAAGGACCCAACGAGTCAATATTAAAGACCTCCGCCTCCCCCTCCCCGGATCCCTTTCTCCCCCCACCCATCGAGTTCTTCTGCCCACAACTCTAAACCTACAGTACCGGTATACAAAGAGGACAGCAATCAGCTCAAACATCATTTGCCGAATACACCACCCTCTCCTCACCTCTCTCACTCCTCATCGAGAAGGTAAAAAAAAAAAAAGGACAACTCAGATAGCTATCTACCTACCGACATACAGCTGCTATAGCTAGCAACAGGACTCGAAACCCAACTTGATACCCGCCATCTGCCTACAGCCACAATCTCTTGATAAGGAGTCATAGCGTTGTTCCCGACCAACCGGATCCCGTCTCCCCAAGCTGGTATGTTAACCTTGTTGCCTCCCCCCCCCCCTCCCCCCTTCAATTGGATCGGACACACGACTGACTCATTGGAAACTCTTAGATTCCCCTCCCAATTCCCGCACCTCTACTACAAATACAATGAATTCCCTCCCTTCTCCACCACGTTCACCCCAATCTCTACAGTCTCGACAGAGTCCGGAAAGGATGAGCATCACACAAACATTCTATCTCGCCCACAAGGCCCGGGGCAAGCTCTCATCAGAGGCTTCCCGACAAGACCACAACCTGCGTCTGCTAGTTGGTAAGTCAAACGCTCAGTCATCTATTTAAGCTTTGTTGCTAACTTTTACTCGTGATAATAGGACACGCAAATCTTCTCGACACATTGATGGTCCACTTGTCCGAGGCGGAGAGGGATCAAGAGAGGTGGTTCAACACCATGGTCCGAGGAAACGAAGAGCCACGCGAGTACCGAGATCTGCCAGAGACAATCGAGGAGGAGCCAGAGGAATATGGATCGTTGGCAGCGGATTACGATTCGGATTCGGACTCGAGCGAGGATTCAGGCGACGAGGAGATGGAGGACGTCGATACCACGTATACCCTTACCCGGGAAACTTCGTACAAATACTACCAAGTACGGGAGACCATCATCGGTGTATCAGAGGTTGAGCAAGACTACGAGGAGGACGAGGAGACGGAGGATGAGGATGAGGATGGAATGTTCTCCCTTACACGAACAAGATCGAGACGACCACCATCACTTTGTTCCGATTACTCTGATGACGAGGAGGAGGAGTCGAATCCACCATCACCACCACAACCGACGATCCCACCTCCTCCGCTGTCACACAAACAGCATTCATACTTTGCCGAGCAGCATGGCTCGGAGCCCCAAGATTTATTCGAGTACTACGAGCCTCAAAGAGCGCCCGCCATGATAAGTTCATATTAGGCGGAGTTTCCTTTTCGTCACCGATGAACATTTCCTTTTTTTCCACTTCCGTTTCTCATTTGTACAGATTTTTTTTTTTTACGGGTAGGATATATCTTATTTGTTTATGAGCGGGATTTTGTTTCTTTTTTTTTTTTTTTTTTTTTTTTCTAACATGACCAGCTGGCGTTATTTCTTCTTGAAATGTCTATATTCCCCCCCAACCATTTATTCATTGTGCTATTAGCCGCCTCTAGCATACAACTAACTCCCTTCACTTTGTACAATTTCATTTGATCATCAGCGTTTATTCATGTATCTTTTTGTTGGGCGACAAGTACATTTGCATTGGACGGGGTTTTACTTTCTTTTTTTTCTTTCTTCCCCTTTTCTTCTCTCGTCCCTTCACCTTCGTCATCTTTCCTTTCATGGTGTCATTGGGTATATTTTTCATGTCATGTTTATTTTACTCTTTACAGTATTTCCTCTCTTCTCTACAAGAGGAAATCCCATCCCCATCCATGACTAGCATGGATCGTGGGGGAGAAGAAAAAAAAGAGCCAAATGAAAAATAAATTGGTTGAGAAGGCTTTTTTTTTCCCAATGATGCAAACTTTAGGTGCAAAGTGCAGAAAAGAGGAGAAAAAAAGTGATGCAAAGTAAAAAGGTTCCCCACCGCAGCCCTGCTTGTCGTGCGTTGTTGTCTGTCACTTGAGCCTGCATACCGGTACTCTACCGGTGCTCGCCTGCCTATCTGTCTCGTGATCCGGAAAAGGCCACCGCTTTCCTCCATTCCTCGGTGCGGAGTCTTAAGCGATGCACCTATCGCTACCGTTATCACGCCTGCCTATGATACCTGACTTTCTGTCCCGTCCTGTGCTGTCCTATCCTGTCTGTCTGTCTGCACCGCCTATACAGTACCATTACGGGTACGTAACCACAAACACCGGTACTGTACGAGTAACTGGCCAGTCCAACCCCCCCCCCCGTTAGGATTGTTCACTGTGCGCAAAAACCGTGTCACGGTAATGCACTCGCAGTACCTTGTAAATAAATCGTTGGGGTTTTTGGACGAGTATTTTTTTTTTTCCTCCCTCCTCTCCCCACACCACTAACGGTATTAAACTGTAATGGGCACGATCTGAGTATGATACCGTACCGTACTCGTAGTGTTTATCACGGGATACCGGAAACCCTTGCTAATCGGGCGGTGTGATTTATTTATGCACGAGTATGATACAGTACGAGTAGAAGAGGGTTGATTATCGTACCCACCGGTCGTTGCATGTGATTTTTTTTTTTTTATAGTTATGATAGTTAGTCTATAGTAGTTCGTTCAGCACCATGAGACCAAGGTTTTTTGGTTGTTTTTTTTTTCTTTTCGGAGGTTTGATTTCTCGGCTGGCGGAGTTGGGGGGGTATGATATTGTATTGTACCGGTTAGGGCCTGTTCGGCAACGACCGTTCCGTTCCGTTCGTACTGTACATACAAAATGGCCGTTCGCGAACGGAACCACAAGGCAATTTGTATGGGCGAACGGAACGGAACGGTCGTTGCCGAACAGGCCCTTAGTCTATCATACCGTACGATAGATAGGTAAGTTAGTCTACGGTAGCATACTGGTTATTGGTATCACACTGGATGGCGCTGTATGATATTTAACCTAGTGTAATTATCATGTTGGTATCATGGGATAGATTACCGGTATTATATGATAGTCTGATTGTGTGTAGGGACGAGTTGAGGGTTTAGGGCTTGGCTTGGAGGACAGAGTATCATACCGTACTGGTACTTACGGTAAGGGTTTTTGGGGAATTCCGTTTGAGGTATCATACCGGTATCGTAACTGTATGTATGTATATCCATATATCATACCTGTATAACGCTTCTCACAGTCCCAACCAACATCCTAATCACCATACCCGTACTCACTTTTAAGATTAAGTTAGTTCGGTTTCTAGCCTGTGGCGTGAACCCTCGAACCACTCGGCTAGAGAACCAATCCGGGCACCTACCGTGAAAGTCCCTACCGTAGACTACCCGCATCATAACGTAACAAAGAAAGGGTGAGAGGGGGAGAGCTACCGGTTATCATGGCGCAGTTGGTAATCAGTGGCAAAGTGTCGCAGATGAATTGGAAAGTAAGTCGATAACTCAATCCCCTTTAGGTTAAGAGTGAGATGCAGGGCTTAGGTTAGGTGAAGGAGAAGAAGAAGAAGGGAACGGTGAGCTGAGATATCCACACCTCTCAGGATTGGATTGGGTGTACGAGTATAATATATAGTCTACTGTGCAACATGTGTGTGTGGTGATACGCTATGCGGCGTGCAGTCTTGAAACCGCTATCACGTCTGCGGGCACAGTACCGGTATTGGTATTGGTAAAGCACAAGTACGGTACAGTTGCCCAGGGCAGCAGTAGATTCCCGAGCGGTGGGAGGAGGAAGTGGTGGTGGATGAGGCGCTTTGACGGTTTTGAGCCCTTTTTTTCTTTTCTTTCTTTCGTACGTGGTTGTCGGATGCACTAGTCGGATCAGATACTCTTACTCTGCGGTAGGGTGCGTGATGGCTACAGTATCACAAGTAGATAGAGTTGCGGTGGAGGGATCTGCGGGTGCTCGGTTTTAAATTGTGCCTTGGTGGTCTGGGTGTGTGTGCTGTGATCGATCTGGCAGGTGAGAGACTGGGATGATGATTGTAGGGAGATACCGTATCATGTTGTTGGGTGGGATGGGTTTGTGGATTGATTGCTTGATTGACGCGGTTCGGCATGTCTTTGGTTGGTTGATATTTGATGATTGGTGGTTCGGGATATGGGGGGTGAGGTTTGTGCCGAGGTCGGTGGAATGGCGTGTATGATAACCTAAACCGTGCTATGGTACAGTACTTTGCGCTTTTTGTTCAGCGCACTTTGGAGCTATGAAATGATTGAGGGATTGATGGTACCATGTGGTTCACATTCTCCCGAATATCTCACCGAGAACCTACAGATCGCCAAGGGGTTGTTGGCTGCCCTGCCATGCGATATATATACAATACTCGAGTATGTGGAGAGTTGGAGTTTGAAGGAGAGCGCCAAGCTATACAGGCCCCTTTCCAATGCATAGTTGCTGGAAAATTGGCCAAGACCAGTCTACATACCAACCATAGCTTTCTCTCGACAAACCCTCTCGCAGTGTACCGGCGCAGAGTTCTGGAGGGGCGGATGTGGACCCTAGGGAATTATTCCACATACCTGTACGAGTACACCGTACTGTAGGTGAAGAACTGGTTTGAATTGCTTCACTCGATCAGTAGTTGGAAGGTCGTGAACAGGGCTGTTTTCCGTGACAAACCCTTACAGTACCGGTACCGTACTGGTAGTGTGCACTGCTCATCTTTTTTAGCGCCAGCCTTGTCAGTAACGCACGGGTAAGCTGGTTTGCTTTTTGTTGCGGATACTCGAGTACATACTTGTGATCTTCCACCCCCCCAAGAAAAAAAACAAAACAAATTCCATCAAACCAGATCTCACAACTTGTGCCGCACAGTGCAAAACTCTTTGAAATCAACTATTATCATACCGGCAGAGTACCGGTGTCTCCGGACTTAGAGACAAAAGGGTCCCGGGATAGATTAGGTTTTCCTGGCAGGGTATAAGTTAAGATCGACCCACCGGACATGTTGTATCTCATTGGTTGGTTGGTACTCAGGTATCCGCAATCCTGTTCACCCACCAAACTAGACCTACCGTATTGTATTCTGGGCTGACGGGATAGTTTCCGTTGATAATCTAGTGGTGGATTTCAAAGAAGTTTTTTTTTTTTCTCACGGGAGTCTCCATTTCCCGATGATTCGGAAATTATGTCATGACGATAATTGACAGCAGCACCGCCCCCCTCTCACACGCCAAGACGGTGACAGCCACGGCAATGGCAACAGTCATAACGATCCTTTTTTTGGAGCTTTCGTCGAGCTTTAGTGATGGCCGGACGGCGGGTTGGCCCGGTATTGCCGGTACCGTACGCATTCGTATTCATTTATCTATACTCGTAATATTTATTTATTAAATTTTATCCTCTTGGGAGGAATACCGCGTACGGTATATGCGAAGACGCGGATGTGATCATTCTTGTACGTACGCGTGCTATGCGGTACAGTACAGTACAGCACACTTCCTCACGAAATCTCTTGGAAGGGAGGAGAGCTCTTGGGGGGGTGCGAGGTGACAAGAAGCTCTTTTTTTTCCCTTTCTTTCCTTTTTATTGACATTAACGACCCTTAGTTCGCCTACTCTGCTTACTTGCTGCCCTGTCTTTACCCTGCCGCTATCATACTCTATTTACTTTGTCGATGGGTCTTTTCCCCCCGACACCCGCTATCTAGTCCATTCACCCCCCCCGCTCTAAAGCACCTACGAGTGAACGCCCATTCTAAACAAAGGGAGAGAATAGAGCAAGAGAGTTTTCGGCACCCACCTCCGATACCGGTAGTCCACAGCCTTCATTTCTCCATCAACCCTTTCTTTTTTTTTTTTTTTTTTTAATCTACTATCATAACTACCACCACCACCACCGCCGCCGTCACATCCATTCATCCCCCGCACTTCAGTTTCTTCTCCATCTGCCTCTGTCGTTCACTGCTGGGCCGAGTTGTCATAATATCGTAACCCCCCCTGGTTCCCATCCATCTGCCCATCTATTTTTTTTATATTTTTTTTGAGACCGATACCGGCAGACCAGCTGAAAAAGAAAAAAAAAGGCATCCTCATCTCTAAAGTCCAAAAAAAAACTCCCCGCAGAATATACTGTGCATCAAAAGTCCCACACCCCACCACCCCTCCCCTCCTCCTTCCCGAAACATCGGGTGCCGGTAGCAAATAGTAGCTTCAGAAAGGGGGGACAAAACCTCACAAAGCCGAAAATACCGGTCTAGTACCGTTCACAGCATAACCTCCTTTCACCACTCACTTTCACCCACCCCCACCCACCTAGGTTTGTACTGCGTGGAAAAAGCGGTTTAATTGGCATTTTGGATGACTTCCACTCCTACCGTTGCAGATTCACCTGCCGAGAGAGAAGTTCGCCCGACATCAATTGCCTGGAGGACAAACCTGCCTGAGCGACCCGCCTCAGAAGGTCGTCGCCGCCAGTCGTCCTTAACCTCCAGTGTTGGAAGCGTTAGTTTACCGAGCGGATCTGTCCGTGGAGATCGTCAGAGATCGCTATCATCTCCCCCGCCGCCCCCGTTAGTTTCCCCCGATTCCCATTCATCCTTTGCTTTTTCTCTCCCCTTCAAAACACCTTCCCCTACTATCCACTCCTACCCCCACGATCTTTACCCCATACCCGACTTTTTCTTATGCTTTTCTCCTTCCTCCGTCTCCAGACCTCCTCCCTATCCAGCTATCCCCTTTCCTTGTTTTCTTTTCTGCCATCATTCACTCCTGTCTCGGGGAATAAAACATGAGTGACTCCGGACTGACTTCTCTTCACGTGGGGGGTGGTAGTACATTTCTAAAGCGGGTTTCTTTCGATACATTCAACAATAAAGATGCCTCTGACTTTTCCCTCACGCTGAAATCCAAACACAAGGACTACGCGTACACTCGAAGGTCCCGGACATTTCTCTGCGGAACCGACCAGAACGACTACTCTGAGTTTGCGCTGGAATGGCTAATTGATGAGCTCGTCGACGATGGCGACGAGGTGGTCTGCCTGAGGGTCGTCGATAAGGATAGCAAGATTAGTAGTGATGCAGCCCTGCAGGAGCGCCAGTATAGACATGAAGCCCAGAATCTCCTGGACCAGATTATCGAAAAGAATGAGGACGATAAGTCTATATCTATCATCCTGGAGTTCTCTGTGGGCAAGGTCCAGGAGACCATTCAGAAAATGGTAAGTTACTTCTCTTCTATAGGGGGGGTTTTCTTTTTGATACTTTGTTATCTCCGGACTTTACTTACCAACCAACCCCCCTACTGGTAGATTCACATTTACGAACCCGTCATACTGATCGTGGGAACTCGCGGCCGATCACTCGGCGGCCTTCAGGGCCTCCTCCCAGGGTCAGTGTCAAAGTACTGTCTACAACACTCCCCAGTCCCGGTTATTGTCGTTCGGCCCTCTTCAAAGAGGGACAAGAAGAAGGCCAAGAGAAAAGCGGACCCGGGCAGGAAGGTCTACCAGGAGATGGTACACAACTCTGACACTGCCTTCACAAATCACGGGAATCACAGTCGCAAGAGTGTATCCGGAGTCATCGGGGCCATGTCCAACACGTCAATAAGCTCCCTGGGCGAACATATTAGCCTGAATAGCCCTGGGGGCGATGTCTCGCCGAAAACTTTGGCCCCTGCTAACGGAGAGGGAGATGGGAGCTCACCTACGTCCAGGTCACCAACGCCCAGTTCTGAATCCTTTGGTGGTGGTGACGGTGGGGCTAAACTTGATTATGCGGAGGGCGATAGGTGATTCATTTTTTTCTTCCTATTCTGGGCTGAACTGATGGGAGTGTTTTTGTTTGGTGCCTCTTGTTATCATTATACCTGTTTCTGCTTGTTTCTACTTTCGTTTTTTACTTTCCTCTCTCTCCTCTCTCGGTTATGTTTGTGTTTTTGGGTTCAAGTTAGGCCTTTTTTTTTTTTTTCCTGCGTTCTTCAGGGGTGATGGCTCTGGGTTTTTCCTTCGTCAAAGTATTCTCAATCTTTCTTCATTACTCTACTCTTCTTTCTTTCTTTGAGGGTCCGGGATTGCATTAGTTGTATCAATTTGGAAGGGTTTTTTTTTGGTTATTCTTGATCCCCATGGCTTTTAGATGACTTTCATTTGGGTGGAATGAAAACACTCTTTTCTCCATGATATGACATAACTTTTTTCGCATCAATAAATTGTACAGTAGCATTATACCAGCTATGCAAGCTATAATACGTTGGATAGGTACCGGTAGCTTACCGAGCGCCATACCGCCTCCCCAACCTAACCCACGTGGGGATGTCGCCAGGTCGATCTCGGACTAGTAAGACCCCCGCATAGAAGAACTACCTTAAGCACAGCGCATCCGAAGGAAAATGCTACCAACCAACAGCCAGGACCTTACCCTCAATACTTTAGTCTATCCTTTGTTGTCTTATTTGTGACACTCCTTCTTCATCCCTCCCTTACCCTAGTCACTGTACGAGTACATACTCGGATTCTATAAACTAATACTATATCATAGAAAAACGCATCGAAGGTACGGTGCATTAACCCGGGACGCACACAGGCAATAAACATATCACACTCCCGAGGTGGTGGGGCGGTATTACTAGTATACTATACTCGTATAGGAAGCTTATGTTCCCGCATGTGGGGGCCGGACGGAACACGTTTTCGGTAACGGTATGATGATAAGGCCAGGATTGTTTGTTATGCTACATTGACCGATCGATTGATTGTTGGCGGGCTTTCTCTCCGCTCCGTTTGGAAACCTGGAGGGTTGATGTGGCGGTGGTATGAGTTATCAGTCCGATTCAGTCGCGAGTGAGTTAGTGTGATGTTAACGCTGTATCACTCTATACAATACACAACAGCATCATGGGATAAATAGATAAGTAGGGGGGACTGGGAGAAGATACTCACATGTTTTGAACATGCCGGTGCCCTCTCCTCTCGATTCTGAAGATTGGGAAGGTGAAGTGGAGTGATGACTTTACCGGTAGTATGATATGATATTGTGCGTCGGAAAACGGAATGGACGTCTCCGGGGTGGGTTACGGTAGAGCACTTGTGACTCTAGAAGAAGAACTTAGAGGTGCTTCGTATGCGAGTACGTACTCCTACATAGAACCCCTCGCTAGTAACCCCTTATACATGTCCGGGAACAATAGTACACAGGTACCAGGCCTCACTCCATTAGACCCCCTTCCCCCCATTGCAAACGTCAATATGTAACAACCATGGCTAGAGGAGAAAAAAGAGCCCCCCCCCTCCCCCCTAAGAAACAAAAATTGAATACAGTAAGTATGGTATGGTATGATACGTCCACGCCGGGGTTATATAACATAACATAATAACACGCCATATATATATATTGACCGATTACAACACCCCTTTTTTACTATATCATACCTCCGAACCCCCCCCCCTTTTTTTTCCTCATCCCACTTATGATAACATGTATATTATAATATTCCGCTCCCGTATTGATAGCATAACGCTCGACAGGGAAAAATCCATACCGGTATGATACGATATAATACTCCCTGTCCGTTATATATTATATATTTATATACCTGTACGAGTATCGTATGATGCCTATAAGTTTATTATTTTTAACGGGTTCTCACCTTGAGCGGATCACCGGTACGATACGGTATCATACTCACAACCCACCCACCCAGTCCAGTCCAATCCAAGATTTGGGAAAAACCGGTCGAGTGTGGTTTGGTAATCGTAATCACGGGGACTAAAAACATGCCGAAAGTGAAGGAAGGGGGGTCTGGAACTATCATTAACCCAACCACCATTCGCCAAAAAAAAAAAAAGGAAAAAAGGAATTCTCTATAACAGCACCTACATAATAAAGCCTGTGTTTTTTTCCCCTTCAATCTTCAAAGAGCAGTTAAAAGTCCGGAAAATATCCTTTTCCATCAGTATAATATCGTAATATACATATCATACCTTCCAAGCAAGACCCTTGTTTGTTCGTTTTTTGTTTTTTTTGTACCGGTATCGAAAGGTAGCTTTTTCCCTGCTCTACTGTGCACACCGCTCTCCATTATAAACTTTTGCTTTGCCGGGGAAGCTTTGGAATACCGGTAAATATACTTTGGACACCCAAATTATACATTCTTTTAAACCCCTTTCCGAGAGCTGGGTTTCAAGTTTTACGGTATGGTATGATACCATAGCCTATGGAAAGATATGGTGTAGCTTGGAGGAGGTGGGGGGGGGGGGGGGGGGAGGGAGGGTCAGCGCGATTTTGGTATTATATGTTTTGGGCCCTCTGTATGGTTTACTAAAGCGACCTCTTATTGATATTATATCATACCATGAAATCTTCAATAAGTTTGTTTCACCGCCCTTGAGCGGATTGTCACACTCAGTATAATATCGGTATTCACAACCCCATCCCCATCCCCGTCCCCATTCTAGCCAGCCAGCCAGCCAGCCAGTCTAAAATTACCGTAAGGGGAAATATAATAACGAGTGATGATCCATGCCCCTGACTAATGCGGTATCATACCCCATCCGCTACCGTAAGGCAGCATCGACAACAACCGTCGGATAAATCTTAACTTAAACCCTAAAGACTCCACTCTGACCACTCGAGAAGCAACATGGCGCAGCGGAAGCGCGCCGGGCTCATAACCCGGAGGTCGCACGATCGAAACGTGCTGTTGCTAGACTTTTTTTTCCTTTTCTTTTCTTTTCTTTTCTTTCTTTCTTTCTTTCTTTCTTTCTTTCTTTCTTTCTTTTTTTCTTTCTTTCTCTTTCTTTCTTTTTCTTTCTCTTCTCTCTTTCCCATTCCCACCCAACCTTATGAGCCGGGATGATAATGATAAAATGATAATTTACAGATATTGACACATATGACTACCGTGCTCCGGTACTCGAGCACGAGCACTAGTACTAGTACAAGTACGAGTACAGGCAATTTGTCAAAGTAATACTGCGGGGGATACTTTTTCTGGGGGGGGGGGGAAGAGATGAGATGAGATGGGATGTGATGGGGTGGGATGGGGGCAAGTTTGTTGTTATGCTTGTATCAGTTGTGTTTCAGACTATGGGGTGGCGCTGGCGAGAAGCGGCAAAGTTAAGGAGGTAGGGGGAGGGACCTGGTGGAATACCGGTAGGTATGGCTGATATTAAGTTTGCCGTAGGATTCTCTGTTCCGTAACCGGTGGGAGGGAAGGAGTTGAGATGCACTGGCTATCCGCATTTTTCGTTCGTCCCTTGATATAAACGTTCACAGATGGCCAAATTTCGAGTGATTACTGGTGCTGGATATTCCGTTTAAAAACCGCCTCACAATTGCTTCAACCAAGCCAAGGTAAGCCAAGGGAGAGAAAAGTGGGTTAGAAAGCAAGGTATCAGACGGGAAACCGCAAAAAGAATGAAAAAAAAAAGCCCAGGCATGGATGAACGGATTGCGGCATGGCTATGATATGAACAACACCATGTTACAATACAAGTACACTAGACGGGGAGAAATGGCGAATGGGGATTACATGAAATAGAAAGATAGAGGGAAGGAAAGAGAGAAATATTTCGGTGGTATAGTCAAACAAGCTGAACCTCGAAGCAAAGGAAAATTTAAAAGAGAAGAAAGACAAAATCCTCCAAGTACGGAAAAAGACATAGCACGTGGAGCGGAAGAAAGGAAGTAGAGATGTCTGGTTTATGATGGCAAAGTGCGGTAAACAACAGCCGGTCCGGGAGCAAAGTGGAGAAAGTAAGGCGGGCTAGAGAGAGAGAGAGAGAGAGAGAGAGAGAGAGAGAAGAAAGACGAAGAGTCG
>LN891013.1:67392-122605 GCA_900010015.1 Tuber aestivum | reverse complement strand
GAGAGAGAGAGAGAAAAGCGAAGAGTGTCCCGACAAAATCTGTGGCACTCCAGTTCGATCGGAAATCACTAACTACCGTCTTTTCCAGGCCCGCTGGTAACACTGTCTGCCCAGTCTTCTGTTTCACCCTCATCGTCACTAGCACTCCAACCCTCTTCTCCACCTTCAAGTGCGAGCGCGTCGAAGCGATTGGGTGTCTTCCGTTCTGGTTTCGCTTTAGGCTCCTGTTTGGGCTTGTAGGCCTTGAAATCCGGGAGAGATTTGGCACATTCATCGGCACCGAACTCAATTTTAGTGCCCTTGTAATATGCCCTGGACTTGAGGCACGTCCTGGCAAAGCAAGCTACACAGACAGAGTTGAGGTTAACTTGAACAGAGTTCCTGGCCTTGTCAAATACAATCTTTTCGATGGAAAGGTTGGCGATGTGGTCGAGGTCATCCCTCAAGCGAGTCTCGGTCAATGTAGGGGGAACGTTTCTCAAGTAGAGATTGCGGGTGGCCCCGGAGTGTATTTGACGGAGTATATTTGGCAATACAACAAATTGGCGAGTTTGCTCACGCCATTCGACGTTGACCTGCTGCCATTAGTTGCCATTGCCGACGCACCACGCCTTGGGCAAAGTGTCGAAGCTCACCCTGCGACCGTCAATGTAGACATCGTTCCTCTTCGCATATCTATAAAAGGCCTCGGCAGATTGGGGGTGCAAAAATGAAATGGATCCGCAGTGATCGCCTGGTTTCATCCAGGCGTCGACAACCATTCCGCCCCTGATGGCCTCCAGAAAGCTGGAATATGTGACCTTGTCGGGAAGACGTGAAAAGAATAGTGTTCTGTTTCCGGTAGAATCGTCTCTATAGCCATTGCCGCCCCCACCCACACACCCCCGTTTGGGTCCTGGGGCATCCTGCCTTTCTGTTCCATCGCTACCCGCGTAATCATCCGGTTCTCGATAACCATCACGACCGAGCCCGCTGAAAGTGTGCCCATGGGAGGGCTGACCCGTGTGATGTTGCGGCTGGGTCCGGAAGGAGGCCGATGATGTTGTCGGATAGCTCTGAACTGCAGAGGAGCTTAGTTGATCGTAATTCAAGCTGACACCACCATTCTCGGAGGGTGTTGGCAAGGGCTGAGGGTTTGCATGACCATTCCGTTCACTGGGATCGTGGGCATCTGTCCTGTCAAGTCCGGCGTTGATAAGGAGCTGTTGGACAGAATGTTAGCGGAAGCGTGTAAAAAGGAGGAGATACAATAGCAGAAACCTCGAGATTCCCGACTGTGACACCCCCACGGATAAGAGCAGTACGCAGGGCCTCTAAATAACCATGTAATCAGCCATCTCTGCTTGGGAAGTGACGAACCTCCCGGCAACCCACATCCCGGTAATCCGCCGTGAGATTCTAGTGCAAACAATAGAGAGGGGCTATTACTGTACTCCCTTGCTGTCTTGACCAAGTCTTCGAGGTAATCTCTTGTAACCGTTACTACATCCGTATTTCCGTTGTGATCAGACTCACTCCCGTGCACCTGCCTCAAGCCAAATCAGCACTTTTTTTTTTCCCCGTGCGATTACACCCTGCTCTACGATCCGACAAAGCTTAAGATCTGGCAGCGGGCTCTTGAGATAATGGAAGGAGAGTATTTTCAACTTACATTCGCCTTCCGCAGAAGGGTTTCAAAGTAGGTTTTATCAATGGTAACGGTGGTAGACATTGCGGGGGGGAAGGACGGTTAAGGGATAGGAGGCTCGGATCAGAAGGGAAATCCTGGGAGGGGGAGGAGGCGGTGGGGTGCTGGGCGGGAGGGAAAAATAAAATAGAATTGTCGAGTTCGTCAGTACGGTAGTCGTCGGGAAGGGCAGCAACAACCATGAGAGGCGGGTCCACAGGTCACCAACAGCCTCGGCGATGCCCAGTTCATTTCGGCTCAGTCGCAGCCTCCCCATGATACCAAGCTTTTTCTTGGTGCAAACGACCAAGTTGGGGGATTTACTGGGGCATTCCTGGTATCGTGTGCCGATCTGCACGGGGGGTTACAATCTGCAGGCGAGGTGGGTGCCGTCAAACCTAAGGAAATACCGGTACGGTGCAAGCACCTTCATCGCTGGAACCTCATCCAACCCCCACCCATCTTTTCACATCACGTTCCCCAAGCGCACTATTAGTCCGTGGTCTACAAGGCCTTTCTCAGCCCTGTGCGGCATTGATGATTTCTAGTGGGGGGGATAGTGCTGGAGAGACTAAAATGGTCCGCCCGTCGTATCCGCTGAGCTGAGGGAGGGGAGAAAGGGAAAGAGGGGGGGAGGAAAGGGGGGGGGAAGGCAAATAGCTGGGAACATCAATGAGTTTTTATCTGGTCGCGATGCACGCATGGGTAGATTTCGTACTCGTATCATGGCGCGCAATTCATCTTCCAAGATAATAATAAATTTGATCGCCATCGAGATGCCGGCGCTGCACTAGTCTATAGGGTGAGTGGATTGTTTGGTTTCCGGGCCTTAGCCTGGTGACATTTTCATTGGGTTTCTATTTATGTATGGGAGGAGCTGTTCCAATTTGATTGCGGTGTCCAATGATCAGAGGGGGGCAGGTGGCCGAGAAAAGGGAAGATAGTCTTCGCTGTGAGCCTGGTGGCTATCGGAGCAGGTATGGAATCATTTTCGAGGAATGGAGAGGCCAGGTCGATGGATGATGGCGAACTGGTAAGGTTTGGCCCAGGGACTCTTTTCTTATACCGGTACTGGCACGATGCTGGCACGGCAACCGCTTCGATCCAGTGATGGAGGGAGCTGCGCCGATAGACCATGTTTGAAATGGCGTAATTCGATGTTTTTCCCGGTCAGCGGGTGTCCACGGTGTTGGCAGCGGTTGGTGGGGGTGAGACAGGACGGGAATTTTTTTATTTTTGTTCTGGGCTGTATGGGCTGTATCGTGCAGCACCCAGATGCACACCAAAAACTCCGAGGCAGAGTGGATTTTGCGGGGATCAGGGGAAGATGACAGGTTCTGGAAGTCTGTCTCCGCATCCGATTTTTCGACGTATCTTTGGGCATGGTACTTGTACATACCGGCATCCTTGAGTACGGTATGGTCGTGGGTGATGTGAGTGATGCATATTATTGTCAGGCCCATATTACACCGGTACCGTACTTATGTTTTACGAGGACTGGCCAGGCTGGCACTGTTCGGTACCAGATTTGAACCAGCCACCACTAAGTTGTCGTACCGCACTGTACGAGTGCTATATTCGTACATTGCATGAATTGGGCCCATCGGTACAGTGCAGTACCATGGGGCGGTCAAGGTGTCCGGGGAGGGAGGGGTTTCTGTGGTGTAACGAAGAATTTGACTCTGGTACAGGAATTCAGGACTGGGATAGCAGCCCCTCATGGCTCGTTCTAAGGCCCTGTTTGCCTCTGCCCGGGCTCTGAAGTCAAGCTATGGCTGGAGTATCCCGGGGTAGGGCATGGTATTGGACTCGGTATGCGGACTACCAATGTGCAGCCGTGTTCGCAAAGGTCTCATGTTATGATACCGTCTCCTTCCGTGGACCTCGGGAACTATACCTATTAACAACGAGAGCATAGCAGGAGCCTTGTGGACAATCGTTTTCGGCTGCTAGGGATATTGTAGAATTTTATCCCAATCTGTCTCACTGGATAATAGGGAGGGTTAGCGAAGCCTTCCCAAGGACTGGGGGTGTTGTACCGGTACTTGGGAGGGTATGAGAATTCTGCGGATGCGGCTGCACTGGCCGCGGGTACTCGGGCACCAAAGCACTACTGCACTTGGACAGGCACCTTTACGGTTCCCGGGACTCTCACACGTGGTGTGTTAGGGATCAGTTATACGGTACGCTAGGTGGCTTGTGTCCGTCCACTCCAATTTTGCAGCGCATGCGCTCGAGCAAGTACAGTACAGTGCGCGGGTTCGGGGGGGAATTGAAACGGATAACTTGTCCGTTCCCTCTGCTAGGTCTTTCGCAGTAAATTGTTTTGTGGGTAGCTATACTTTAGGTTAGTCTGGCGACAATGCGCACGGCTGCTTGTATATTGCAGTGATTTATTATAGGGTATGATACCATTTGTCTCACACCTGCCGTTCCCTTTGGTGCCTAGAGTTAAGGCAATCCTTGTCATCAGATCAGACATCTTGCGATTGACAGGTCGACCAACCTCTGGTATCGGCCCCCAAAGTTACTACGGTAGGCTTGCCGAGCCTTTCCTTTGTTCTGGCCTTAACTTCATCATCCAAAGATCTCACCTCGAGAGGAAAACCTTACCGTACTTCACTTCTCCCCCCAAACAGAGCCCCAGTTTCTGCTGATCGAGTAGAGTAACGAGTGAGAAGGCGCGATCGCCATCGCTTCCCGCTCTCTCCCCTTTCAGCGGAGTCGACTTCAAGTCAGGTTTACCATGTTGGTCCCACCGTAACGTCCCCCCACAATTTCATCCTCTTTTTCCCATCATAACCTTCCTGTCCGTTCAACTTCAACCTTTAAATATTCCATCAGCTTCGTAGCTTTACACATTCCTTTACCCTTACGGGCCGCTTCGCCTTTCGCTCCCTGCCTTCTCCGGGAGAAAAAAAATTTAAGAAAGTTTAATGAGTGAAGAGAGAAACCCTAATTGTTATCCCCATCCTTGTCCTTAGCCCTCTTACCTCCTCCTCGTCCTTCGTCTCGGCATCAAAGTCGTCGCCCCTCCCTTGTTGCTGCTGCCTTTCCCCATCCCCATCCTCACCCGCCTTCTCTACAAAAAGCCCCCCCGCCTCCCCGCCACAACTCCGTCATCTTCCTTCCCTTTCATACCTCCCCCTCATCCACTCTCTTTGCGGGGGAATTTGCATACATCTTCCCCGTTAATTCATTTTCTCTGCCTTATTTCCCCCGAATATAAATTTCTCTCCTCCCCCTCCCCTCTCTTCCCTTCCCCCACATTTTCCCGTCAAATTCGAACATTGACCGTCACAAGTTTGACTGCGACTTTTGAGTAAGCGGGGGATAGTTTGGTAGGTGTCTGGGGAGAAGAAGAAAAAAAGAGAACACCTATACAGGAAAAGTTGCGGTTTTTTTTTTCCCCCCTTGTTCACCGCATCCCGATTTGGGCTTCCCAGGCGTGGCATCGATATATCGTCATCAGCCCCCAAGCTTCCACGGTGTTCAACCGACATCCAGAGCAACCTTTTATCCTCTCATTATTACCTTCACATCTCAACCTCAAATTCCTCACTACTCACTTGTCCTGTTCAACACATCTTTTTTGTCGGGGCACTCTTCGAGCGTCATTCAATTAGTCATGGCCCAAAATTCAGGAGCCGCTGCCGGCGGTCCTCGTTCAAAACATCCCAATGGTTCAGTTCTCTGCGATAAGTGGTATAGATATGGTAAGCAAGCGTAATGGCTTTTTGCGCGGCTCCACATCCCTTCTTTCCCGCAAACGATCCTGTGGGGATGGAACGGATTTTATAGCAAACACTATTACATTACCCCACCTGATTCCCTTCTGCATTTACTGATTACAGCCGCATGAGACAGGGAGATGTAGTCGTCCGAATTGTGGGTTTGCACATCGTGATGCTTTGCCGGGCAAAGATATTGTTCCGCCATGTCATGAGTTCTTTACATTAAAAGGTAATGATTGATTTCCTCGTTTTTCCAGCAAAAGGCGGAATACTGACAGAGTCTATAGATGGATGCTCCCGGAGACCCACCTGCAAACTCCTTCATAATAAGGGGTCTGCGCTTGTCCCGACCAAGAGTGCGCCAAAGATCTCGGGATCTAGAGGTGCTGGGACCGGCGGTAACTCCTCTCTGGCTTCGGATCGCCCTGTTTTCGTCCTACCAGAAATGCCAAAGGCCCGTGAGAATGACAAAGCTTCTTCCATCGCCAAGCCGAAGGCTGTGCCAGACCAGCCCGGAAGATCAGGTGTCGGAGAGCGCGGCGGCATCGCCTCTCAAGTCCCGGCGGGCCCCGCCTTTCACACAAACAATCCGAGGCGAGAGAACAACAGGGGCTCCCATTTGACTCAGGAGAGGTCTACTGCGGTTAGGGGAGACAACAAGGCTGGTGCCGTAAACGCGCCGCGTCCTCCACCCAAACCGCCTGTCACGTACTCTGACCACGTGCACAGTATTGCTTATTCTAAGGAGAGAGACTGGAGAAACAGAGGGCCATTGCTTGTCACACATGGCACACGGACGGCTCCAAGAGAGGCCAAGGTTGAATTGAGTCAGTTGGACGATGAATCTGGTGATAGCAAAAATGATGGGGGTGTCTCCTTAGAGGTTCCAGGCCCCAGGGCTTTGGTCGTCGATACTCCACCTCCAAATCTCCGCACTACGAAACAGAAAGATGATGTCGCTGGCAATACGGGAGTGGATAATGGGGTTAGATCCATCAGCACCAGGCCTACAAAAACTGCTTGTGAGGCGAAGCCCGCCCCTCGAGGCAGTTCCAGGAATGGCAGTTCTTTGGGGGATGGATGCAGTTCTCGCAGCCCCAGGGCCCTTATACCTGCCATGGTTAATCACGAACGAGTGATGACCAGTGACGCTGGCCATTCAATTGAGGAATCTCGAACAATTGGCAAGGTTATTGAGCCGAAGCCATCTATTTCGAACTCGCTCGAGAAATTCCTAAAGACCCCGAGTGCAGAGAGCTTTGGTCGTAACGTTGGGGAAGGCGAACCGTTCCAGGTATCAGGCGGTGGTGTCCGCCTCCTGGACAAATTCGCGAGGCAATATGCATCAGACCCAGCTGCTATCCAGGAGAAATATGGCCATCTAGCCTTCCTACTGCAAGCCGATCCGAGACGGGATTTTTCCCAACTTAGATACACTGTCGAAACTCACCGGTCCATGTTCTGGCAGTTAGATCCGGTTCGTCTGCGTGGGATTGATTTTGAGAAAGTTAGGCCCGAGGAAACCCCGAGAAATGAGGTAATCGGCGATTTCTTTCAGAAAACCTCTAGCGGAATTTCTATTCCGGATCAGGACTCCTCGCGATGGGAACCCAGGGATGATTCTCGAACGCACCGCCATCGCAATCAGGTAGCCCGTACCGCGAGTGAATACAATGCCTCTACCGACAGGCCTCCTCACCGCCCCGCGGAGATTGCTCCCAGGGAGCACGGTGGAGGTTACCCACCGAAGAACCGATTTAACCGCAGTGATCGTGCACGAGCTGTTCCAGGGGGCCGTGGGGGTGCCTGCTCGGGAAACAGGCACTTTGGTCAATCTCAGGTGATCCCAGTGGATGCCGACAGAGTGCCCCTCGGGGAGAAGGGTAGTGCTTCTAGTGACCACTCAGGGGTTACTACGATGGTTTCTGCAGGGGGCCTAACTGGCACAGACAGGGCTGTGGTTGCTGATACCCCAGATTTGACTACGTTAAAGCATGAGGGGCTTCTCTGTGAAAATAACGCCACTCTTGACCACCATGCGGGAGTCCCTGAGCATGCGAACGGTGAATTTTCCAAGAGAAGTGAAGAGAGGGAAATTCTATCTGAGCCCGTTGCCAAAAAACAGGCGGCAGAGGAGGTCTGTACCCCTTGCGGGGAACCGAGTGTCATTGGTGGGGTGGCGGTGCCTCCTTCCCCCAAGGGCACAGCGCATTCTATCGGCCCCGATCCAAGCTCTTTGGCTTCTTCACCACCGAGCGGCCCTACCCCTCTCTTGGGGATGAGGCAGGAATCTACTGGATCGAACGACGAAGAGCCCCTCACTACTAGAAAAGCCGGGGATTGTGTGCAGGTAGAAGGTAAGCTATTTAAGAGTAATGCTAGTATTGCTCGTGAGATTTCTACCCGGACCATTGCTAACGATTATGGGATGATAGTTCCCCAAAAGCCAGAAAAAGCGCTTGGACCTCCGGATAGCTCGCAAATGTCTTGCTTCGCATCTCGAGATGTACGTGTATTTCTCCTTCCAAGCTTTCCCCCGCTAACAATGTTTCAGGAAGCTAAGATGGCACTCGCTGTGAACTTGCAGAAACCTGGTCAGTTTACCGCTAAAGGAGAGGCCGATCGTCAACAGAGTGACTCGGAGATGCAGGAAGTCCCCTCGTGGATGAATGAGTCTGATTCGGGGAATGAGACTCCTAGTGTTTGGGAATGGGATTGGGATAAGAAATCCTCCCAGACTGGCCTTACCGATGACGAGTGGGGTGCGGGTGTTCCTCTTGATCAAGCTAATGTTGAGAGCTTTTATGGAGCGACTGGGACTGGAACCGGATCCCCGGTGTCGCCTGTGGGGCGCGTGTTTGAACTACCCGAAGATCCGGGTAGCTTCCCAGAATTCCAGAAACAAGAGGCTAGAAAATTGCGCTGTGCGAAAAAGTATAGGGCAAAAGAGCCAAAGGAATCGTCCAGGGCATCTGAAGGAAATAATTGCGAGCCATCTGTGCCCGTGAACAATGCCAGCGAGCCACAGGCACCGGGAAACAACGCTGTCAAACAACCTGTACCAGAACACAAAGTTAGCAAGCCACCTGTGCCGGGGGGTAGAGCTAGAAAACCGCCCGTATCTCACCACAAAGTCACCAAACCACCAGTGCCGGTAAACAGAGCTAACGAGGCAATTGCGTGCCAGGGAGTCAATGGCAAACTGGTGGCATCCGAGGGCTACAACAGAAGCTCGACCGTGTCCCGTAACAACCGCGATGCGGGCGCACCCATTTCTCGTGGGCGTTCCCTTGGGGGCTGCGGTGGTATCAAAAAGCTACCAGACGAAGTGCTCCATGCAATATTTAGTTTTGCCGCGGATGGTGTCCTACCAGAAGTCCAAGTCAAAACCAAGGACCTCACATACGGATGTGGCTTTGAGGCCCCCTCTACCTTCAACAAGGTTCGGTATAAAGGCCTTTGGAGTGTGCTTAGGACTTGCCACCATTGGCGCACCCTCAGCCAAGAGATCCTATACAAATACGTCAACCTTAGTGACTGGTCGAATCTGGAGCTCTTTGCACGCACTGTGTCCCACAATCAAGATATGGGAGCCTTGGTCCGGTCCCTACGGATATCTGTGCGGCCATTCAGCCCACAGGCGAGCTACAAAAGCTACAACAACCGCGATCGCAACTCTAGAGCTGCTGTTGTAGAGCAGGTCGATGCCTTTCATCTGCTGTCGGACATACTGGGGGGATGCTCTCTCATCCACGTCATGTCCATTGATATGCCTAACGCAGTCCCTGCTTTCAACAAACTGGTGTCGATGCAGGGGTTCCCGAACCTTAGGGAGATCCGTATGAAGGATGGGGGCGGGAGAATCGCGACGGGAGAGAGGGTCTGGGAAAACATCATCAGGAATACGCCTGAGCTGAAAAAACTTGTGATTACACAAGACCAAGACCTCTCTCTGAGGAACGCCCCCACAGTTATCAGGATCCCTGAGAATATATTCCATAGTGAGAAAGAATCCGCCTTCAAATTGACCCAGATCCGTCTCACTAGGTCCTACGAGATTAGCGATGACATGCTCCTCCTACTCTGCGGGAAACTTAGGAACCTAAACGATTTAGACATTGTCGATTGTCCGTTAGTTACATCTAGAGGTATTTTCCTTCCTATCTTACTTGTTTGTATCCCAGTATTGCCCATGACTAACGCTTTTTTTTAAGGTATCGCGCGGATGTTGGAGAAAATGCCCAACCAGTTGACACGCCTCTCATTCTGGATTTGGATCAACCACTACGGGAATGTATCCAAGAGAGAGCAGGATATTGGTGTAGACCTCTGTCATGCCCTGAGTAAATACGGCCAGAGTCTACAGCATATGGACATCAAGATATTTCTCGCATGTCATCATTTGTGGCAAGACGGGTTCCGCGAATTAAAACGGTGCCGTATTGTGCCTTTCCACTACCATGACTGTGTGAAGCAGGAGAATGTCCGGTCATCCTCCTTCTTTAAGAACGTCCTTGACAAAGGTCGCAATGCGGGCAAGTTCCCGGCATTAACTGAATGCATGGTTTGAAGGCAAGTACCCCTCCCCCTTTTCTCTCATATTCTATTGGATGACTATTCTAACGCATCTTCTAGGTCAATGGGAAATTTTGGTTGCAATGCTCGATATGCTTTTCATTTACCCAACCATGGCTAGAGAAAAACATGAAATAAATTAAAAAAAGCACAAAAAGACAAAAAGACAAAAAAATAATAATTCAAGGGACCTCTAAGGAGCATATCCTTACCCATAGCGTGGACCACCACTCCTATTCTCGAGGATTTCGCAGAATATGCCATTCCTATCCTTACCAAAAAAAAAAAAGATATAAAAGCGCAGTGCAGGGAGGGAAACCGAAAACGGCAGGTTTGTATAAAGTCACCATCTTGAGAAACAAAACGGTTCTCCACCGTCTGGTAGGGAATATCATAAATGGTTGGCAAAGACATTGCCATTATCATTGGGTCGGAGTTTTTACCTATTTTTTTTTTCCCTCTTCGCATTGCTTTTTTGCTTACCGTTTTCACCGATCTCTCCTCATTTGGATTTTTTGTTCTTGCATCTATGTTGCTTACGTTCATCTGTCTTTTCTATTTCTGAGAGGGGTTGCTATGTTTTGTCTTCAGATCCGGTGCTTGTTGGAGTTTGCAATATTTGGATTGGAAATTAAATTGGTGTTTACGGGAGGGGGGCCGGTTGGTCGGATCGGGTGGAAACATAGATGAAGTCGGGGAATGTTTATACATGGGAGAAATGTCGTCTGGTTCAATCTGTTTTGCTGGCACAAATTTTTTTCTTTCATTCATCTTTCCACCGATGCCCTTCCTGTATGGTATCGTGGTGCCCAGAGTACTTAGTTACTGAACATCATTGCTTATTTGCTTCTACTTTCTTTGACATCAGAGGCTTACAATGGCTTTCTTTTTTTTTTTTTTTTTTTTTTTTTTGATCCTCTTTCCACAAATGCGCGACGCACTAGCCTAGATGTAGCGCAATACACGAAGGGCGTCCCTCCCCCTCTCGTGGTCCCAGAGGTGGGGTGCTCGTGGTGATAGTGGTTGATAGTGGGGAAAAGCTGTGCACAATTCGGTACTGTTCTTGGCGAAAACTTGTACAGAAGGAAGTGAAATGAGGAACGGGCACAGTCGTGGCGGGGTCCTGCGATTCGGTATTATTTTTGGCAGCGGAGCGACAGGCCGCGGGATTCGTCCTACACTACCGGTAGACGCCTGTACCTATCCGCCAAGTATTCTGGTACAGTAGCAACGCAGTACTTGCAACTACCGTATCTTTCCCATCCCCATCACACCACGACACTTGCCCTTCACGGATACCATGGACAAGATATCGGTAGAAGCAGCGGTACTCGACATCAGTACTCGAGTACGGTATCGCATGGCATCACTGATTTGCGGCCCCGCGGCAAAAAAACATAATAGCATAAATAATGGTAAGACTAGCACCATCTCCAACCATCACGACTCCCCTCCGCCAAGATTTTCGCGTCATGCGGTACCGGTACGGTACAAGTACTCGTAGTCTATGTCGGCGATCGTGTTCGCAAACGTCGATATGTGGTGAGCGAGCGAGTAACTTATAGATAGGTGTGGGCTGTGCAAAACGCCAAGAAGGACGGAAGCTGCGCACTTGTCTTGCACTCGCACTGCTGGCAAGCTGTTGCATGCGACGCTATGCCATGAGGGGTCGTGCAAAAGTTTGGAGTGCTGTACTTATCCTCATCGTTGTATTCGGAATTGGGCAACTATAAAGGGGTCTGTCGAAGCTAGCAGATGCGGTACCAAAATAGAATCACGACATCATGAAATTGTGATATAGTCTACCCACGCTGCCTGATTGAAGTTGCCCTTTCTCTCTTGGCGGGTCACTTGGGTATGATAAGTACCCAAGCGATCTCTGATTGAATCATAACCCAGATAGCTATTTCTATACCTTTGTTGGAATGATATATTAGGATTAGGATACTTACCACTAATCGCTGGCTCCGAATACCGTACACGATGAAAATGCAAGTGCTGGTGCGGTACGCGTACCATACCTACCGACTTACTTACTTACTGTGCTCTGCCTTTTGCCCTGCTTGCTTACTTATTCTTACGGTGCGGCGATAACCACGGCTCTGTACGTATGTCCGAGCTATGATGTATTGTTAATGGATACTTGCGCGCCGTATCACAACTTGGGATAAAACCTTACACCAGCATTACAACAGTGCGGCGCGATACGACACCCGAGCCCAGGGTTCATGCAGTACAGTACTCGTTGGGTGGTGACTGACGGAAGGGTACCGTGCAGGACGGGGCGGGGAGGTTCCGCCCGCTTGGCACGGTATTACTGTTACGGGCTGTTCTGCACTTTCACCATGCGTGTCGATTGCAGGCTGACTGGCAGTGCTATCTTTATCCGCATGGTTCTTAATCATGCCTCATGGGTCCAGTTGGTGATTGCGTACTCGTGGACCAGAGAGACTATCATACTGCGAGCACGATGGGATTTCATTTACTCGAGTACAGTACCACTTGCCCCCCTCCCCCTCCCCCTCCCCCTCCCCCGTCTTGCTCTGCTCACAGTTCCGAGGCGATCGACGGGAGATACGAGGTGAGGCAAGGTGATTGAGATGGCAATTATGAGGGGTTTTCGTTCTTTTTTCCCTTTCCCGTCTTCTTGGCCTGCCTTGCGATGGATGGATGGGTTTCTGATATGCACACCGGTATACGTACTGACTGTGGCTGATGGGGTCCGCTTCGTGCCGGGGTGGGTGGTTGGCCCGTCTGGCCGTGGAGAAGTGTGTAGGGTAGGGTTCGAAAATGGGAAAGTACAGTATACCCTACTAGTACGGTACAGTGCTAGGGGACTGCAGTTGTGATAATCTGAATGGCGCTTTGAGTTAATCCTTTTGGGTCGGACTAGTCCAGCGAGCTAACCGACTACAGCGCTCGAGTACTGTACCGGTATGATACCCGGCCGCGAAGGAAGACTGAAACTGGGACTGAGGTTAAATCCACTCGGCATGAACACTGTACTCGTAGGCTGCAGTACTCGTACAGGTACAAGTACAACCAGCGGCCAGTAAAATTGTCATGATATCAAATCCACATCGCCTAGAAAAAGATGAAAAATGAAAAAAAAAAAGGAAGTGCGATCCCCGCAACACTCCTGACAACCTCGCGTCTTGGAAGTTTCGGAAAAAAGTGCAGGTACGGTATCCCCCGGTCCAATCCAACCATCGCCATCACCATCACCACCACCGCCAGCACAGAAGACCCCGCCTGGAGACCTTCTGCACTTCCTCACCTGAAAAAGGTGAGCCCCTGCGAAAGCCAGAGCTTACCAGAGTGTGGTTTTGTTTTTTATGGCTCGCTCAGCCCCAAACCCGATGACCAATAATCTCCCTTCTGCATCGGCGGAGCTCACAACTTCCGGAACCTGAGACCCCTTTTTGAGCAACAACTAACCACTTACAGTATTGTGCAAATGCTGGTACTTGTACTGTACTCGAGTACAAGGACTGTACTGGCACTTGTATGATTTTTTTTAACAGGGCTGGAAGTGGAAACCCAGCTCTGACTGGCCGGTTTGGACTCTATTCGGTTTGCTCCTTTCCTCCCCTACTGTACGGCACTCGTACAGCTGTAGCCTTTTCACTTCGAGTATTCAATCCCATGTCTCGGCTTATTGTTTTCTTTTTTACTCCCCCTGTTCTTGCCTTACGCTTTTGAGGAGCCAATTGGCTAGGTTTAGTTTACTCTGCAGTACCGGTACTTGTTCACCGTTATAATTGCTTTTCTTGGGGGGGGGGGGAGGGAAGGATGTGCTTTGCTAGAAAAGTGAGAGGAGCTATGAGAGAGAGAGAGAGGCAAAAGGGTCAAGCTAACTTGGTTCCTTCCTTTTTTTGATTGATATATATACTCGTATATGAAGTGCTGTGCCTGCTCTCTACCCCTCCCTTCATTTTATATATCTATCCATCTGTTCATCTGTCCGTCCGTCTGTCCGGTCCGTCGAAAGCTTTGCTGTGCTGGATAGTACATAACGTGATCCACCGGAACATAACAACAACACACGACTGAACGCAAGCAAGAGCGCGAGGCTGCCTAGGGAAATGGTTTCCTTTAAAAGTTTGGTTGCTACGGCCTTGATCTCTGCTGGTTCGTTTGTCCCTTTCCTCCCTTAACTTGACCCGGCCGCAACGCGACAACAACAATGCACGCGGGCACAAGACGGAGCAGGAAAACGTACTGACGGAGCCTGCTTTCATCTTACTATAGCGGCACTCACACATGCGCAAAGCTCATCGCCCATCAGGGGCTACAGCAACCAGGGTTCGTTGTTTTCGGCCGGCTGGAATATCCCAGCTTCCGGGCAGGATGTCTTCTTGCAGCTTCAGGGACCTACGAGCGCGGGATGGGTCGCGACGGGAATTGGCTCGGGGATGAAGGATTCTTTGATGTTTATTATCTATCAGGATGGGAGTGGGAACATTACGGTTTCGCCTAGAATTGGGAAGTAGGTTTTTCTTTCTCCTTCCTCTTTTGCACCCCCATCTTTTTCAGCTCTCCGTGTGATGGGAGGGGGATCCGGGTGCTAACAACGGCGATGGGACGGTTTAGGGGTGAAACCGAACCCAAATTTGAATCGACAATTCGGTTCGAACTGCTCGCGGGCAGCGGGGTCCAAGAGGAATTAATGACTGCAAACATCAAATGTTTCTTCTTTCCCTTCCCCCCTAAATTGCCCTTCCCATAATCACGCACTGACCGCCCCCCCAAAGGTGCCAATTGCAGATCCTGGGATGGCGGCAGACTCGATGTGACCTCCAAGGACCAAAACTTCATCTGGGCCGTCGGCAACCAGAGGGTCACCTCAAAATCTCAATCTGAAACCCTCAGCAAGCACGTCCAGAATGGCCGCTATGTCCTCGATCTGACAGAGGCTACCGGCGGCAATTCGCAGAACCCATTTGTTAGCTCCGGCTCGGCCGACGGTACCACCTCCGGAGTGGCAGGGCCGGGGGAGACTGGCGGTTCGAACTCGAGCGGAAGTAGTGCGAGTGGGGGTTCGAGTTCGAGCGGAAATGGTGCGGCTTCGAGTACGGGATCGAGCGGAAGTGATATTAGGAGTGGTAGCAGTATTGCGCCTCCGAGGACGAAGGCCGATAAGGTTCTTATTGCGCATGGTATGGTACTCAGTCTTGCGAGTTATGCTTTTTATTCTTGGTTGTTGTAGGATAGGTCTTTCTTTTCTGGAATCTTTTTTATTTGAGCGTGGGAGTGATGGGGATTACCGTCGCCTCTGTGCTTGGATTGTGCGCTCACAGTTGCGCATTTCTTCCAACCTTATCCTATAGTGTCTGCTCTACTTACTACCGATGATGGCGGGTGTTTAATTGTCTTTTCATCGTCACTGCGTATCTACTCATTCATTTCAGTCGTGTGATACCCGGGGCGAGCTTCCTTTTGCTAAAACAAATTACAAAAAGAGAAAAGCCTCAGCCGCTTCACTTTTCAATTTGCTAATCCCGCACTGTTTTTTACTTGCATTTTGAATATGTTGAAACCGGAGAAAGAAGAAAAAAAAAAACAGAAAGCAAAATAATAATCAAAAATCATGGTGCAACAAATACAGGTGTCATAATGGGCGTAGTCTTCACCCTCTTCTTCCCCTTCGGCGCAGCACTGATCCGCCTCCTAAACAACCGCATACCAAACGCCTTCGCCCTCCACCGCGGTGTGCAAATCCTGAACTTTCTGCTCTCAGTGGTGGGCATGGGAATGGGTATCTGGCGGAGCGAATTATCCGATTCCGTACCTCCCCCCTTCCACCTTGGGCGAAAACGTCAATAGCTAACACGAACAACAACAACACAGCACTACAAAACCTTCCACCAATACTTTGGAACAATCATAATCGCGCTCCTACTCGTGCAAGCCATGCTCGGCCAACTCCATCACAGCGTGTACCTCAAGACGCAGAAGTTGAGTATGTGGAGTTACGCTCACATCTGGCACGGGCGCTTCGTGATCATCGCTGGTATCGTCAATGGCGGGATTGGATTGGACCTGCCGAGGGCTGATGCTCCCGTCGGTGCTGTGGCCGGGTATTCCGTCGTGGCGGGGGTGGTCGGTGTGGGGTATCTGTTGTTTTATCTTTGGAGGGAGAGGAGAAAGGCGGTCGCTGCTTCTTCTACTTCTTCTCCCTGAACTGGCTTCAGATTCTTATTCTTATTTTTTGCTTTTAGGATCCTCGTTTGCAATTGGGGTAGGAGGATTATATTGTGGTGGTGCTGGTGGTGGCTTTTCTTCGTTTCCTATGTTGTATATGGGTTCTGTAACTGGTAATAGCTCAATATCCCTTTTCTCTTTTCCCTTTTCATTTGAAACCTCTTCCTCACCCTTCCTTTACGAAGTATCAAGAACCGGTCAGCCTACTGTAATCCGATGACTTTCTAAATCACATATGGTATACTACTCGAGTGTATATATATATATATTATAATATTATATATATATATATACAAAACCCTTAATACCACCCGACATACACGACACACCTCCACCCCCTCCCACTTCCCCTACCCGCACTCTATAAAAATAGGAAACGAAGCAAAACTTCAGCCGCACACGTAAATACTCGTTTACCGCACTACAGTGCAGTACGTACCCGTACCGGTACTGTACAAGTACATCCCTTCCGGCACCGAGCCGGTGGCGATGGCGTACGATACCGTCCGGGTGATCACGGTGGGTAGCAGGATTATCACGAGTGAGGGTAAGGGCGTGCGGAGGGGTATGATATTATATTACCGGTGTCATTATTACTCGCGGGGGGCAGTGGCGTTTAGGTTTGATCTATTGATGAACAGAGGTTTTGGCGGGTTTATGGGTGAGGTTAGGTTATTATACCTCACTACCAAGGCTATCATTCCCACGCCCTTTTACGGTGTGCAGAATGTACGAGTATGATACGAGTATGATATTATGACACATTTGCATAAACATCGGGGGGGGGGTTATGGAGGGACAAGACAATAATTTTTTTGCACTTTATAATCACGTGGTGATTTTCAGGGTTTGCGTTGCACACCGTAGCGTGGCATACGGTATTAGGCAAAGTACTCGAGTACTGTATGGTACAGTACAAGTACAGGCAGTGTATGATACGATACGGTACCAGTATCGATGTTCTTTTTTTTTTGTCTCCACTTTCACTCCTCTTCATCCAATCTCAAGCACAAAGTAAAAAAAAAAAAGGTAAAAAAAAAGCATAGCGACCAAGCCCGACAGACACACCAGAAACAATGCCACTACTCCTTCGATCGGGCCTTCTCCATATCCTTAGTCCGCTCCAAGATAGTTCGAATCATCTCGTTCCCCACCTTCGTTGCATCCGCGAAGCGTGGCCCAAAGTACTCCTGGGGCTTTTCAAAGCGTCTTCTATATGCATCGAATTCACCAAAACTGACCGTGTCACTCCAGCCCTATTTTATTCCACCCCGTTAGTGAGTGAATTGTATTTGGGAGTTTTTTTGTCATATTTTGTTTCCCCAGGGATGGTGATGACAGGATAGGGGATAAAGAGTTGGCTTAGTTTACGATAGTTAATTCGGGGGGCGAGGGGCGGCAAAGGGTACATTTATATGGAGATTTAGGATTTGGTGTTCATCTTACCCTGGCCGCAAGTGTGAATTCTAGATCGTCAGAACGAAAGGTGTCATCCTCCATGGCGAAACCTATGCAATCGTCGAGCAGGTCGGGTTGACGGAAGAGATATTCTGTTGCTCCGAGCCAGAGCCGGAATAACTATTTTCCGATTATTGGAAGAAGGATTAGTCTCGACAAGCGATTACACTGCGTAAGCATGCGTGAGACAGAGGGAAAGCGCACAGGTGTAGAGCAAATAATATGATCGTATGGCACAATATTGCATCTGTGCCAGCAATCCACCATTGCCAGCAGACTCAGGTGGCTGTTCGGCTTTCGTGCATGCGGAGGCACCCCGCTGAGACTAAACTTGTCCAGGATATCATCCCGTAACAAAAGTTCTTGATCCTTTTGCTTTCCAAAAACAAACTCCCCAGCAGAGTGTATCCTTCTAGACAGTTCTTCCTTCTTTCCTTCCAAAATCAACTTGAAGAGCTCCGTGGCCGAAGCAGCATATTGCCGTATCTGTTGCTGGGCCGCAGGATTGAGAATTGCTAAACCCGCATACACATGCCACTTGTTGCTGTAGATCCTTAAAGTGAGATTTATCTTGACATTTTCTATGCCGCCTTGCCAGCGAGTTACTTCCCAGGGGAACTGGTTGTTTGCTGCCCAGGCCGTTCCCATGCTAAACTTCTTATTAGATACTTTCCACACAAAGGATTTGTCGGGGAGCACCTGAGAAACGCCGCATGTGTGACCGCCTGTGTATCTGCCGTGATTGTGTCATGCTCCTCCGCGCTCAGGTAAACCAGCTTGGAATGAAAGCAGGAGAGAATATCCTCCACAAGCTTGAAACTTTTGTCCGACGCTTTGTGCCTTATGATAACCTATGATTTATAATACGTCAATTGACCATACATGGTTCCGTGAAAGGTGAACAAACCAAGGGCTGGCCGGCAGGGTCAACCGTAGGGCCATGTAAAGAGTGGCACGAAACAATGTCTACATCAGGGGGAAGATGTTTCTCGAAAATCTTGACCTCGGGAGCCTTGCATGATGTTTGACCACCGACTATCGCACCTAGTTTTGTTGCTGTGGTCAAAGTCAGCTCCCCCCCCTGTTCTTTAAGAGGAGGGCGGGTACAGGGTCCATAAGCAGCAACAACCGTATCAAGTAGCTCCGCTTCAACAGCATACATGATATAATCACTAATTCGGGAAACCAAACGGCCATTTGCATAGACGTGTATATTCTCAACCCCTAATCCCCCATCGTCAGATACTTGCTGAGCCATTCCCCACTCCTCTCCTGGACATCTCAACTACGGGGAGTCGGGTCACATACCAGCAAACTCCTTCTTCAAGCCATCGAACTTGTCCTCCCGGTCGCAGGCATTAACACTTCAAAGCTCAGCTTCAGCATCATCCGAAAAGAGAGAAAGAGGGGGGAGGTGCTCCGATAAAGAATCGAATGAGGAAGGAAGCAAACTTGGAAGGTAAGGGGACAAAATGAGTAACAAACCTCCAACCAGCTGCTGCAATCACCCTAGCATACATCCTCCCCATATCCCCCATCCCGATGATCCCCACGAAAATTTCCCTCCTGGCTGTCATCTCGCATTTTTCCATAGCTTTCCACGCTACGGTATTCAATTCAAGGATATGGTACGCAGTAGTACAAGTATTGTAAAGAGTGAAAGGCAAATGAGAATGCGAATCTAGATGACGGCTGCGGGGAAAAGAAGAAAAGAAAGAAGGACTACCGGAAGTTAGCCTCTTCCCTAAATTCTCCGGCTTATCCCTCCCACCCGATTCTTCTGTTTTGGTTTGATCTGGTCAGTTGCAGGAGCCCTACACTCAATCAGCCTCCTCTTTCCTCTTTCCCTTACCATAATCATCCGGGTGCTTGGCATTGAGCCTTCACAAATAATAACTCCTAGAATCGAACCCTGTGCTTTCCAGTTTGTTCCGTTCGAGTTAGGACAAACACTGGGGGGGGGGGTTTGCCTTGAATAATACTATGTGCTCATACCATACAATACGGAATTAGAGGCTAATAGAGGTGGGTTGGAGAGGGAGGAAACGGGGGTTAGTCCGCACACTAACTTACTATTTGGCTCTAGAAACCCTAGGGCCTCCTGTACAAGTATCACACCATAGATTCCACTATCGTATATCATATGGATAAGCAGAGATTTATCCCAAGTTTCTTTCACTCAGCCTTCTGCTCCCATGGGACTGCATCACTCTAGGAGTCTGAGGTAGACGAGTGCGGGTCCCGACATACAATACAAACACTTCTCCGGCGCTCTACTGTGCCTGCCACAACTCCCCCCCAAACAACAACAATCCAGGTTCCAAATCTCGGGCGTTAGGAGACCGGCATGGAGAAAAAGAAAGATATCCATGTCCTCATTTTCGGCGGGGGATGTACGTTGCGGCTCCATTGGCTCCCGTACCCCAATTTTTCTTGTATGATACCCTGTTTATTGACTTTCAGTAGGCGTGGGTGCCCTTTACTCCTACCTCCTATCCATCTCAGCACTTGCAAAGGTCCGCACCACGATGGTGTGTGGCAGAAATTACCCCACAGTCTCGGCCACAGGCTTCACCCTGTACAGTGTTCCCCGGGGTAATCATACTTTCCGCCCCACGAGAGTTTGTTCCTCCTTGGACGAAATTGAGGACGCCTCAATCTACGACTACGTCCTAGACACGACAAAGTCTCACCCCAGCACCTTCGATGACGGCAAGCCGCCGCTCGCAAGGCTATCCCTGCCGGAGACCACCCCAATAATCCTCATCCAGAACGGTGTGAATATCGAAGAACCTTACCGCCTGGCATTCCCCAAGAACCCCATCGCCTCAGGGATACTCTACTGCACCATATCACAGCCGTCACTAGGCGAGATTCGTCAGGAGGGTAAAGTGAATAGTTTACGAATTGGCCCTGACTACCCGCTCCCCGAGAAAGAGCAGGAGAAGATCCAATTCTTCGGCGACGTCCTTGGGGAATCATGCGAAGTCACCGTCCATCGGGATATCCGGTACGAGCGCTGGCGTAAGGTTGCCTGGAACGGATGCTGGAATACTATTTGCGCCGCAACAGGGCTGGATACTCAGTCCCTCATTCAGAGTTCACCCCAGGCGAAGGAATTGGTTATCAATACACTCCGCGAGATTGTTATGACTGCAGAGGCAGTGGGCATCAAGATGGATCCGATCGATTCTCTGATCGAAGATCATGTTGGTTGGACGCTTAAGGCCCCGCCAATCGTGCCTAGTATGCTTCAGGATGCGCGAAAAGGGGTTCAAATGGAGGTCGATGTTCTGTGCGGGAATATTTGGAGAGCTGCGGAGAAGGCTGGCGTAAAGGCTCCGAACATCAAGTACGTACAAATTTACCTCGGCACCTCCTCGTGATAAGTCGCCCCCACTGAACTGGCCCGCCCTAGATCACTTTATACCGTTCTTACTGCTATGAACTGGCGTTTCAAAAGATCAGCCGGGAATCTGTAAGGCGCACACCGGTAGATCCTCTAATGTAGACGCCCTTTGAATTTCACATGCATCCACTGGTGGTTGGCTGCTCAGATATCACTATTTTCATACATTATCACTCGCCTTCGCATAGTTGGAACCCGAGCATTTGATTTCTGTAGGGGGCGGTCTGAAGCTTTAAAGCTCGCCCGGATTATGATGCTCGGCCATATGGCATACAGTTGATCCCCCCAAACCAATCCTAACCGGTATCCCCCCATCCCCACTCCCAGGGTGCGCCCCGTACAAACTGCGGAAAACACAGCACAAAAGCAGGAACCAGACAAACAAAGCGCTGGGTATCCCCATCCTCCAATACGCAGCATAGCAAATTGACATTCTCCAGCACCGTAAAGCGCAAAGGGGTGACTTAAACCCATCACTCTTCGTATTCCTCAGGTATACCGTACTCAAGGAGGTTCCATAGCTCGTCGAGACTACTTACTGTCTCCGCCGGGCTCGCGACCCACCTATAGATAGTTAGTGAGCTCATCGCCCCCACACAAGGGAGAATATTTTTCACTTACACCGTCGTTCCAGCCATGCGTGCCTTAAAGTCGTTGTGTCCGGCCGATAGGAACTGGTCTGAAAAAGTTAGTGTCGCTAGTTATAACATAAATAAATATTTGCCATCCTCAGTACCCACCGCCAATGTGCAAAGTTTGATTTCCGGTAACATTCCCAAAGAATCTCTGACAGCACAGAACGCCAAGTCTTTTATCCCCAATATCAACGAATACATCGTTCCCACCATTGAACGCGCAGAACGGAAGCCTGCGGCCGATATCACTGAGCTCCAGGGTCTTTTGTACAGCAAGCACAGCTTCTTCCAGCTGTTCTCGCACAAACTTGACACCCGGAACAGCAGGTATAATCCCGACAGCTTTCTCCTTTCGGAGAACGGTAGCCTCTAGCTTCATGGTAGATATGGACTCCCTAAGAGCGATCTCTGCAATATCGAGGAGGTGTTGAATATCTGTTTCTGGCCAAGTGCGCATCTCGTCCAGCTCCCAATTCTCCCTTGGCTCGGCAATAAGGAGCGTTGGAGACGTAGGACAATATTTGTACAAGTAGGAGCTTTCCCCACCAAGTATGATGAGGTTGCTCTTTTGAGCTTCTGTCAAATCCTCCGAATCCTTGATGGCATCCAGAAGCCCGTGGAGGCGTTCCATATACTTCATACTATCGGTATATCCAGCTGCTGTCACAATGCCGATGCAGAGTCCCTTTTGCATCAGCCGGAGTATCTGTGGAATGACCGGGTTCGTGGGAATGAGGCATTGGCCGTCATCGTAGAGAGTAACATCTCCATCAAAGGTAACAAGCTTCAAGGGCCCATCCAAGGTTGTCAGAGACATGATTTGAGCGGTATTAAGAATCAACCTTATATCATTGAATGAAGGGGCAACGAATCGGCGATTAGAGATAGATCTGCGAGCATCTTGCGCTACAAAGGCCTTTTCGAGAAGCAGAGGAGTAAAGAAGGTTCCCACAGAAGGCACAAGAAACCGAAGCTTTGACCGTTCGGGGGTACCAGCGTTTTGACAGGTAACTTGAAGCTGTTAGTGGGCGAACAACAGGCGGGGGAAAATGTTTTCTTATTGCTATGATCATTAATAAGCTCCTCAACATCTTTCATGATTTCACAGTAGCGGCGGCGAGCTTCGACTGCCATGACCCGGAATGAAGCATCACCAGCCACGGCAGTGGGCTGGGAGTGTAGAACGAAAGGCACTGCCAATAGGCCCTTAATAAATTCGATGAGGGCATCACGGCGATGAGCCTTAAAGGAAGCAGGGAGTGGCATAGATCAGTACAACTATCCGACAGCTGGGAGACGAAGGAGAGGAGCAATTGAGAAACAAAAGGGGGAGGGGGGCGGTATTAGTATTATTTCACCTTAAGAGCATATTCGACACGATATCTGCGCACGTATGACCAAGCTGTTAGCTGAGCTTCAAAAACAGCAGATACAAGAGCCCACTATCCTTACCTAGTAGTCATTGCTATCGAGGGGGTAGGTCCGTGCTATCTAGCTAGCCGAGCGAGTGTTGATCAGTTCGAAGGTGCCAGAGCTCAGGCACGGTGTGGTATCTAAGAGTAGGGATGGAATACCGGCAATCAACGGAGTGATGAGTTGTTGGCCGTCACCGATACAGCAGCGTACTGGTCCTGGAGACAATAAGTACCGGTAGCAGGTAAGCACAGGTCGTGCAACAGGGGGCAAGAGGTAAGTATCGTACCCGTGAATATCAACAGGCGTGGTTATGTAGGTTTCACCTCCCGTATTGAGCTGTGGGGCAGACGCAGAATCAGCCGGGCGTGGTTCAGTACGTACTCGAATACAGCACCAGTTGATGACTGCAGTTATCGAGACGGTGAGAAGTAGGGAGGACAAAGGGGGATTGATTGTAGGCAACACCTCTGCGAGGATTGCATTCTGGATTCCGTTGCCAGAGTTGGGGGGGGGGGTTCGAGGGACTCCCCCGGCAAACCGAAGGAAGCCGCTAATTTGCTAATCGGTCAGCAAACCACAAACGGGCACGGTAGTCGTCATCTTGGTCACGCGCATTGGGCCCAGAAGTGAAGGAGCAAAGGATGTGCATCCCATGCCGGCAGTGGGCCCAGCGAAAAGGGGAAGAAAGCCTGGAGCTGCTGAGGTAATCGGATCTGCCAGGAACGGGATCATGCACGTCTGGTGGTGGTCGATTTCCGATATCGTTGCATCTTCCAAGGCAATTGGCGAGAGGTTGGACTCCGGCAGTTTCCCAGCAGCAAAGTGCGGTACTGTACCGGTATTGTACTGTACTCGTATCATACAGTACTGTACAAGTACCAAAGCTTCTTGTTCGCCCGAGCAATCCTGATGCTACAGTAAATTCATTCTTTCATTTCCTATGCTAGTACGAGTAGTACTACTTGTATACTCGAGTACAGCAAGCTCAGGCCTCCCTAGCTCTCCTGCCTCCCACGTCAATAAATACGGTAGCCGAGTACGGTACTGGTAACACTAGAAAAAAGGACCCCTGCAGTGCTTCCTCCCGTCGTATTCGTAGGGCTTTTAGTGAGGAATCTCCGTACTCGCCACCGTATCCGTACAAGGAAGCCAAGCTTTAGGCCTTTACAAGTACAAGTACGAGTACAGTTTAGCACTCCCGATTTCCAGAGAGGCTCCGCCGTCTTACCCAAAACAGAGAAAGTAGGGGTACCGTACTCGTACGGTAGGGATTCTCCCCTGATCCCCCTGTCACAACCCCTTTCCACCGTCACTGTACTTGTACGTTCCACCTCTTTATATATCGCCGTTATCCGTCATCTCCTTCCCCCTCTACAGCCCAACACCTGCACGCTCGCTGCATCAATTCCTCAGAGTTTTCTTCCCTCTATCCCTTCCACACTTGTCCCCAATAGTTTCACAGATCATCAACAATGGCACCAGCAAAGCTCGAAGCCGAAGACCACAACCGTGATGCCGCTTTCAATAGAGCCATGCACGGTAAGTCGGCCCAAGAGAAAGCCGGCTTTTTGGCTATGCTCGCGAAGGATAAGGGGGCTCAGGGTGCTGCTGTCGACGAGTACTTCAAGTTCTGGGATGGAAAGGGTGCCGGCCAGGAGACTGAGAAGGACATGAAGGTTAGTATTCCTAATGGATTACAATTATCGGCTTATATTGCAATTCTAACCCCGAAATTCTCAGGAACGTGTCGAGAGCTACGCTACATTGACCAGACAGTATGTTTCAACATCTCGCCCCGTGTTCTAAAATTGCCGGCACCTATGCAGGAACCGTGAGCTGACCTCCCGCAGTTATTATAATCTGGCCACGGATCTGTACGAGAACGGCTGGGGTCAATCTTTCCGTGAGCAACTCCTCGCACCTTTAGAAAAACTCGGGGATAGGGTTAACATCTCTCGACAGATTTCTGCCGCTTCTACCCCGGAGAACCCTTTTATCAGGCCATTGCCCGTCACGAACACTATTTGGCTCATATGATGGGTATGAAGGCAGGAATGAAAGTTCTTGATGTTGGGTGTGGGGTTGGTGGTCCTGCCAGGGAGATTGTCAGATTCACGGATGCCAATGTCACCGGATTGAACAACAACGACTACCAGATCGACAGAGCTACACAGTATGCAGCGAAAGCCGGATTGTCCCACAAACTAGTATGCTTCAAACAGTTGGTGCCAACCCATTCTGCCGACACCTACTAACACTGAGTTTCAGAACTTTGTCAAAGGAGACTTCATGCAAATGTCTTTTGAACCCGAGACCTTCGATGCCGTATATGCCATTGAGGCTACCGTACATGCTCCTAGTCTTGAGGGCGTCTATTCACAAATCTTCAAAGTGTTAAGGCCCGGCGGTGTTTTTGGAGTGTATGAGTGGCTTATGACCGACGAGTATGATCCCTCTAACGCCAAGCACCGTGAGATTTCCCACGGCATTGAAGTGTATGTTACCCTTTCGGCCTACTAGTAGGATTTTTAAGGGGTTAAAGTTAATAATCACCAGTGGCGACGGCATTTCAAAGATGGTCAAGATTCCGGAGGCTCTGCGTGCCATCAAAGCAGCTGGTTTCGAGCTTGAGTTCCATGAGGATCTTGCGCATAGGGGTGATGCCATCCCTTGGTACTACCCAATCGCCGGTGAGATGAAGTATGTCCGTACCCTCGGAGACTTCTTCACTGTTCTCCGAATGACCAAACTTGGTCGTGGGACGGTTCATAAACTTATCGGCGGATTGGAGACCGTAGGGGTCGCCCCTCATGGTACACAGAAGACTGCTCACTCTCTAGCTGTTGCCGCCGACTCTCTTGTCGCTGGAGCTCGGGTAGCTCTCCCTTTCTATTCTTTCTTATAGAAGCACGACTAATAATCTCTAGCTTAACCTTTTCACGCCCATGTACCTAATGGTTGCTCGCAAACCTATGAATTAGACGAATTGTGGGATATCTCTGTTGAGCAGTAAAAGGTGTTTTGGCAACGGTCTATAGAAAATATTAATACAGCATAGTCATAAGGAGTCACCTTCCTTTATCATGTATCTACTGTCGTTATGCCTGCTAGAGTAATAAAAACGGGTTAATGGGACAACTTTTGCTATGATATCCCGTTCTCACAGCACCGGATCTCTGGGGTTGGACCCAATAGGGTACTTTTGTACCGTATCATACTATCCCCATGACATTGCATAACACTACACTTTTTTTTGCACTGGATAACTTCAACTTCTACCTCAAACACCTTCGACCCCCGGCCCTTGTTACAGTGCTATATCAGTTCAGGTAGAGTTACACGTTGAGGCGTAAGGGAAATTCCCCATTTATCCCGACAGGCAAAAATTTGTGTAAATTCTGTTCGCCATAGTAAAAATTTGTCAAAACTTTGACCCATTCAATAACCTCCCCCCCCCCCCAATATCTGCTCTGCCGAGTGATGAATCATGGTTTGCAAATGCACATAATGTCGTTAACTTAGGTCCCACCCAAGCACAACTAACCAAACGCTCGTCCCGCGAACAAAAACAAAAAACCCAATCCTTGGGTAAACGCATGGACCCAGTGGGTACCTGTATAGAGTGGATGCGGGTGTCATAGGGTGGGAGCAGATTGTATAGTTGGCGCCACGGAAACGAGAGTCCATCTATGATACCCGTTTCTATTCCATATTATAGACTTTAATGCGATAAGGAAAAAAATGAATGGGTACTTTTTAGGGCACGAACATACAAGCCTATGCGCGATCTCGTTTTTTTCTCAAAACAGCTCAGGGGAAACCCCATTCCATCATCATCCCCTATAGATATAATTTAAGCTACAAAAACCTTGAAATCTTCCGCTTTTGCGCTTCCCTTCTTAACCAGCTCACCGACAGCTTCTGCCCATGTGCTCTTAACAGCGTCGGTACCCTTTACGCCACTGAGGTTCTTAGCGAGGGTTTGGAGATCCTCGTTGTCGATTTTAGAGATGACGAGATCGACCTCGCCAAGAACGCTGTCAATGACGGCGGGGGTTACGTCCCCAGATACAAAGTAGTTGACATCCTTGACAGAGCTCTTCAGAACACGCCTGTTCTTCTTGACGGCGTTCTTGGCCGCTTCCTTGGCCTTCTTGGAGTCGGCTTTTTGTGCTTTCTGCCTAGCTTCTTCCTCCTCCTTTCGCTTCTGATCCTCCTGGGCTTTGATACGGGCCTCCTCTGCGAGTCTCTTCTCCTCAGCTTCCCTAGCATCCTTCTTCGCGTTTCGCAGTTTCTTCTCTTCCTCACGGAATTTTTTGATTCGGGTGTCCAGGCTTAGAGCATCGTCGACAAGCTTGCGCAATCTAGCAGTATCCTCCGTCTTTCTCTTTGCGCGGGAGGCGTTGTTCTTACGTTGGATGTAACGCTTCTGGTCACGGTTTTCATTGTCATCTGGGACCTCCTCGTCGAGATATTCAAATGTACGCCAGGAATCGAAATTGTACCAGAAGTTGTAGAACTCCTCGACTTCAGCCTTGGTGGATTTATCATCTCCAAGCCTGGGTACCGGTTGCTTGCGAGAGAAACGACTTTCGGACTCGAAGACTGGTCCCCATCCCTTGTAAAAATTACCCTTAGACTTCTTACTAGGTGGATCACGGTTGGCTCCTTCGTCGACAGAATCGAATTGGCGGCGTTTGACAGGATCCGAGAGAACTTCCATGGCTATTGGAGATTTAGAAAAGAGGTAAAAAATTAAAAATTATGACCTACAGACCTTTTTGAATGCATTTAAAGAAAGAATCATCATCGACAGCTCCAAGAGCGGCTTTCTTGTCGGGGTGGTGCTTGAGAACCTTCTTACGGTGAGCCTTTTTGATTTGCTCGTCAGTAGCCTTGTAGCGGTATTTAGAGAGACCGAGAACTGCATAGTGATCTTGGTTCTAGAGTGAAATAATTAGGACTATCCAGCGATTAACATGAAGTTTCAAATCGATTTGTTACCTTCCAGTCCTTAGGATCACGAGAGAGCAACAGAGGGCTTTCAGCCTCACTGATCTCGCCAGTATCCTCATCCTCAACGCTCATCACATTCTGCTGAGCTTGGATCCGATCATCTTCGCTAAAAGTGCGGGAATGACGCTTCTAGGGATTTTAAAACAGGATGTTAGCTGTGCTAAAGAGGTGCGAGGGTATGATGCGGCTAGAAACACATACTCTACGGGCGTGCGCAAGGAAGTGGGGCCCCGCCGGTGAGAGATTTCGGTGAACTGCAGCAGAAAGTGGAGAGTGGACTATAAAGTTGCTCTTAGAGTTCCAATCCCCTGGAAGAGCGGGGAGCGGTTTTGAGATTTTCACTGAGGCCATCTTGGCTGTGATGAAAAAGGAGAAGCCGGGGGGGGGAGGGGGATTGTTGGATAGATAAAGACGGGGGGGACGGATTACTGGGTGGGGTGGAAATTCAATGTGGGTTGTGAGGAAAAAGGAAAAATTATCGTCTGCTGTGGTCAAGGCTGTCGGTTTCTAAACCCAAGGGTTCCTAAAGGAAAAATTGTGGAGGGTTGTTGTGGATCGGCTTCGGCGTAACAGAATTTATCTCTTGCCTTTTACCAGAGATAACCATGCGCTCGAGCACCAGCGATCCTTATGTAATCTTTGGAAACCCAATGGCAGCGAAGCGCGTTCGACTCCTGCATCTTTCTTTTTTTTTTTCCTCTAACATATTTTTTACGCGAGGAGAACGAGTGCCCTGCTTGTCGGTACCCTATCCTCCACGTGATAAAACCGTGACCTCAGCCAACCGAGCCATCTTTCCTTTCCGCGCAAACGCCCTGGACCGGTCAGGACCCGGCAGCTGTCTCAAACATGAACATCACAAAAATATTACAGCTATTTATTCCATTGTTCCCGTTGGTAATAGCTATACAGCCTTCAGCACAAAATCCAGTGGCAGGGCAGAGGTTTCGACACCTTGAATGGGGTCTGATTAACTTCTTGCACACTACAGACAAGTTCTCCTCCAACTCTGTTTTGAAGCTTCATGAGCCTAACCTGGGGGGCAAATAGTCATGGTTGGCATGCCGGGCATCTCCAGGAACCTCAGTATTCGGCGGACTTTGGGGACTATCTTTCACTCGTTTCGCATCTGAGGAACACCGCGGAAGAAAAGGGCGTGGATTTAATAGTCCTCGATACTGGTGACCGTGCCGAAGGTGAGAATCAGCCCGGGCACCTTCGAAGCATCACTAAAACGGCTATGATAGGGAATGGGCTATGGGATGCTACCGATCCCATGGGAAAATACACCCGGAACTTTTACAGAGAACTTCCTTTGGATATCCTCACTCTGGGGAACCATGAGTTGTATAACGGCACTACAGCTCGGAATGAATTTTTGGAGATGGTTTCTTTTTATGAGGTGGTATCCATTGGCCCTTGGTGATATGGTTGGGTGCTAATGTCTCATTGGAGCCTAAAGGGGAGATATCTTGCGGTAAGGGCTCACCTCCGAGAGGCATAAAGAGTGAATACTAACCCAGAGTTCAGTCGAATATTGATATAAACGTGACCGGAGATTGGGAACCCTTCGCAACTAGAATCCGCAAGTTTGTTACCGAGCAACAGGGCTTCAGAATTACTGCTTTCGGGTTTCTGTTCAACTTTACCAGGAACGATAAAAACACAAGAGTGAAGACGGTATGGATAATCGCGGTTTCCAGTGCTTTAGGTGAAGCTCACATGGCGTCGAGCCAGGCCGCAGACACGATCAAAGAATCCTGGTTCCAGGAAGGTATCCGCGATACAGACGTGGATCTGTTCGTGATTATCGGGCACGTAGATATCTACAGCATTGAGTTCACCCAGATTTTCGAAGCAATTCGTGAAGTTCACCCGGATATCCCGATTCAGTTCTTTGGCGGCCACTCGCATATCCGGAATTTCAGGATTTTGGACAACAAGTCTACAGCACTGGAATCAGGAAAGTACTTCGAAACTGTAGGATGGCTCAGCATCGATGGGATTAAGGCTCGAGAGGCCCCCGATAGCGCAGATAATACCTCGATGGTCGTTTCCAGGAGGTATATCGATGCAAATAGGGTTGGGTACCAGCATCACACGGGGAAGAATGCCACTACCTTTGACACCCCTCAAGGATTGCTGATGACAGAACGTCTTGCCAAATACCGTGCCGGTCTGGATCTTGACCGCCTTATCGGGTGCGCTCCGCAGGACTTTTCACTAAGCAAGTAGGTTCCATCGTCCCCCGGATCCCTTTTACCTGAGCTCTGGCGGCTTGATACCAACAGACTCGTCAGACATATATACCCTGGCCCACAGAACTGGTATAGCTACTTGGAAGAGCGCATTCTTCCAACCATGGTCTACAGCAAGGAAAGGGGTCAAGTCCCACGTTTTATATTCATCAACACTGGATCTCAGAGGTCTGATGTGTTCAAGGGTAAGCAACAGGGCATACCAACATCTGTCGAGATTGCCCACCCCTAATAAACGACACCAGGGCCCTTCACATACGACACCAGCTTCCTCGTTTCCCCATTCACCAGTAAGTTCGTCCATGCAAAGGACATCGACTACTCCATAGCCATCCACCTCCGAGACTTCTTCGAAAAGGACGTAGGCCCCTACAGATCCGACAAATCCGAGAACCCACTCGAAAACCGGCAGCAAGGCGCCGAAGAAGTAGACATCCAATCCTCACCATTATTAGTCGATCACCGCCAGGCGTCGCTCGCCCGCCACAAGCATACCAAAGTGATCGGTTACGCAACAACAGACGACGCAGGCACTGACGGCGACGACACGATCCACGTCCCGCTGAAGCGCTACCCGACCCCGCAGGTGATCCAGGGCAATGCGTCCTTCCCGGAGGACTGGGAATCCAACCCTCCGGCCACGATCGACCTTGTTTTCTTCGACTTCATCGCCTGGCACGTCGCGGCGGGGCTCAATGAGATTACGGGCACCGAGGACTACTCCACAAAGGACTTTTTGCCCTACATGGAGCAGGAGGATACGATGACCAGGTTGTTGTTGGATTATGTTGCCAAATATTGGGGGCGTGACTGTTAGGATTGTTGAGCAGTATTTGTAGGATATTGGGGCTTTCCTTTCGCGATTGGGATAAAACAGAGTGAATGTAATAATGGCTATCATACAACCCGCAGCACTTGTAAGTCTGTTGATTCCTTCTCCCCAAATATATCATACAACTGTGTGTTGGGGGGTTTTCAGCCAGTGCTAGCAGTTACCGATAGGGCAGTCCCAGAATTTCAATATCATAGATAATATCAGAAATCCAAAGTTCCCGTTTCAGTCATTAGCTCAAACCAGTATCATACCATGAAATTGACTTTCCATTCTCCGGTCCGTCCATTTCATTCAAATCCCACTCCCAAAGGAGAGAAGAGAGAGAAGAAAAACGCAATACAAGAAAAGAAAAGAAACAAAGGAAAAGGGCCGAAATAAGCAAGCTCCCTCTGAAACGGGAAAAAAGAAAAAAAGAAAAAAAAGAGGTCGCAAAAAAAGAGAACGACAAATATAATATAAGAACAACTGGTCACCCATCCATCCATCATTCCAATATCATTCCATTCTACCCCTCCTTCCTTCCTGCCCGTCCGTCCAATCCACCCCACCATCAAGAAAAGAAAAGAGAAAAGGCATAAAAATACGTACAATCCCCAGCTCAAAGCCATCCACAACAGCAATAATAATTATAAAAAGAGAAATAATAAGAGATAAGGATAAGAAAACCCCCTCCCAGAACCCATGAAAATAAGAAAAACAATCATCACAAGAGGTAAAAAAAGAACAGGAATAGAAAGAAAAAACCACCAACCAACCAAACCAATCGAACGCCGATTTGTCGAATAAACAAGCCTTATATCGCTGTTTGGCGCTCCGCGCCCCCTTCTCTTTCGCCATCAATGGGACACCGCAGGTGCATATGAATTGAACGAGTTAAGGGAGAGAAAGTGAAAAAGGAGATATGCATGATATGCATGATAATATCAATACAATTGTTTGCCAAAGAGAGAAAGGGGAAGCGAAACGAAAAGATAGGGATCCGTCACAGGGACATTCATTACTCTGGTTTTTTCGATTGATGCCCTTCTTGCCCCGCAGAATACGCTCCGGAGGTATGCGAAGGGTTATTAGATGGTTGGCTTGGAGGAGCAGTTGCTCGGGACAATGGAGTTTCTGAAAAACTGGAACGGAAGAAAAGAAGAAAGGTTTCTGAAGAGAAAATAGGATGATTGTTTTGTTTGCTTTTTTTTTTTTTTTTTGTTTGTTATAGTTTTCCCCCCTTATTCCCGCCTCGAGCCGGGATATGTTTGGGCCAAAGCCTTTCCGTTCGCTTTAGCTCCGGTTGGAAAGGACTATTTGAAGTTCTTGAACATATCGCTGTCAAGGCTCGAGAATCCACTCCCGAAGAGATCATCGGGAAGCTTGGGTGGGGGAGCAATCGATCGTACAATTGGCTTCCCGGCCGGATGGCGAAGAGGCAAGGTGTCGATGTTGCTCGGCGGCCGAACTTCCTGGACCGGGAAAGGAGCGGGCTGGATCTTGGACTTCTTCCACCAGGAGGTCTTCGACTTGACCGACCCACCGGAGGTCTTCCTCTTGCTGTCGCGAGACATGACGGAGCCCGTCGGCGACAATGGGCCCGAAAGGACAGAAGCTTTGTCGTCATCCTCAGCATGGTAAGAGGAATTCATGGAGACGCGAGATAGGAATCGACGCATCGAAGTGGGACGTCCAGGAGATTGAGGCGGGGTGGTGGTAGATGATGCGTCGGCGGACGAAGCTTCCAAATTTGAGGGAGACGCCGGTGGCCTTTCATCGTGAGAAGAGGCGGAAGAGGTTGGAGTTAGCTCTTCGGCGGGGACGTGGGGCAGATTTGTGCCCGAGGTAAGGGGTTCGAGGGGAGCGAGCGCCGGGAGTTGAAGTTGCGGGATACCGGTGGGGGGCGGCATTGTATCGAGTTATCTCCGTTTTTCTATTGAACCAGTGTGGCGGATTATTTATTCTATTCTATTCTATTCTTCAGAGGAATTGACGGGTGGTAAGGGGGGGGGACGGTGGTGAGCAAGGTGGAGGAGGGAGGCGTTGTAAGGTAAAGGCTCTGTCAGAAATGCTATTGCTGGGCAAACAAGCAAGAAGCAAAACAAGTGACGGCAGGACAGGGGCAAGGTACGTACAAGTAGAGCTGTGGAAGGGGGGCCGTTTGAGCGTGCGACGACCTATTCTCCGCGTAAGATGCTCGACGGCAGGGAGAGGGCAAGGTGAAAGCCGGGGGAGACGGCAGCAATTGGACTGGATCGGTTGCCAAAGGGACGTGCTAGCACTCGTACAGTACTCGTACAGTACGGTGAAGGTGGGAGGCGGTAATGTAGGAGAAAACCGAGGCGGGAGAAGAAGAGAAAGGGCGCCGCGAGGATGGCGTTGTCGTGTTTTTTCGTTTTTGTTTTTTTACCCCTTCCGTGGGCTACCGTTGAGGGTGTGGATAGTTGCACACAAAAGGCCGCATGTGAGCCGGGGACATTGTATGGGCGAAAGGTCCAACTGGGATGGCTGGCTAAGCCGTGCAGGGCAAAGGGCTTGCCGGGAGGGCGCGAGCGAGAAAGGAGTTGATGGAAAGAAGGATTCCGAACAGAGAGGGAGAAAATGGTCCCTTGGCTTTTTCCCTTCAAAAGTGACAAGTCAAACTCCCCAGGCTAGAACTAAAGAGCTACGAACCTGTACTGTACTTGCGCAGGCACAAGTGACGGCTGCCGGTGCCGTTGCCCATCACGGAAACAGCGTGGAGAAGGAGACGGAGAGAGAGATGTGCCGAGGGGTCGCTCATCGCGATGATTGGCGATTGAATGTTCGTACGGTACGATACCAGGTGTGAAGGGGTGGCGATGCTTTGGCTGTTCTCACGGCGCGATGCATTTCAATCTCCCCCACCCATCCGGCGTGGCGAGAATAACTATGATACTGTTCAATGGAAAGCCTCTCCATCACAGCGTGCCCACTGCCCTCTCTACATTCTACGATCGACCGCTGAAGCCGGTATCATACTCCCCCGTTGTGCGGTGTCCAGTCCAGTCTGTCGGTGGTTGACCTCCCCCACCGGTAAGCCACCGGTACTCGTAAGGGCACGGCATATGACACCATAACACAAACCGAATCACCGCGAGCCAGTGGATTACGGTGCTCAACCCCTAGGTTCGGGATCTCCGCTTGGAGAGGGGGAAGGGGATCGGGATTCTGAGTTTGACCACGGAAAGGCGCATCATGGGAGTTGCAATGCAAGGACACAAGGACACTCAGGCTTTTCCGCTCTCCCACCCACTCGCCCGTTTATTATGATACCTTGAGATGCTGGGAAGTCATGCTGCAAGGGGCACAGGGAGGGCCGCCCCTTTGTCCTATCACAACCGCGGAACCTATCAAAGATCTTATCTTATCGAAAGCTTACCTTTAAAACCAGCGGACCGTTTCCTGCGGTGTGACCGTGATACCGGTTCAGCAGCAGGCCAGATCTCCGCCTCGGTGGATAACGCGTTTGATTGGCCAACCGTGATTAATCGTGTTTTATGATTGCTGGTGCGCTTCTGACCAAACAACCCAGTCACGGGTGTCCAACTCATGATGATACGGACGGGGTACCAACACGTTCAAGCGAGACAGCTTCGGCCATCTGGTTGGCCAAGACCACCCGGCAGGGAGCCGACGTTCAGCGAATAATGACCTGCTGTCCAAGTTTGAATCGTGTTGGGGAGTTATCAACCCCAGCGGCCGGCCGGGCCCTGCAATTTATCTTGTCGGGCAGTCTTTCACCTGTGATACCACTGTGATCGAATATCCGAGTGATCGACCGTGGAGGATAAATTGGATGGTTAGGACCCGAACGATCCCGCATCATACAGGTATTTTGACAGCGAATCACCGATCCTTACGATACACCGGAGCCGGGTTACTTGTGGCTTAAGTTAGTGATTACGGCGGGTTACCGTTACCGTTACCGTACTGTGGGCTCGAGTGGAACGCCACGGTGTCACTACCGAGGAAGCTCTCCTGCTGGAATTTGGCTTGAGGGTTCACCAACCGCTCCTCCTTTGTACCGGTACGAGTATAATATGGATTACTCGATTATGCCTGTACAAGTACGATAGCCAATTGCCGGTCTGATACCGTACGCCCGATATCGTCAAACATCACGAATGGCCAGAATGCCGTACAGTAGGTACCGTACATATAGTACCGGTATCAAACGGGGGTGTACCCGCCAAGCTTATTGGTTGCCTCGCCGTTTGACGGGCCTGGGGAGAATACCGTGCTCGAGCAGCATCCCAGTCCCGGATCTCGCCCGGCCGCCTTTTCATGCGGCTGCATCCAATCGATGAGACAAAACCCCCCCCCCCCAAGTTCCTCCCACCATCCATCCGCTCCTAACTGTGCGGGTACGGTGCTCGAGTAGGTACCGTACCGTACGAGTATGATATGATACAAGTGGGGAGATCCGTTTTTAGACCCCAAACCATTCCTCCTCCTCCCCCCCCCCACCCCTCGAGCGAACCCGCGAAACAGCGCACAGATCACATCATCCTTCCCCCAAAATGGGGCATCCTCATCACGATCCCAACGCCAAGCCCCTATCTTGGCACCTCCCCCTTCAAACCCTAAACCAACGACTCACAGCACCACCACGCACCCATCTCTGACTGAGCCTTCTCGCTCTTTCAATGTCATCCGCACCCCCCACGCCGCCAAAGAACTTGTACATCTGTATCGAATGCTCTTCACCGGTGCAATCGCTCTACACGGCTTACTCATCCGCCGATGACTGCTCCCTGGGACGCGGCGTGAGACTCACGCAGTGTCCGAGGTGCAAGAGGTTTGCTGACAAGTATGTTGAGCATGACTTTGTTGTGCTGTTCATTGACTTGGTGTTGATTAAGCCTCAGGTGCCGATTCATGAACCCGGGGAGGGGAGGGGATTGATGGGTAACTGATTTAGGGTGGTTAGGTCTATAGACACTTACTGTTTAACCGGCTGGGGAGGGAGGATGATAGATTCGAGGCATGTAGACTTCAGTGATGAAGGGGGGGACCCCGCTACTAATAAATGCTTGCTCTAGCCGTCCATAATCCGCCTCGGATTCCTCCTCCTCCTCTTCGACGTGTACCTGACCTGGGCGCGTATTGAAAGGAATATACCAACCGACCCACTAAACACCTCCGCATTCGGGATCCTAACTCAACGGCCAATAGTCGTACAATACCTCTTCTTCCGTACCTATCCCCCTCTCACCCACCCTCCTCTACCCCCCCCCCCCCAAACTTCTAACCCCTGCTAGTCCTCCTCTGCCTCACGGAATCCCTCCTCTTTCACCTCACGATCCGCCTAATAAGTCAATACCTTCTTGGCGCAACCCGCCCCAACGCCGTCTCAACAGCACTGATAGTATCCTCCTGCACGAAGCTCTTCCCGATACTGATGGTGATATGGAACTATGAGGTCCCCGCCGCGGCGAAGTCGGTGGGCTGGGCGGTCGTCGTTAATAATGTTGAAGCATTGCGGATCTCGCTGGGGATAGATTACTTTCGCGCCGCAGGGCTCGCGGGGGCTGGAGCTGTGGTCAGAGCTGTTGCGAGTCAGACGATATTGGGCTGGACGGGACTGTTGGGTGATAGTGATCGGTGGGGCGGGATGGGGGTTGGGATCGAAGAGTGGGTTGGCAGGTTGGGATTGGGCAAATGACAATGGGGCGTGTGGGGTGGTTTTTTGTTTTTTTTTTTTGTTCTCTGGGGTTAAGGATGGATATAAATGGTGGGGGTGTAGTAAACAGTATTACATGAACGATACCATGAAACTTATAGATTTTGATTGTTATCACAATAGAAGACTACGTATCACCTTCAATTTACGGACCGGATCCAAGACGGGATCCTAGCAACAACCACCTCATCCATCATACCAACTTCGGGATGTTCGTGCGTCCAAGTTCTTAAATTTACAAGGGCGCGACTTGAACGTCGAGGTGCACCCGCCTACCTGTATCGCTGCGGTGCTTGCGTCTCCCCCCACCCCCCCTCCTCTCTCTCTCGATAAACTCGACGCACACTCACGTCTACACTCACGGCTCTTCTACCCCTCGCCCGAGAGAGCGTCGTGACGCCGAGTGACATACCATGAGTGCACGTATTGCAAATTACCCGCTTTCGTTAAATTTTATAGCCTCATACACCACTCCCTTCCCCCGGGCACAGCTTAATGGCAGTGAAAATGGTAGTGATAAAAAAAAATTGGTGATGGTAATGATAAAAGGGATATAATTGAACGCGCCAGCTACCATAAAGATCCACGTCAGCTTAAAAGAAAGCGCACCAACCGATATACATGGCGCTTAGATTCGCCGGATCAACCGCCTCCCGCAGCAACTGCTCCACCTGCCCTTCAACGCTCAACGGCATCGTCTCATCCCTATACAACCCCTGCAGCTTACTCCGGATGCTCTCGAGCACAGCCTTCGGCGTATCTGGAATCTTGGCGTTGGCCGGCTTCCTCCTGACCTTCTTGACCATGTCTACGGCGGGATCGTGTATGAACGTCTCGAGCAACGTGAGGAGGGTATCCTCGTTGATCCTGAGCACCCTCATGGCGTTCTCGCACGTCCTGCGGAACACGCCCTCGTAACCGGTGACGCCAAGCGCGTCCACCATGTTCTGTGTCAAGCGGAAGGGCACCTTTTCCGGCTTCTCGAAGGACAGGCCCTTGTCGAAGAGGCAGTTGAAGTCGACGTGCAACGTGTCGCCCGTAGACTCGTCGAAGAGGATGTTCTCGCCGTGCCGGTCGCCGAGCCCCAGCACGTACCCGACCATCGACATCACGGCCGACGTGCGCGAGTAGGCGAGTCGGCTGGCGAGCCATGCCGAGGGCTCGGAGAAGAGTTCCGCGAACCATTCGTGGAAGACTGGGGGGAATTTGGGGAGGATTTCATCAGTGAAGGTGGCCATTCTTGTGGCCTGCGAGCAGTTGATTTCGAGGCGCTGGCGGATCTTGGGGTACTTTGTGCACTTGTTAGTCATTTGTGGGCGGGGAAGGAAGGGAAGAAGGAAGGGGGGAACGTACATCTACGATCATTTTCTTAGATTTGTAGTAGGTGAGCAATATCTCGCGCAACGTCCGGACGCCGTTTACCCATTCGATTAGTCCACATTCTTCATTTAGGGGGGTGACGCTGTATGTTCTGATGTCTGCATCGGAATTGTCAGCGGGGCTCTATATACAAGGATGAAGAGTGAATCGAGAACGCACACATCCGACGTCGGCTGGAATCAGGATCCTTCTTCAAGAACCTATTGATCATACTATTGAACTCCATCAAGCGCGCATCTTTACGCAAGTCGTCCTTCGGCTTGCATAAGAAGCCGTAAAGCCTTCCATCAGTGCCCCGGATCTTGATCTTTCTCGGCTTCTGCAAAGAATTCATGACATCGGCCTCCTCCTCGATGCCTGCAACGCATATTAGTCGGCCAGTCGTCAAAACGCGCAAAAGGAATGGATTAAGCTTACTCAAAATAGTGGGCAGGTGGCTCGGGAACGGTGAGTGCGTCTTTATAGTATCCGGAACAGACGGGAGCGTAACCGCAAGCATAACCTGCGTGGGCACCACAAGCGCACAAGGCGCGCATTTGTGATTGAAGCCATGCTCCTTAATAGTGATGGTTGTGGGAGCCTTCAAGCCTAGCAACTCGACATTGGAAATGTGCAAGAGCTGGTCCGTCAATTTGTTCGCTTGGAGGATTAGGCTTCTTACGTCTAGACCGCTTTCGTCCCGGCTTTTGGTCAAGGTGTCTTTTAGGTGGTTCATGATGCGCAAGCCACGGCTGGCCCTGTCTCGGGCAGTGGACCTGCAGACCGCCGTGAGGGACCATAGTGCCTGCTGCGGATTTCCAGCGACTACTTTGACGATGATGCCATGCAACAGCTCGTAGACCGATTCTTGGGAGTGGGCAATCCGGGAGAGCATTTGTGGAAGGGCGGTGAGGAATACCCAGGGGGGTAAGCGCTCGCTGTATCTCTTTATGGAACTGTGCAGGAGTTTCAAGCACTTGCCGCGTTCTCTCTGTATATGGCTGCGGAATTCCTCGTTGCCATATTTGGTGTCGATGGTCTGGTCTACGATCTCTCCCAATGTGAGCCAGAGAGTGAGAAGCTTGGGCATTGTTTGGAAGATATATTTCGTCCCGAACATCAGGGCACGCAAGTAATTCTGGCAGACCAGTCTTGCGTACTCGCCAGATAAGAATGGCTGCGTTTGCTTAATCGGCGGGAGTGCCTTTTCAGCTTCGTACAACTTGTTGTAGTGCCGTCCGAGGTAGTAATGTCCTTGCTCCCATCTCACATGCGAATCCTTGGCAGTGCAGTATTTGGAGACGATCTCGGTGGAGTGCGTCTGGCCAGCACCGTCTAGCCATCGAGCAAGCAAAAGTGAAGCCTTTGCCATGACATAGCTCTGAGGTTGTGGGTGAACACCCGAATTATGAACGCTAGAATCATGAAGTTGTTCCTGGGAGCTTCCCTGGAGAAGGTTGGAGTTAATTGCCCCTTCAAGATTCGAAATTGCCTTTCGGTGTTGCCCACCGAGCCATAGTAACTTGGCATGCTCAACCGTCGCAAGCGGAGCACCAAGCCGGGAGGCGTGAAGTACCGAATTAAACGATTGAGGGATCTGACCATTCTTTCGTGCTAAACGCGCTCCTATGAGCCAGGTAGAGGCAATACTGTCCGTAACAAGTTCAGGAGCGCTACAAATGCGTTAGATAAACCAACAGAAATTAAGGTCGACAGAAAATGACATCACCTGGAAAGAACAAATGCCGCTCTTCTTAGAGCCAAAAGATGCTGTTTATCCTTTGAGTACGTCCCCAAGACATCCAAGCGCCGCCGAAGATTCGACGCAAGCACATCCTTCCCAAAATCCTTACTTGCCAATGCAGTGCTAATCTCTTCAAGCTCCGACAGCGCATGTAACTTAACCATGGACTCGTGACATTGGCGCAGGGAGCCCGTAAAAGACTCCGTTAACCCACTCAGAACACACTCCCGGGCTAGAGAGATTGCTTTCGCAAATGTCCCACTGTCACGTCTACGCAGAGCACGTAGGGCGTTACCAACCCTAAGTTCATAGAGGTTCTCTGTGTGCTCATTGGATTTCGCAAGGTTTCTCTCAAGGACATCCCATTTACCGGATATCCAAGCTGCCTCGACTGCATAGCGTAGGATTCTAGGTCGGGTGTTGGGGTATTTTTCCATCATGCCTTCAGTTTGGCTTAAGAGCATTTCTGGGGACTCAGTCAGCATGATACATTCGTGGTATGGGGTGGAACTCACCGTGTTGTCCAGACTCCCTCAAGCAATCCAGAAGGTTTATCTGCGCCTCAGGATCATCAGGTTTCTCGCTCAAAAGAATCTCATACCAACTCTGCGCCGCGGTCCATCGCCCAGCCTTCCTATGTTCAAGTATCTGCTGGTCAAAATTGAGGACGTGCAGCTTTGTGGAAATCCCTTCGATACCATCGGGCTCGTCGATCTGCGTATAAATACGTTGAAGCTGCTCGTACAACGGATCCATTGGCACCTCTTCCTTCGCAACCCTCACTTTCCTTATGTGTTGCTCCCAATAGAAGAGCGCTCGTGCGTATGAATTACATTCGACGGACCGCAAACTCATGGTGTCTGATGGGATGGCGGAGATGACATCTTCTACCCGCGCTATTGCAATGTCTTGGTCATATATTTCATCGGGAGCCAAGCTTCTGTTCTGTTGTCTGGCTTGTTGGTTTTTCATATTTAGGTTGAATTGCTTTTTGTCGCGGAGCCAGCGAGTTAAGTGGTCGACGAGTTGGAATACGGTCTATACCAATAGCCACCGTGAGTCTGTCTCCGGTTTGTGGCACCGATGGAGAAAGGGATACTCACATCACTACACTGTCTCAAGGTCTCCCGAGCCATCGGTTTCTCCAATGCATTCTTGGGTGCCGGCGCAAGGACAGCGTGAAGCTCCTTGACAATATTCCCCCTATCCAGATCCGTCCCACTAATAATGACGTTCAGCGTAACATACGGTAGCAAAAACATTGAGATTGAGATATCCTGTCCCTTGACAATAGACTTACAAACCGTGAATATGTTCGCCGCATTATCCCCCGTCGACTTGGAAAGTAAGTCCAACAACCACTTCGTAAGCCAGGCACGGTGAGTGATTTTGAGTGAAAACACCGGATACGAGCAGGGCTGTACAGAGTTATTGATCTGTAGAGAATACCTCGACCTCAAGAAGGGTGTGAGTATGCTTTTGGCCGTTTGGCTAAAGGAGTCCCATCTCCGCTGGCCTGTCTGCGCTATGGGGCCGGGGCCATCATGGCGGGATCGTAGGATAACTGTAGACTCTACGTCAATGAACTTTAACAGTTCTTGCATTCCGAAGGCAAGGAATCCCTGAGCTTTTGTATCTGTCGCAGACAAGAACGCCTTTACGAGCCTCTCTTCAAGAAAAAAAATTACAAATGCAATACTCTCGTCCGCACGATTGAAGTTGTGCAGAACCATCATGTCCCGCTTTTCCCGTGGGGCCTCTACTCGGTTAGGATCCACCGCCCCAATGAGACCCAAGCACTCTGCACATAGGTGTTCAATCCTAGGCTTCGAGGACGAATTCGAGTCCTTAAAGGCAACAATCACGTCAAGGAGAGTCCGGATCAACTCAGGAACCGCTACGTCGGGCTGTTCGTTGATGGCCGCCGTGTGTATAAAGTCCTGGTGTTTCTTCAGAAACTCGGAAAGCTCTGCTAACGCCTGCTCGACGACAGATACGTTCTCATGTCGGCATCGGCGGGCTAGCAAGTGATAATGATCTCGTATCTCCAGGGTTCGCACTGCCTTAAGTCTCTCCTCGAATGGAGCGAGAATTGGTATCGCTGCTAGCGAAGGTATGATGTCTAGACTTTGCTTGATGACGCCGGTCTTCTCGAACAACTCTTTTATCATTTCCACTGCTTTAGTCTGAGAAACCTGCTCAAGGCTATCCCAGTACCGCAGGACTACGGAGAATGTTTGACCCAACAAAGGCGCGGTTTCAGTGGGTTCTAGGACTCTCATCATAACAGTCCAAGCCGAAAATGCACTAGCTCTCAATGGCTCGAATTCCAACGCCTCTTGTAAGCAGGCACATATCTTCAAGTAATCAATTAATCAGCATTTCTCCCGATATTGGACAAATGGAAATCAGAATGCACCTGTGGTACTGCACTGCTAACGCTGCCTCTAGCTAGCTTCACCATTTCTTCAATCGCCCTCATGATTCGAATTTTCTCTGGGGTTGATAACTTTCCCTTGATATCCTTCAGATAATCATTAAAAGTAGCGAATATACCAAGGACGTTCGTCTCAAAGAATACTTCTAAGTGGTCGACCTTATTTCTCCTTGAGCCCGCCACTTTTTTATATGTCAGTGTCGCCACGAGTCGCAACGCATGGAAGATCTGCCGCTAGGTATCAGCTACCATCTCTCGGAATTATCGAACCGAAGGCGTATATGCAAACCCTAACTTTCCTGTCTTCATCCGCATCCACAGCAGCCTTTAGCAGTTCTGTAGCGAGAGACATCGCATCAGGCCTGGCAATCTCCCCCAGCGATATATCTTTAAACTCAGCAGTAGCGTGCGCCAGCAAATGCAACGTAAACGCCTCGACATTGTCGGCTTCCTGTGTTAGAAGTAGAGCTAATATGTGCGCCATATTCGACAATGCCAGAGACACCACATCTGTCTTGCAAGCTTGGGCAACCCTCTCGACGAGCTCTGGCCTCTTCCAGAGGATGAGATATGGTACAGTGTAGCCCTGCGTCGTCTTCAAAAAATCCGAGAGCTCCATTCCGACTACTTCCGATAGCAATTGGGCTATCTGAGGTTTCGATTGGAGCTGCTTGACTACGCCGACGCTGATGCTGGGCCAGAACGGCGAAAACATTTTACCGGGTGAGATGCCGTGCGTTCGAGCCAATGATTGAATCTAAACCCGTCAATGTGACTGCATATCAACGCGTCCAAGGGACTACCCACCTCGTTAAAAGCCAATCCAAGAATGAACGAGTTACTGTGCCCGAGGTACTCCACCAGCCGGATTAGCGCGAGGTTTAGTTCTTCATCAGATGACACCCTGTGAATCAGTTAGCTTAGGCACGGGGCACCCATAACCCATACGGAAAGAGAAAAGCTATTAAGGCACATACCTTCCGAATTGACTCCACGCTAACACACAGGTCTCTTGAAGCTGCCCCTCATCATTGTCGGACAACGTCCTCAAGAACTCGATAATCATAATCCGATTCATCCGAAGAAGCTCTTGGCCGTCTTTAAAGCTAACATACGACGGTAAGGTACGCCTTGAGCACACAAACGTCAGCAAAACCAGCTTCCAAACAACAATAACTTATTGAAGGTAATACAACATACCCAGCAGCAACCCTCAAAAGCCTCCTAGAACTTTGCAAAGCATTCAAACACCACTTCCCCATCGCCGTCTCTGCTAGATCCAACCTTGCCAAGTCCTGCGTATGATTCAACAACCGTCGGAGGCTGATCATGGCCCACACACGAACAGAGGTTGATGCCTGAAATTCCTCGAGTTTTTGAATTACGTCCAGAGTCTTAAACAGCTCCTCACCCCCCTGGGAACAGCTCCTCCCCGATGCCGTCGCCTGCAGAGTATCTGCATCGCAGTATGAACACTTATACAAATTGAAGCCCCTTTGCGCGCCGAATGATTCGGATACCCGGGCAAGCGTTCCAGCGAGTGCGCATGATAGGAAACCGAGGGACTTTAGGGCTGTACAGCGTTCTTCTTCTCCCAGCCTTTTAAAGCCTTCGGCAGCGACAAGACTTAGCCCCTGGAGGTCATCTGCGTCTTGGTGCCCGAGCAGTTTATACACATCGAATGTTAGAGTGCGGGCTTCGGTACCGGGCTCGCCTTTGGATAGTCTGGGTCGCTTTCGAGGGCCAATGTTATTGTCTAGTTCTTCCCCGGGTTTGGTGTCTCCGATTGTGTGGGGATGTTCCGAGAACTGTCGCAGTTTCTCATCTTTGAATACCCATCCACCCCCAGTGGCTAATTGAAGACACTTATTTGCGCGCTCTAGGATTACTGGGTCATCGGCGAAACCAACGGCCAATCGAAGCATCACCACCTATTCCCGGTCAGGTTAGCCAAATGCACTCATCGGTGCTAGGTTTGGCGTACATGCCCGAAGATCTTCTGTCAATAGCCCCCAGCTACCCCCTTCCCTATCACTCATAATCAAGATGATTGGAGGGTATACTCTCTCTCGCAATGCCTTATGGATGGTGGCAGAAACCTCTGCAGCGCATAGCAGCCCTAAAATTATCTTTGCCAAGGTATTCTCTGCACTCTGGTTTATCTGAGATATCGACTTGGTCAAGACATCGCCAACACAGTGGATAGCAAGTAAACAAACACCCTTAATCCTGCTTCTTCCATAGCGCGTCTTCACGACATCCCCTAGGGAATTCGCTAGCGTCTCCAATATCCTTAGCCGGATTGTGCCCACTCTCTCATACAACGCCGGGAGAGACTCCCAGGTGTTAAGGCTCATCCAGAGATTCTGCATCTCCTGTACAAAATATATCAAGCTATCTGAGGCGCTTCTGAATGCCGGTATATCACTACTCTGGGCAGGCAACGCAGAGATCGCAGAAAACAGATGGACAACCAAAAAGGCCGCGTGGTCGGCATCCCGAATAACAAAACTAACCATCTGGCGGGAAAAGTGCTTGAAACCCTCCGGTAGCATTAAGGGATCAACGGTAAAGCCCTTATCCGGTAACTCAAGTCTGTAGGACTTGGATAGGGCAGCGGTTATGGCGGGCGCCTTCTGGAAAGACTCGAGGATACCTTTAGCATTTCAAGGAATTTCACAGTTCGCGAAGATTAGTTTCAAGTTTTATTATGATGTTGATAAACACGTTCTCGCGGGGGTGAAGCAGAGCAAGAAAGGGAAAGAATAGAAGGAAAAGGAAAAGGAAAGAGAGAGAGAGAAATGATTACAATTCACACAGCTCCGAAAATACCCCACCATAACCATGACGCTCTTCCATTCCCTGGGCAGGCTTGCAGCCGCATAAAAGATGGCATAAATGGTTTCAAGCAGCTCCTGCACAAGCGGTTCGGCGGGTCTATGCCCAAGAAGCGGGAGTAACTTGGACAGCAACCAAAGATACAACAACGGCTGTTCCGACTCGGTGGTAGAATCCGGTGGCGGCCTAAACAGTACCAGGGGCGTCTCCTTGATGGTCAAACGTAGGACCAAGAGACTATTACTTGCTTGCTCGGTTAGATTTTGAGTGGGGGCAAAGGGGTCTTCTCGCAGCAGGACGCTGACACCGGCATCCACGACCGCCGTGATCACTTTATAATTGACCAAGAGCGTATCTTCTAGGGACGAGCTCCCGGTCGGGTCAGTGACCTCGTGGGAGATCACTTCCGCAAATAGCTGCTGCAGGAAATCGGGCCCGGGGGAGCCATTTCCGGTCCTTGGGAGGTTCTGAAAGATGACGGCGATGGAGGATGGGGGTAGGGGTTGTTGGGAGCCCCCGGCGGCGGCGATGTAGTCAGCGATGGGCACTGGTGGCGGAGCCATAGCGCCTATAGCAGCAATTCGTTTCCTGCGGGCGGACATTTAAGCAAATTCGGTGTTCTTCTCCTTTGTTTGTCCTTGGTTTGTCCTCGTCCCCTTTTCCACTGTTGTTTGTTGTTGTTAGCTATCACGTCCCATGAGACGTCGAGTTTGGAGCTTGTGCAGGGAGACGCGTTGAGGGAAACCTAATCCCTTGGCATTGATGTTCGTCAAGAAATGCCTTGGCGAAATCTGCCCTTTATTTGGGGCGGCTATCATACGTAATACGGCAGATCTGCCCACCATAATCGCACGTCTACAAGGGAACTCAACGAGACAGTACTACTACCGTACAGCCTCCCCGAATTGACCTCATATCAAGGGGCCAGTGTGGGGGCTGCTCGCTACAAATACTCGAGTACCTTCCAAAGATGTCACGACGTCATATCGCCCCTGTCAAAAAAGGGGGCTTGCTCTCCTCGTACTCGTATGAGAAAGTAAACTCGCAAAACCTACCCCAACACCATCATACCTTCTTAGTCAGGTGACCGCAATAGAATAAGAGACTGGATTTAGAGCAAACAACTGCGACATCCCGGAATACAGATGCGCATGTACCGTACTCGTAGAGGTGATAAATGCCTCTCGGAGAGGTGCCGGAATATATTAGACAATTTAGTGGAGAGCACTGAACATCGATAGGTGGGGGCCAAGACCAGGTGTGGGGCTTCCTGACACCCCTTGCCCCCTGGAGCAGCGGCCCCCCATTTCACCCTGTTTTTGTCTTTCGGGAAGGGGGGGATTTCATGTTGACCATTTCGCAAGATTTTGAGCCATCATTTGCCGAAATCCTAGGGGTCCAACTTGTGCCCCCCAGACTGGTGGAACATCAAGATCTGGCGAGTGACCAATCATGACGTTCGCCGAGAGTTACACTATTGTAAGGGCATTAAGCACCGTCATGCAAGATATCCAGAAAGCCCTGCAAGGGCATGCTGTTGCCGCAGGAGAGCACAGAGGCTATTACAAGGTGTGGTAAAGTGGCTTGATCTCGGTGCGCTGTGTGTATGTAGGAAGTTATTTCTACGTTGTAATATGTGCTTTCTGCTCTGGTAGACTAGGACAGGTTGTCCATCTATCGATTAGCCTCTAGAAGGCAATGGTGAGAATCGAAGCGAAAATTCAAAATCATTTCCGCCTCCCTCCTCCTGCCCCCTATCAGGGTAGCAGGGCATTCGCCTTAGTTTCTCTCGGGATAGCTCTAGCGCATACCGGAAAAAATATCAGTACTCTTTCCGGAAGACATTATGAAGCTGCAATTACCCAACAGGCGAATACAAGGAAAAGCGCATGGTATTGGATGGCCTGGAGTTGCCATGACACAAAAGAGGTATCAGGATACGAGTAAAAAGTAAAATAAAAATAGAAGTAGAAATAAAATAAAAAATATCATACAGTCAATCAACATATGTTCTTGCCGGAATTCACATCCTTCAAGAATCAAGTGACATGAGCAACTTTTTTCAACCCATGGGTACATGAAAGAAGGTATAAAATAGGAAACAATAACGGAAACCGTGAAAACAAGAAGCGAGAAACCAGGGATGCCACCAAGTCAGAATTCCCGCTGCGAGGAAGATGGTATAGGAGCATAAAGAAAACTGTATTAAACAACGCCATCGCCAAAGAGAAAGGGGAAACGAAAGGAAAGGAGAACGGAAGAAAATAAAAGCTGTATTTGTAAAGGGAAAATAGGGGGCGAGGACCATGAATCCTCCTCCGTAATTCCGTGGAAAAAAAAACAGAAAACAAAAACAATCGACTCAACGAAAAAAAAATGCCAAGTTTTTGCAATGCAAGCCCGCCAGTGTACACCAAAACACAAACAAACCAGCCCAAAAGAGAAAACCTACGCCTTCCGTTTCCCGGAATCTAATGGACTCTGCCTTGCGAACCACTCTAAGACAGTCTCGTAACACAGTACAAACTGTCTCAAGCTCTGTACCATTGAAAGCCTTTGGTCGCGGAAGTCACTGACGACCTTGGAGATCAAGTCCTCATCGTCGCGATCCAGCCAAGAATTTTCGCCCTCATCGTTAAGCTCCAGTTTCTTCATCCCGACTTGCCCTTCCCCATCGGAACCCCCAGAAGAATTCTCTTCCTTGTTTCTCTTCTTCTGCAAACGCTGGCGTCGCAATAGGCTTAGCACCGAATCTACCGCACAAAATGTTCCTGTACGCCCACAGCCAGCACTACAGTGCACTAGGACAGGCCTACTCTGGGCAGCTGCAGCGGATTCTGCGGAAAAGGGGGAATTGGTCGCAGGCTGTGTGGACCTGACAACAGCATCGGTGTGTTCAATGAGTCCGAGAATGTGAGCAGGGTGGGCGGGCGCCCCAAAGTCTGGCCATGAAGAATATTGGAGTTGAGTGATCTCGCGCATAGGAGAAAAGGGATGTTCGACATGTTCGAGTGTAAATTTGCGAACCAGAATAAATGGCACGTTGAGATCAGGCGAAGCAGGTCCGTTCAAGGCCGTCCCAACGGATCGCCTCTTTGGGCTTGTCTTTAAGAACGATGGATCAAGTGAGACACGACGCTCCGATAGGGATGTAAGCTTTAATGGGCCATAATTTTTTGGTTCCCAATATCTATGACTCTTGACTTGGCCACCTTCCTCCTCGGCCGTCAACATAACAATCACTCGTACATCTTGTTCCCAAACCATACTCCAGAAATCCTGAAGACATGTCAGCATCATAAACACAATAGGATCACAGGGCGAAACTTACCCTAAAGGTCGTCGGTAACGGAGCCTGAGAGGCGATATACCTCTTTGGTGCATACTGAGCCGATACATGACTAGCATTTACATAGTCGCATTCATCCTTGGGATAATCGAGTAGCCTAACTCTAGCATGGTCATATGGCCAGATATTATTGTACCTATTCTTAGTTCCCTTTTCGACCCCGGCCAAGGTGTGTGGCTTCACGGCGGTCGACGTAGGAGAGTCATAGACCACTGAAATATTCAAGGCCTCCTGCATCCTTTCTCTCTCCGCCTCCTCCAAGCGAAGGAAGCGGTCCGCCACAACCTTAGATCCGCCTTCCTCGCAGACAACTTTCTTGAGCCAGACAGGCAAAGTAGCGACCCCTTCGGATCCAATATTCTGAGGTAGAGCAATAGGAACCTCCCCAACACCTCCAATCAAATCCATGTTTTGTCTGATATTCGAGAAAAATGGATTGACCACGGACTTCTGAGAAGTCGGCAAGGGACAGTAAAGGGCCCCAGGTGCCCGCTTCCCAGAGGCCGGCAGCTGACTGGGCAAGGAAAGACTTGTAGGGGATGATGCCTGGGCAAGGCGATTTTCGTCTACCTTTTCTGGGTATTTTGAGGAAAATTCGTTGAAGCCACCTATGCGCCATAATCAGCCATGCCCAACTGAGATAGACTGTGGGAAGGTGATTTACCTTTAAGAACATATGCCTGCCCCTTCCACCCCTCGCGCACAAACTTGTTGAGGGTATGCAAGGATGTCATTGTTGACGGGTCTTTGAGATCCTTGAATTCGGTATCATACACCACAATGTATTTCATATCCTTCCACGTTGCAAACTTCTCTTTATCCTCATCCTTTGCAAACGTTTCCGATAACTTAGTGACATTGAACGAGGGCCTCTTGAGAAGGGTCGTAGGGATACACAGATTAACAGCTCTCTCGATGCGAGACTCGGCGTACAAATTATAGGTTCGAACATCGAGCAGCAGAAGGTTCAAAGTGTTGGCGTCTAAAAGTTCTGCCAGGTGCGACGCGGATAGCAGGACTGGGTCCCCCTCCTTTGAGGGGTCCGGTAACGCAGAGGGTCGTCCCTGAGCTTGGCCTTTAGCCCGTTGCGCTGCAGAATCATGAGACGCTTTATTTGGAGGCAGTGAAGATGAGGAGAGGGAGAACCGAGAGGGGTTATCACCCGAGCAGGAAAAGGTTGATCCCGGTATCATGGCTCCAAGACGTTCCCTCTGCATATGGTGTAATAGCTCCGGAGATGGATACGATCCCAGTGGAAATCCGATCTTTTCCCCTTCGATGCTCCCCCCCGACAAGTGATCAGGCTCCGACGCAATGTGGCCGTTTGGGTGCTTGAGGCTAAGAGCGATGGCTTCCGATTGCATCTGGAACGGTGTAGGAAGGTGGTCGAATTGAACCGGACGCGGAGACCTGGCAGCTGTTGAACGAACAGAAGACCCAGCAGAGGACCAATTGTTTTTAGCGTGCTGACCCTCGCCAGGATCCAGAACCAACCCAAAATACCCGGCGGGACTTGGGGGGTTAGGATTCCCCTGCTTCGAATTCTGTTTCGTTCCTGAGGTAGGCGCACCTGACGGAGGTGGCGCGGCCGTTGAGGTGTAAGATGTCTGTATGGCAGGAAGAGGATGCTGTGGGCGTACTTGAGAATGCGGGCTATGGATCGGAAACTCAAGAGACGACCGTGGCGACGGTCTTGAGGTCGTTACCGACATATCGAGAGGTATATTGAGTAATAATGCTGTGTTGTTTATACTTTGTTGTTATGGAAATCCGGTCCAAATCGCGAGGTGAGGAGGCTTTAAAGGGAAACCAGCAGACTATGACGAAAGGCCGACAGGCAAGCGAGATCAAGAACCAGTCGGAGAGAGGCGTCAAAGAATTCCGAATGCGTATCGAAAGCTCATGATCACTGGACGTGATAAACCTTGAAAGGGGGTGCGTTTTCTCAGTGTAAAGAACGAGTTTTAACCAGAAAAAAAAAAGTGGCGTTTGTATCGGTCCGTCAAGGCTTGCTTGCTTTCCCGTAGGTATCTCGCCTTTCGAATTTTCTTTCTTCTGCTCTCCAAATCTCCTTTTCTTTTTTTTTCCCCTGCGATCCTAACTTTAAACACTTTCCTTTAGAAAGTGAGATGTAACTACTATTACCAATGCAATAACAACGTGTTTGCCCGAGATCTTGGAGGCGGCGACGGCGTTATGACGCTGCAGGTGAAGAACGGATCAAATCAATTGCCCGAGAAGCTGCAAATACCGCTTGCTTTGAAAAGAACTCTTTTTTTCTTTTTCTTTTTCTTTCTTTCTTTCCGCCCCGAACGCCAGACGCAAAAGAAGGTAAATAAAAGGGGAGAGGAGAGAGCGAAAGAGAACAAACGGGCAACGAAATACAAAAAATTATAGGTATCCGAGTATGGATAAGGAATGTGTGTGTGAGAGAGAGGGAGAGAGGGAGAGAGGAGGGGGGGGGCTGGACCAGGGGAATGGAGCGATAAGTGGGGGGGGGAGGGATTGTTAAATGATCGCGGAGAACGGGGAAAGGGTCTTATTTCAATAAGACGGACCGCAGACAAAGAAGGAGGGCAGGGCACACGCTCAACGAGGAATAAGAAGGAAAGGTTCTGGGTTGAACGTGGAGAAAAGAGGTAAATACCGGTAGGGAGGGAGGATGTATCACACAGAGTCTAGATTGACCTTTTTTTTTTTTACATCATTTATCCAAAGCCTAGGGATGCCTGCGAGAAGAGAAGGAAAAAATGAGTGCCACCAGACTACCGTCCCACTGGTCTGGTGGCGGCGGAGGTGGGGGATTTACATCACAGACCGAGATGGGTAAAGGGCGCGGGGCGTGTCTCGACTCTAGCATCAGCTCACCCGAGAGAAGGCACCGATTTGCAAGTTACAATTCCAGTTCTCGCAAAACCAGCAAGGGGCAACAACTATCACCATCACCATCGCCATTGACCGCAAGTTGTGAACCGAGGATCGGAGGAACAAGCCAGGTTGCTTCTCGGAGCGCTGGGAGAGGTGGAAAGGAGAGGGAAGGGTTACAGTACTAGTGCACCATTACCGCCATGGAATGATACCGGTATGATGCTGGTACGAGTAGAGTAGTATGATAGTAGTAGTAACGATTCCACGGTACGGTACCGTAGAGGGAGAAATGAAGGAAAGCGAGATGGAAACACACCTGGCGGTATCATAGATCATATCACCCATCACACGATACCCACGGTTTGCAAGAGCAGACTCCCCAGTCCATGACTCCATGGCTTCAGTGCTAGGGACACCAGACCCTCGAGCACCGCTTCCTCCCCCCCCCCCTACTGTTCTTGGCAAACGGGCCATAATACAAGTTGTGAGAGGTCTTGCTTACCGGTATGATAGTGTCAATACTATTCGTTGGGTTCCGTCGCGTGGCTTACTGCCGTTGTCGCTGTTCGGTGCGGTGAGCAGCGTCACAATAAGCCCACCGATGACGCTATTGGAAAGGGGTTCGGGTTAAAGTCTGATAGCTTCGAAAAATAGCCTCAGCCCTGCTTCTGTCCAGACCATTGTAGAGGAAAAACTCTCCGATCGAGCGAATTCCCCCAGAGACCACGGATACCAGAGCAAAGCACTTCAGGTATCGTGTGGAACAAATCCCAGGAGATTCAATCACCTTACCTCTACTTCCAGATTGTTCCTCGCGAGGGTGGGAATGCAGAGTCTACCGGTACGAGTCCTCGCACAGTGCAGCGGTGCTCTACCGTACGGTTGGCCCGGTATTACGAGTATACACGCACGTACCAGTATGTGTCTCACATTTCACTGCTTTACCGACTCCGGGCTCCCGGCATGCTACTGTACTCAGTGCCTGTGCTCGAGCACTTGTACAGTGCGGTACTGGAAGTCTAGCACTGTACTCGTACGGGCATTCAAGCGCAAGCACCAGCACACAGTAGCCACCGTGAGAAAGGGGCCCGGAAGCAACACAGGCGGGTGCAGTACGAGTATAATGCGGTACGGTACGGTACAAGTACTGCTCTTCGCGCCCCCTCCTACCAGCCAGAAGCGGTTAGCGCAAGCAGAAAGGGAACAGTAGGGGCCACAAAGATCATACCTATACGAGTAGTAAAGCCACTTATACAGGTATGACCTACCGGTACCGATTGGTGATATACAGCCTCAACAACAACAACGAAAATGAATAATTTACCTTTTACACCCCTTCTCCCCTCTAGACCAGATTTTTGGGGAGGCACAAAGCAATTTACAGCCTGCCGTGGATCGTCACAGTGCTTCTGCATCCTGCCTTGCTGCACCAAGCTGTAATAATCTCCGAAACCGGCTAGCCAGGCCACATCTTCCCTGACACCACAAATATATCTCGGGCTCTGGAGCCCATCGCTCCCTCCTTTGACGGTAATGGTAAGACATGGTGGGCACTCGTTTCTACCGGGGTTGACATGGAATTCTATGAGCATGGCACTCGGGTAGAGAGAAGGGAAAAGGAAAAGGAGGTGGACAAAACGGAACAAGCATAACGGGGACATAATCTTGCCATGCTCGAAACAATGTTCCTATACGCTGGCCGGGGGAGCTTTTTTTGTCTTCTTCCGTCAGCTTTTGATTGAAAACGGGGGGGGGGGTCATTCGCTAGTGAAGACGGCTGACATGCGAACAATCAGGTTCCCTGAGATATCGTCATTGGAAACGCTAATCCCAAATGGGAACCACGCTTACATATCAAGGGATCACTCCTGGATGGGGACGACCGCGTCACATTAGATAAAGAGTCTGTCTGACTGCTCAGCGCTTCTTTCAGCAGGGAATGCTACCGCACAGGCAGTTCTTAGGAAGCAAGTAGGCATAGTCCGGAAGCACAAGTATCAACGGCACACGCGTGAAGCGTGTCTTATAAAGCACTGAAAAATATATATATATATATATATATATATATAATATTTTATAAAAAAATCCCTTGTGGGATTTGCCGAGGGGTTCGGTGTGCTCACAGATACCCGGGTGCAATGGCATGCACCCCGAATCACCTCTTCCCACCCCACCGTACCCGTTCCTCAGGAACAGGGCTTCTCCCGTACAGCACCGGTACTGTAGGTTTGTGCGAGGAGAAAAGAAAAAAGAAAAGGAAGCAAGGAAGGTGGTGCCCAGGAAAGAGGAGAAAGTCACCTCGAGCACGCAAGTCTTGGACCCTTGAGGGGAAAGCGGGACTCATGCAGGGCAGCGTGGGAAGAGGTGAGAAAAAATGTTTCAAACTGCTCCAAAAAGAAATGATTACACGAAAGCCAAAGCTCAGACTACTAATCAAACATGCCCCACCTTGGGACAGCCCACGACGCTTAATCATACCACGACCACTCGGCCCTCACACACACATATATATATAACGTACAGTATCATGTATCTCGGGAAGCGAACAGCAAGGAGCAGCTTGCTGGAGAACAGAGCGTTAGATTGCCCAGCCATTGTTATATGATACCTCGCCCCACCACTCGGCCGCAATCCCTCGGTCCTGCTAGTGGAGACTTCAATCACGGGATCATGAACGTATACGACAGTCGATCCGCTCAATAATTTGTCCGCTTCGCCGCTTATCCGGGTATGTAGTCCCTCCCTACCCTTTCCCCCTCCCATCAAACTCTGCCATTTGATTCGATTGAAGGATCGATTGATCCAGTGCCTGGAAGTCCTCCCACCTTTTCCTGCGGAGACCAAAAGTGGCAATACGGTAACGGAGATTCCCTCCCCCCCCAACATGAACCCACCCACCCCTGATATATGGTGCCCACCGGTACTTGGGGCACGGTATTTAACTCTCCCCAACGGTTTCTCACAAAACCTGCGCTCCTCTTTACCACCGGGGCTAGCCGCAAAATTGTCCCGCCCCACAGGTCCAGGTCCACTGTGCTCACCGCGCCCTCCCTGCGATAGGCGAAAACCAGACCGGCCATGCAACCTGCTAGCCAGGTCCTACAGTACCGGTACAGACCATCACTCATCCGGCGCTAACTCAAGCTTCCTATCGGACAGAGCAGAGTGGAATCCCCCCTTCCGATCTCGCATGATACGGCAGATCTAATAATTCCGATCTCAGGTGTACAAGATCTTCTCACAGGAGCAGTATTACCGTGGCTCTGGTTCGCTTTACTTTACTTCACATGTGCCTGCTTACACAGTAGGGCGCCTGTCTTTTTGTCCACACTTTCGTTGATCTCGGTAGATCGGGTGCTCCCGTGTTGGATATATGTTCAGATACCGGTACTGGTTGGCTGACTGGTTTTCTGTCTGGCGCGTGCGAGGGGGGGGGGACGGGAAGTGACGAATCCCGCACGTAGGCACGTGTAGGTTGCAAGAGGTTGGTAGGTTTGATACCCCACTAGTGCAAGTAGTACGGTACGAGCTGGGCGGTATCATACTCAGTACGGCCAAGGCTATGCCAGCAAACCACAACGGCATTCCAAAACCCCCCCATAACAAACACACCCTGGAGAGATCAAGAGCTCCACTCACGACAATACCGCGCCAAAACATTCCGTCATACTTACCCGCCACCCGCGCCGCATCAAAAAAAACAAAACAAAAACAAAAATGGGACACCCC
>LN891013.1:4846-67372 GCA_900010015.1 Tuber aestivum | reverse complement strand
CCCGAGTGATCGACAATGATGCGAACCCCAACCAGCAAGCCCAATCAAACACCCTCCCCCCCTCCCCGCTTCCTTGCTCTATTGCACAAGGTCAAGTACCGTACTGTACCGTACTAGTACAGTACCTTACCCCGCTGTCTCAAATCCCGGAACCACCTACCCGCCAACCAATCCTCACCAAACCCCCACAGCAAAAGCAAAAGGCAAAAGCAACAAATGGAGAGATCTAAGTAATCATGGTCGACTATCATACTCGAGTAGTCGCCGCCAAGACAATCCAAGACATGCACTACCGTACCGTGCTCGTAACTTTACACCACATCACATCACACATCACCCGGCGAGGAAAATAAAAGAGTTTTTCTTTCCTTCTTTCTTTTCTTTTCTTTTTCTTTTTTCTTGTGGGCGGGGGGAGGAGAGGAGGGGAAGCTTGGCTTTCACGCCTGCAGTACCGTATGGCACCGCAGTGCGTCAAGTACAGCACCGGTACTTGTCTGTGGTCACTCTACTCACCCGGGACTTGTTTTGTAATCGTGGAATGTACTGTACGAGTACATGTACTGTAGAAGGAGGGAGGCAGGGAGGGGAGGGGGAAAGTGTGATGCTAGGTATTAGGCTCCGAGTACGAGTACCGATACCACTACTACAGGATGCGGCACTGAAAAAGAAAAGAAAAAAGGCGAAAGCTGAAAGCGGGCCGGCGCTGTGTCTGTGCTATGCTGTGCTATGCTGTGCTGTCCGGTGGTGGTGGTGGTGGTGGTGGTGGTGGTGCGGAACGTGATAGGAGAGGGGAGTTTAAGTTAGTTAGACTACAGGTACGAGTACAGTAGTTCCCGCGCGCCGGATGTTTTCGGGCAGCACTTTGTTATTCCAGTATAGTCTAGTCCAGCCCGTGGGGAATTACGGTGTCATACCTGTACGATATGAATGGCGCGGTACGGTAGGGTAGCCTAGCAGATCCGTACTAGTACTCGTACAGTACTGTACAGTAGAGTATACAGTGCACACCGCAAAAACGTACCGGTATCTAGCTCCCCTCCCTTTCCTCCCCTTTCCTTTGCTTTGCTTCCTTCCGAGAGGAGGAGGAGGAGGAGGAGGAGGACCGTGCCTGCGGGAATATCATTTGGGTATGATATAGTTACCGGTACCCACTTCCTCACTAGCTACCGTATGACGCTGTGGTGATGCGTGGGTCAATCACATATCATAGTTTTCTGTGCTCGTACTGTACCGTACTCGAGTACAATACCGGTATCTACCGTTACGATACCGTAGCTTCCTGGAAAGAAGAAAGGAAAAAGGAAAAAGAAAAGAAAAAAAACTCCCCACGCGAAAATTCTCCTCCTTCTTGCAAGACTAATTTTTATTTTCTTCCTCGTTTCATTCATTGTTTTCTGGTGATGCCCTTTTCTTAATAAGTGACTGATCCCATTGACCGGGCAGGTCTTGGAGAGTATGACTGGTTGGGGAAAGTGTAAACGGCTGGCGGGCGTGGGGGGAGGGGTGATGGACGGATTCGGGGACGGGGGACGGGTTCTGTGAAGGGACGGACAATTCGTCTGATGCTGCGCCAACATTCCTCTGTGGCGCTAGGTTCGCTGAGATGGGTTTCGAGTGGGGGGGAATGTGTGTGCGTGTGTGCGTGCGTGTGTTTTCTGGAATGTTTTTGTGTTATCGGGCGCTGCACTGTTGGGTTGGGTCAAATTAGAGTGGCTACTGGCAGCCGTTGTTGCACAAAGTACGATAGCACCACCTTGTATCATACCCCAATGTACTCGCTTGCTTGCTAGCACCGGTACCGGTATTGCTCTAGCAATGGTAACATGGTACAAGTACCTTTGGACTCGCCCGTTCCTACCGTATTGTTACTTCCATTCTCGCGGGTAGGAAAAAAGAAAGAAAAAACCCCTCAAACAATTCAAAAACCGCCCAATCTTTCAATCCCTCAATTGAACGATTCCCAATCATCAACGACAAGCACAAGCACCTCCCCAATCCATCCTTCTCCTCCTCCCTCATCTCCACTCCGCAATGTTTCCGACATGACGTGGAAGCCAACGTTTCGACCCTCTCAAGCAGAATGTGAATTGTGCTCTATAACTGCACGGTGCGGTAACTCGCCGCCTGCCCTCTCGCTTGCTATAGGTCCAATCAATAGGATTTATTCGTTCGCCCTACCCACGCGTGCCTACCTGCCAGCCAAACTGGCTAGACTTGGAGAGAATTACGAGTGGGAAATGGTAACCGCCCGAAAACAAAAGAGAGAAAAAAAATAAAAAAAATAGGTGGATCAAACACCAATCATAAACATTCCCAGTATATTTCGAAACTTGAGGGACAATAACGAGAAGGAAGGAAGGGTGAAAAAATAAGAATAAAAAACGAAAGCGAGGGGATAGAGGAAACGTGTACCCAGAAAATGCTGCACAGGTAGACAGACGAGCGGACAGTTAGACAGACATTCCAGCTGTCGGGGCGGTTTTGGAATTGTTGGCCTGAGGGGGAGAATGCCGTGATGTGTAGAGAGTTAAAAGGGAAATGTCTTCCTCTCCTTCGATTCAACTCAGTTCAATCCAGCAGGAGCAGGGGCGGAATTAGCAGAGAATCCTCTCCTCCCCTTCCATACCGGTAGATAATCACTCCCACCGTCCAACCTACCAAGCATTTCCCCTGATTCACCCCGCCTCTCCAAGCGAGCGAGGAAGAGGAGAAAAAGAAGAAAAGAGAACCGGCATGTCCCCCACCAGCACCTCCTTCAACTCCTCCCTGCGGCTCGTCCTCCTGAACATCTCAATCCTCTCCTACATCTCAACCTACAAGTCCGCCGAGTCGATACCTTTCCTAGTCAGCGCGGCTCACATCTGGATACTCGTATCCAGCATATTGGCGTTCCTGCTGTGCTTCCCCAAGTATTACTCCCCGAGCACATGTTTTCGCAGCATGGCTTCGTGAGCGTGAGCGAGGTTTGGGAGGAGGGACATGGCGGAAGCCATTACCGGTAGGTGAGTGAATGGGTTTGTGGGTTTGGTTCTGTCTGTTTGGTAGACCAGGAACTCGGCTAACAGCGTGTGTGTGTGCACGTGCGGTGCAGATCCGGAAAGATTTTGGTTTGTCGGTTGCTGGGGATTGCCGGGTCGTGCCGTGGACGGGATTGCGCGGGTGTTTTCCCTGTTGGTTTGCTTTCTTTTTCCCATCTCTTGACGGGAAAGGAGAGCGAGAGACAGACAGACCTGCAGAGAAAGAACCCCCAGAATCTCTGATCCTTCGGCACATGCTGTATCGATTCCCGACCCCAGCCTCCTGGAGTGGGGAATAAGGAAATATTCTCCGGAAGATAACGAAGACGCGCTCACTTTCCCACTGGAACCAAGTTCCTGACTTGAACTGGCGAAACGAGCGGGCGAAGGCTGAAGGGTGCGATGGACGAACACGGCCGGCACTATTCTCTTTGTCTGCTTGTTTCGACGGGTCAATGCACAGGATATTTACGTTTTTCGAGAGTAGGATGTGGGAAAAAGGGCTGGCTGGCTGGTCCCCATTCCGCCTCCCCCTTTTATGATATGTATATATCGGGTGGTGTTTTTTTCTTTTCTTTTTCACTTCTCCCGTTTTCAATTCCTTCTTTGTAGTTTAGACAAGCGAGTGATCTGAGGTGAGTTTGGCGTTTTATTGGGATTTTTCTCTTTTTTCTTTGGGGGGGGGGGGGAGGTTGGTGTTATGGGGTTCATCAGAAGCTGAGGTTTTTATTTTTATGTTTTCACTAGAGCTTTCTGGTCCGATGGGTGGGTGTATGTATGCGCGGTGGATGGGATTCCAGGGTCTTTTCAACTGCTTATGGTGGATCGTATGATTTGGCGTTTTGAACCGGGTATTCTACTGTACTAGTATAGCTGCGTTATAAAGTTCTCATGCTCCACCTTGCGCCTCAAGAACTATGCCCATTAACAACCACAGAACAGAAATAGCCCTTTAGATGACTGTTTTTGGATATGCCCCCAAGGGTATTGTAGGCTTTTGTCACAATTTTGTTGCTTTTTTACTGAATAACATGAAAGAAAGTGAGGGTCAGCTAAGAGTTCCCAAAGACTGGGGGATAATTGGAAGGGTATGAGAACTTTAGGGACGCAGCTGCAGGGAATTTTTTTTTTTTGTGGTTATTGTTTGTATCATATCACACTGCGGGATTTATAAGAGGGGTATGTATAAAAAGAGCTACGATACTTGCCCGGTGTGTTATGATATAGTATCATAACTCTTCAGCAGAGGGACCGTCAGGGGGGTTCTCTCTCTAACGGAGTCCGACTATCAGAGTAGGGAGCGCAAGTTAATTTAAAGCCGAGTAGGCTGAAATAAGGGTATCACGGGTTTGGGGATAAACTAGGGAGCATGAAGCCTTCTTCACCGATCAGGGATCATGGTGGAAGAAGTGCGAGGGTCCAGAGTTGGATCGGAGCATCTAGCTTGGTCCTGGCTCGCACTGCTGTTTAGGTGCCGCAATTCGATTCCAAGTCTAGCCCCGAGCACTACTGCAACCTTGATCCATTAGCCAAACTTCTAATGGTGCTGTTTTTTCTTCTTTTTTTCTCCCTTTGCTGCTGATGCGGATACTAAGGTCAATAGGGTTCGGAGGACATACCGGTAATCATTGTCTCCGGGGGAGGGGGACCTATAGGTGCGGTGGAGATAGTTTTCCGGTTTTTGCTGACACATTATAGTGAGTCGTGTAGGGTGAGGTTGGGGTGCTTATGGTCAAGCATCAACACCACCAATCAATCACCTTCGACTTCACCCTATATCTCATCACCCCAGCATCACCCCCACCGCCATCTTCGGCGAGGATGGGAAAAAACTACCGATATCTGTAATAAATTCCCATGATATGCCGTCGTAGGGCTTTTCGAGCATTTGTCTCGGGTCCCGAATCTACAATTCCAATCCTAGTCTCTGCACTAGCCCTTCCGCAAGATTTCTGCCCGCTCCTGTTGGGCCTCTCTTCCTCTCCCCATTCCTCCGATAATCGGTTCGATGGTCCCAGATTCAGAGTAACGCCATCCCCTCTCTCTTTAGAGTGCATCTCACCTGTTTGACGGGCTCAATCTTTTTTGCCTGCTGCGGGAAACTTTTCCTGTTCTCACCCCCCCGCCTTCGTTCCGTACCCATAGAATAGCATAGATGGAGTCTGCGTTGTTAGCAATAACTGGGCCGGACTAGTATTAAAGGGTGGAGGATAAGAAGGAGGGGGGGGGCAGCACATACAAGACCATATGGTGCCACTTCAAACTCATCACTCATGCAAACCCGCGGTCTTGAGGAAGAACACATTTCTCCCTTGTTTGTGGGAATATTTAGTCCGTACTTCCTTGGGCAGGGGAAAAAATAAGAAGGAAAGGGTGAGGAAAAGGAAAGAAGGGGCAAAGTTTAATTCCTGATACTACGACCACCTGCTTAGTATTATACGATATCTTTTAGAATCTCGCTCCCACAGCCACATCCATACATTAAATTTCCATAACCAAAAGCATTCCTTAACGCATTCCTTCTCCCCCTCCTCTCATTTGGTTCACTCCGCACCATATGACGAGCACTCACTTCGACGTTATTATAGTTGGAGCCGGTGTGTGAGAACCTTCCACTCTCTCCCTCCCCTCAATCAGCCTATTACCTGCCTTACCTACCTTACTCGCGATACCTACCTTGCCGAAATTTCCCCATTGACCAAGTATTACACCCTGCTAAGACTTTTCAACGCCCTTAATCAGGTCCCTTCGGCATCATTGCTGCAAAAACCTACCTGGAGCTGAACCCCATAGCTTCCTTGGCGCTGCTGGAAACTGATACTTCCCTGGGTGGAGCTTGGAGCAAGAGCCGAATCTACCCGGGCATGTACTCGCAGTCCCCACTGGGGATGATCGAGTTCAGCGACGTGCCGATGAAACCAACACCACAGCACTATAAGAATTGCGTCCCCGCACACCATGTACACGAATATCTGGCGTCATACGTTGCAACCCATATATACGATGGAAAGAGCATACGGGACAGGATTCACTTGGATACCCGCGTTGTCAGTGTTCAGAAGTGGTACGGTCCGCCGGATGGAGCGGGCAATCGCAGTGGGAGGGGGGGGAGTGCTTGGGTTGTGGGCACGGATCGTGGACAGACCATTATCTGCTCGAAAATTATGATTGCTGGTGGGATTACGTCGAGGCCGTATATTCCGTTTTTCAACGCACCGGATTTCACACCCCCTATACTGCATACGGAGGATTCGGCGAGACTGGCGCCGACGCTCATGGAGCCGGGGTGCGTGCGGAACGTGATTGTCATTGGGGGGTCGAAATCCGCGATTGACGCTGTTCATATGTTCATTTCTGCTGGGAAACAAGTGGATTGGATTATTAGCGATAAGGGATCGGACCATCCTGGGATGTGCGTGGCGGGGCGTGCCCCGGTCTACTTCAAGAGGTCGCACCGGATATTGTCGACGAGGTTGATGTCCAAGCTAAGTCCTTGCATATTCCAACCGCCAGACGGCTGGATGCGCTTCTTTCACCAGACGAGAGTGGGCCGATGGACCACTAACACGGTCTGGAGCACTATGCAATCGGCCTGGCTTAAGGCGGCGAGATACGGGCGTAGTGGCGATATGTCTAGTCTCCGACCCCAACTCCCGTAAGTCCCGTTTCCCCCCAGATCACAGCCCATCACCAACTAAGGTGATGGAAAAAGTATGTTCTGGCGCTCCGATGACATTGGCGTATCCAATCCCCACAACTTCTGGAGGACTATGAGCCAAGCAAATGTCCACCGCTCCTCCATAGACCGGGTTGAAAACTCCTCGGTAGTCTTGGCAAACACCACCACCCTCCCGTGCGACCTCCTAATCATGTCTACTAGCTGGGAAGTAACTTTCCCCTTCTTCGCCCCAGCAGATGCCTCAACCCTCGGCCTGCCGGTACCAACATCCCACCAATCTCTCCTCGATTCCAAAAAATAGCAAATCCTAGAAGCAGCAGCGGACCGCACTATTCTCAGCATGTTTCCCAAACTCGCCAGACCTCCGAACTTTGACCGACATCCGGTGAACACGACGCAATTCTACATATATCGGGGCATCGTCTCACCGCGGGAGTCCAGGGAGGGGGATAATTCGATAGTGTTCCTGGGGCAAGTCGGCGCGGCACAAAGCTTCCATATCGCAGAGACGCAGAGTATCTGGGCCGCCGCGTACCTCATGGGAAAGCTCAGGCTGCCGAGCGTGGAGGAGATGGAGATGGACATTGCCCTTACTAATGCCTGGAGGAGGAGGCGGTACCTCTCTGTTGGAGAGCGCAAGCTGACCTTTATGCATGATGAACTTGCGGTAATTTTCTCTCAACCCTTCGAGTGATATTTTGTGATGCTAAGGTTTTTGTCTGTTTCTTTTTGGAACTAGTACGTGTCAATGCTCCTCCGCGACCTAGGAATCAATCATAAGCGCAAATATGGGAGGTTAAAAGAGCTGTTCCAGCCATACTCGAATAAAGATTATCGTGGGATGTTGGAGGAGTGGAGGATGATACAGAAAGAGAGGGAGCAGGACGGGGAGACAGAGACGGTGTATGAAGAGTCTCGTACATCTTCTCCGGGCATAGCCGCCCTTTGAGTCGTTTATCAACGGAAAGCATGGAAGTAGTGGAGGGGGTGGCGCAAACGTTTTATCAGTATGATACTATTGGTGGCATTACTCGGGCGTGATATTATTTTTCTACCCGATATTTGTTTTGTACATAAAAGCTAGCATTGTGGATGGGCTGGACGGGGAGGGCCAAGGCAGAACACGATAGGTGTGAAGAGAGAAAATTTAACGACACAAAACCAATCAAACCAGCTCTTTATAGCGGTTGTACCAATGTGATCTCAAACAGCTTGGGAGGAATCAGAGATGGACCAAGCCATGATAACACAAGGCTCTCGCGCCCAACTCCTTTTACGCCTACATGATTGGCCACGTCCATGATACCTTGTATCCCACTTTCAACCAACCAACTAACCAACCGATAGCCAAACCAACCAATTCAATCACTGACCCAATCCTGTACTCCAGTCCCACTACCCCAAACCCAACCAACGAGCGAAATCCAAGCCCTCAAACCGCACACTAATAAAGAAAAAAAGAAAAAAAATTTCACCCCCCTGAACCATCCCATTGCGGTGAGCCCCCCCCCCCCCCCCCAACCACCCACCCTTTTCCCATCCCACCCCCTTACCTAATACATACGATACCATACCAGATACAAAATAACCGAGTGACAAAACATGATCGCAGCAACCGCTTAGCCCTGCCATATCATGTCATAATTTACCTACGCGTGCAGGCACGTGGTCACGAGCCACGGGTTGAGCAGGTGTAGCCGTCCACCCGTCCGCCTCTACCTGTCCGTCTGTCCATCTATCCCGTGCATGATAATACAGGTAGGTATCCCGGGGGGGGGAAGTATCAACGATGCCGATGTAAAATACTGTACTATAGTAGTAACCGCGTATGCTATGTATGCATGATATGGTAAGCGGACCCTCGGCTAAACCAAAGAGTGGATGAGGTGTGTACGTACGAGTGGCAGTTGAGATGGAATGGAATGGGATGGGATGGGATTTGGGGGGGGGGGATTTGAATTTGAATTCGGTTTGATACCGTAACCGTATGAAAGTAATCATATCCTAATCTCCGGGAAGGGTTTTGTAATTTGAGCAATTGTCATGATGTATCATGTGGATTTGTCTGCTGGTACTCGCACTGTACTGCACGAGTACTGTGTACTGTGGTGCAGTAGGTCTATCCCTGATGATTTATTTATACATCTATTTATATATCTACAAGTACGCTAGTACCGGTATCGGTACCTACCTATGATACCTGCACTGCACCCACGAATTTGCGACCTCCCTATTCGTTTCCGGCAGTGGATGGGATGGTACGTACTGTATGTATCGTGCTGTACTGCACATGGTTGGATGAATGATCCCATCGGGAGACATAGATAGATGGCGAGAGGAGAATCTGTATGGATGGGTGCGATGGTGAGTGAATGGAAAGAAAAAAAAATTGGTATCATACGTACGATGCCTAACCAATGAAGAGAGGAAGAAGAAGCCGGAGCTATGGTGTGTGAGAGTTGGTCAAGTTAGTTAGTGCACGATACAAATTGTTTGCACGAGTATTATTAACAATACAATGCTGGAGGAATCTCCATATCGCGAATATGGCGGGACCTCCGGGGTGTTCTTTAATACGGTTCGAGTAGTCTATCGTGGTGCGGTATGATATGATGGACGAGTACCGTACTGCACTGTGCTAACTTATGCTGTATTGTACGGTACGGCACGGCACGGTACGGTAGCGCACTGACTGGGTCCGCCGCAACGCATCCAATTGGTCAGTTTGACTGCCCCACGAGAGCCCAACTCGTACTCGCAGACCACACTAGACTACAGCACTGTACAGTACCGTACCATACGGTACGGTACTCCTACAATATGATATCCATGGTTAGAAGTACCGTAAAGTGTGCAATTGCCAAGACATGCTATCCCTCCTACCGTGTCATACTATTATCGCACAAGTACCCCACACCCATATGTCTTGCTTCTGCCAAACCCCCATGACCCCCCCACCATAGTGATTCCGGGAGTACGGAGGGTCCTGACTCCTGATATTATCATTCCTTACCGCGTATGATACAAGAGCTATCATACCCGACAACGAGTATCGTATAGCAAAGACTGTGAATTAGCCGTCGCATACGGCGCTCGAGTGCTGTGCAGTGCACTGCAAGTTTCATATTCTAGAATGGGGAAGGAATGCACGCCGACCCTTGTCCTCGATACAGTACCGTAAGTTACTACGGTATACTCGCGCTGCGTTCGCGAGTCGGCCCTGTCATATTTATATCGCAGTCGCTCCGTGGTCCGTCGTACAGTACATGGGGAATGCATGCTGCGTGCATGGCGCAATCACATTACAGGACGGTAAAGTGTTCGAGTGCCGGTACTCGAGAACAGTCCGGCGCCGTGCCGTGCTCTGCATTGATGGATGGGTGTGGATCAATGTGAATGAATGAATTTGCTCCAATTGAAAATGCCAGAAGGATTAACTCATTCCGTATTATATGCATGTGTATGGATGAATGAATGAATACGCCTAGGGTAATGTAATGTGATGGGTAACAATGGAAGCAAAGCGAGCAAGCAAAGGGAAATAGGTATGGGGGTAAAGATGAAAATGAAAACGGAAAAATGAAAAAGTGAAAAAATGAAAAGAAAATGCAATGCACGCCTGTTGCTATGACATTACCCGTCCGTTCCAGATCGACTTCAGGTGTCCCCCCTTCCTCTGCTGCTTCTATGCGAAGAAAAAAAAGCGGGCGTCTGCTATGTTATTCTGTCCCTGTCCCTAAAAACCTCTGCATCTGCCCCTGGCGATCTGGACCCCATCATGCACTACTGCAGAAAAATAAGATGATGAAAGCCGGAGGGAAAGAGAACGAACAGAAAAGACTAGAAACCAGTATAAAACAAGGGGGGGGGGGAGGGAAACGCGAAAAGAAAAAAAAAAGTATAATTTACAGCTTACAGCACAAAAAAGTAATAGCTACCCTGCCCAACCTACCATTACTCCAATGGAATCATCCACCAATCGCTTCCCACGAGAACCAATCAGAACGAAAACATTTAAGCCTAAGCTCCCTCAACTCTGTCATCTCCCACTTCGCCATCTCATGCACAGTAGGAGTCGTCTTGAACGCAAGCGGATCAGCAGAGTCATCACCATCACCGACAATCACATGCGTAAGGCCATTCCCGACGGGAAGAGCTTCGGCAAGGGCGGAGATGTTAGATGTCATGTGCAATTTGCTCTCGGCGACCCAGATCCACGGGAAGCGTAGGTCAGCGGCGCGCACGCTGGGCGGAAGAGTCGGGACGATTTTGTGGAGCTAGTGAATCGAGAAGGACCAAAGAAAGACGGGGGAGGTAGGGGTAAAGTCTCAGCAAGAACGTTCATGAAACAGATTTCATTCATGGGCGTTAAAAAAAAAAAAACGGAAAGGCAGAAACGAAAGAAAAGAAATCAGCAAAAAAGGTCAGATGGAGGGTCTGTTGCATACATCTGTCGGATGAATGGCATAGCTCATTCCAATCTCCCGAAGATTCTCAAAGCTTTTCATGACGTGTAGGGCCTTCAGGGGGTAGTATAATGATTCACCATGCCAGTCTTGGTTGTTTCTCAGACAGAGCGATAGGACCTCTAACGTCTTTCCGGATTCCGAAAATGCTGGTACCAGCTTTAGTATGCCTTCATCAGTAAAAGAACTCAGATCCAGACATAGGACCTTGAGGCGTTTGCATTTGGCGACGAGTCGTATAATATTGGAGACATCACCACAATCTTCCCAGGATGTAAGCACCAGCTCCTCGATTTCAAGGACGCTGGAGTGCTGCGAGAGTGCGAGGCACACGTTTTCGTAACCAACGCAGTCCCGTAGCTCTAGCTTACGCAGCGTCGAGGGATTAAAGTAACTATCAATGATTGACTGTGCATTGCACAAGCTGATCCCAGACAGGTCAATCAAGACCAGCTTCGACCTTTCATCATTAGGCCTGGGGGGCAGTCTGCTAAATTCATTCTCCAAGTCCCAGTCGAAAAAGTAGGACATATGGAGTGTTAGATTCTTTAACCCAGGGGATCCTATAGCTTTGGCAGCAGCAGTCATCTGTTCTTTGGTCCAAGCCTTTCTAATCTCCAGTGTGTCCAGATTATGGCAGTTCTCCTCCGGGAGCGCCTTGAAAATAGTGTCGGTCTCCACTCCATCGTCCGGGCCGCGATGAGGATCAAAGGGGAAGGAAACCTGAAGACACCGCAATTTCTTATGCTTGACCAAGGCATCAACAACCTGTTTATGAGGCGCAAAGCAGGCACTCCAACTGTATTCACCCCCAAACCCAGGGGCACGCCTGTTAACCACCAGCGATAATTTCCCACAGATACCCAAAAACCTCCCCTCACTTAACTCTAAAAAGTAGAAGAGGAAGAAGCAAACAAACCTGAACTTATCCAAGCTCCCAAGTTCAATCTTGCTCAAAACCTTCGCCAGGGACCCACAAACATTCTGCCTCTCGTGCATTTCAACCGAATTCTTCAGCGCCGTCACACTGACGGACTTGACCCACCTCCCCCATCTAGCGTCATACCCAGGCTCCAAGAGCGTGTCAAGCAGGTCGAGTCCGGACCTTTCTTTCCCCTCGAAATTGAGGTATAGAGAACGGTACAGCCGTGGTGCCGCGAAATGATACAGAGAGCTAGATGCGAGACATAGACGGGAGAGGGTGACACGATCCCCAGAGGGCACCTGGATTAAAGGGAAAGCGAGAGAAACAGAAGGTAAGCCCCGTGTTACCTTTCTGGGAAGGGAAATTGTCCCAAAGTGGAAATGAGGAAACAACCAAGGGAAGAACAAACCTGCCAAACGATGTATTGCAAGATCTCATGCGGAAGATAAAGTTCACCCATTACGTCTATGCTATCGTCCTCCTATATCATAGAGAAAGAGGAGGAAAAGCAAGACGACGGAAGGGACGGAAGAGGGGGGTTTTGTAAAGAAAGAAGGGAGGGTGGAGTGAGTATTCCCGAGGTAGGTTTAGGAGGGTTGTGGGGAGAAGGATAAGAAGAGAGAGATGAGGAAGACTAGGAATGCTTGATAGATAGGACTCATTTCTCCATATTCCACCTCTCCCCTCCTCACAAAGGGAGGGTTCACGTGTACGGAGGGAAACATGGACCGTAACCTTTCGGGAATTGGTAGGAGGGGGGGGGGTGAATGTAGGGGAGAACCAAAGAGAAAAATGGAAGGGGGAGGGAGAGACTGGGAGGGAGAGCAAAGGGGGTGATCATGTCACTGCTGTTTGCAAGCCAAATTTGAAATAGTTCCGGCAATTGTCCCCCCAACTCTGGCGCACTTTGAGACCTTTTGTAAGAAGACACCGGTAGTGATTGACCTTCTTTTCTCACATACTCTGCTCGTACTGTATGATACTTTACCTACCTACCACTGGCACAGCAACCCTCGTACTGTACTAATTGTCCTTCTTCTTCCTCCCTTCCTGCACAGAAAACAGCAAGAAATCCAATTTCCACCTCAAAACAAATGCGAAACATACTATATGTGACCATATTCACATACTTGAACCGTGACAACTTTCCTCTCTTCCACCTGCATTTCGTTTGACCTTCTTTTACCCCCTCCTCCCACCCTTTCAAGAGGAAAAAAAATAAGGTAAGTGAGATAGAATGAAATAAAGTAAATACCCACCTCTAAATTCATTTTCATTTTATTTTATAACCCCACCTCATCCCATTCCATTTCCTTGAGCTCTGAGAGGAGGAGGAAAATTGCGCTTACTTCGTAAATTCTCCACACCGCTGTTCTGGAGCTCGAGGGAAAAGCTTCCCCCAGCTCCAGTGTAACCGTACCTGTGCCTGTAGAGTGCGGTACAGTTCTGCACCGAACGAACGGTCAAACAAAGAGACAAAGTCGAGTTGGGAGAGAGCGAGAAGAATAGCGAGAAGCCCCCCGGCAAAAGTCCCAACTTTACGCTAACCCCTCCCCCTTTCCAGAAAAAAAAAGAAAAAAAAGCAAATCAGCAGAGCAGGAAAGGAAGAAAATCAAAAAATAAAATAAAATACGGTACGGATACATACGATACCAGTACTCGAACCCCGATATTCCCCCAAAAGACTGATCAGTCAGAAAAAATAAAATAAGGAAATACTCCCCCCCCCCTCCCACCCCCTCCCTTCTCTTCCCCTCCTCCCCCCTTCCCCGCCCCCGCCAAACGATAACATCCGATACACAGTACGTACATTAGTTAGTCTGTCCGTTCGCTCGTTCGTTCATGATCAACTACCGTACCGTATGGTACAGCACTTGTACCCCCAAACCTATACCTAGCCAATAGTAACTCAGGAACGGAAATATGATGGATGGAGGATTTAATGTGGGGTACAGTAAATGACTTGCTTCTGCTTCTGCTTCTCCCTTCTTCCCTTCTTCCCTTCCTTTTTTTTTCTTTTTGACCTACCATTCTTACCTAGCTAGCTCGCTACGGTAGCTAGATCTTCCCTTGCCCCCTTCCCATACGGCAGTCTACTCATTCCATGTCATGCCATGCCATGCACAAGCAGGCGGAATACATATCAGATTTGTTCCGCCAGATAGAGAGAGCATATATATATTCCATATACTCACCCACTCATCCATCTCCCAATACCTTATTACCTTACCTACCTTACGGTACGGTATACACCCTCACCATACCGTACCATCGAACCAGATCATAAAAAATAAAAAAACGCATCTCTTCTGCCTGTCATGAGACCCTTCCCCCCCTTTTCCGATCCATCGAGCTGAGACGCGGGATCCCGTGCTTCTGCTGCTGCTGCCGAGGGAAGAGTAGAAGAGGGGGGGGGAATACTAATACCTATAATATACAAAAAAAAAGCACATACCAGCAACCTCGCTCGCTCCCAAAAAGAAAAGGCAAAAGAGGGAAAAAGTAAAGCACCAAGAGTCCACCGTGAGGAAGTATGAGAATATAAAGTGGCAAGATATAAGAAAAAAACACATTGTAAGAAAGAGGAGGCTCCTGTCGACACAAATTGTGAAGAAAGACTGAAAAGAGAAGCAAAGAGAAGAGCGACCGCTGCGAAAGAGGGTCCCTCTTTTTCTGGAAGGGAGAAAAGAAAAAGAAAAAGGATACCGGTATGGGAGTAAACGAGACATCCCCATCATTACTCATATCGAATTCTCGTATTGCCAATAAGGCCATATTTCTCCTCAATAGACAAGAGAGAAAAAAAAAACTCCCCGAGAATAGGATAACGACCCCATCCCCAACCCGTAAGTTTGTCACTCCTTTCTTCTTCTTTTCCGCCCCCCCCCCCCCCCATTTCATATCCCAACTCCTCTCTTTTCATACAACACATCCATCCTCACTACCGCTGCCACCGTCGTGCTCATCACATAATGACACATCCCCTGCGCCCTGACTCCTTACTGCCCTTAGCGTTCGCGCTGAGGGCTACCCGGGCAGCTTCTGTGAACGCTTCGTTAACTCCTCTGTTCATCTTCGCAGAGCATTCTGAATTTTGGTGATTAGTTTACGCGTCAACACAATATCTCGAGTTATTCTTCCTACCCAGATAGCGCAGTGCCTTTGAGAATGAGCAAGTCAGCACAAAGTATTCAAAAATATATATAAGACATCCCCCGACGGCCCTCACCTTTATTCTTTCAGCTACAGCTAACCCCTCGGGATACTGAATGAAACCACCAGGAACACTTTTTTCCGGCCCATCACCATCACCGGCTTCTCTCAAATCACATTTCAGTGCTACCAAGACGAGCTTGACACCCTGACAATTGTCTGCGATCTCGCCCACCCACTTTGACTCTACGTTCTCTAGGGAGTCGCGGGAGTCGACCTGTGCATAGCTATCAGCACGAATGCAGGGGGAATAACTAGCAAGGTACGCCGAATCAATGGCCATCGCGACGTACACTAAAACATAGCATGATAGTGTGCGTATCACTGTATGACAATGATCGTAACCTGTCAAATTCTTCCTGCCCGGCGGTATCCCAGAGCGAGAGCTCAATGTGTGTATTGTCTACATAGATATCTAATGTCGTTCAACCGACGTTAGAGGTAACATTCCAGGGTTGTCCCTGCAGCAGTGGAATCACACACCATGTACGTAGTTTTCTGTTTCACAAACAACCAATTAGTCCATCAGATCCCCAAGAGAAGTGTTATCCACACGGGGAATCGACTCACCAAATACCGTTGGTTCATAAACCTGCGGGAAGTACCTAACCCCCACAACCCAATCAGTTTTTATCCTCCCATTGGCCTCTCTGGACATGTCCTCGTTGTTCCCTCCAAAGCATTGAGCGGACCAACTGCTCACCCTCTTGTGAAAACATTCAGCAATGATGTTTTTCCGCAAGCACCATCGCCTAAAGTTACACACACTCCAATCAGCGAGCCAATCCTCTACCCACGCACAAACCTACCCACCGACAAACGAACCTAGCAGGACGATTTTTCGCTGGATAGTCTGCAAACACAAAAAAGAGGGAAACCGTTAGCGAAAAACCGCTCCCACCCACAAGAATTTCATCCTGCCTGCCTACGCTCGCAAAGCCGAGCTAAAGGATTTGCGGGAAAGAGGGAGAAAAAAAAACCAAAGCAGATACAGAACAGGGAGTAGTATTCGCAACCTTGTTTGAGCCGCAAAGAGGCATATTTAATGTATCCACACCAAGGTACAAGAGCTTCAACAAGAAACGGACTCGATGCGAGAGCGGACAAGAAGTTTGCGAGGGGTGCGTACGTGCAACAGTTGGCAAGGTAACGGAGTTACTGAAAGAAAATATAGGAGAGGAGAGGAGAGGACGAGGAAGCGTGCAGAAGGCAAATTATATTTTTGTCGTAGTGGCCGGGGGAGATTTGTGTTGCACTAGCTGTGCTTTGCTGCGGATTTCCGGATGTCGAGGGCTATGCTGAGTAGAGATGGCGAGCTGCCAGAAATGCGGGCCGGGGGGAAGTGAGCGAAGGAAGGAACAAGGAGAGAGAAATAGCGTGCGATGTGTTGGTTGGATAGGAAACCGCAAACCAAACTTGGCTGTGGCTTTGGTTTTGGCTTTTTTCGCCCGTCCGTTGAGGAAACCACGACGACCACTTCTTTTTTTTGCCGCGTGCCTATGACCACACACGGATGCACTCGGGAGGGGGGTCCTGATTTTACTCTGAAGAGGTTGCTTCACTTTATGTAGGGTTAATGTGTCAAACAGCAGTGGAATTGGGAGCTTCCCCGAGTGTTTTATTGAGATCTCGGTATGGATACGGTACGGTAGTTATGTAAACTTGCTGTTTCCTTCGCAGCTGTAGCGTACCGATGGGGGGAGGTAACTGTAGTATTTCTTTCTTTCTGTTTCCGGGTCCTTGAAGCGGGGAAAGGAGGGAGGGTTGGAATGGAGCGACGTGGAGAGAACGGGCAGCGAGTCAGCCAACGCAGCGCTTCTTAAGTTATGTAGGGCAGCTTCGCCCGTTAGACTGAGTGAGCGTACCGTATATGATACAGCTATGGTTCCGGCCGCGATAAACTTGCAGATTGTAGGGAAGAACAATCGCCTTGTTTCAAGTGGAATTACCACTGCCAACAAGAAGGGGGGGCTCCTTTTTTCATTCCCAAGATGATAGAAATGTAGCCGCATTGGTATATGATTTTAATTTCTGGAAATACAGACCGGAAGTCCATGATCTTTAGGCTTGACGTTGGGGCATATTGCATGGAAGCCTCGAGCACTGTACGGTACAGTACCGTAATGTCTGCCTGCAAAATGTGTAAGCAAAAATAGGCCAAGGCAACACATTTCCCGGCTGCGAGGCATTGCACTAGTCCCAATTCGTCTGAATCATCTATGTAGAGGGTTTGTGCATTTTTGTCACTAAAGATGAGTTTTTGGCTCCTATTGGGGGGGAATCCCCGGGAAACGCAGAATTAACTTATCTTACCCCTAAAATTAGGAAATGCCAAGTATCTGCTCAATACGGTAATCATACTGAAAGATGACAGCAGGTATCATCCAGGTTTATATCGACGGGAATTCGTAAAGCACACAAGCGCAGGAAGGAGAAGCAGGGATACGGTACAAGTACACCTCTGGTCCAGGGGTCATTGATACGTAGTGCTACATTCTCCTCCGCAAGTACCGTACCCTACGAGTATTGTGCTACACCCACCATATCAAAGCTGTGTCCAGAAAACCACGTATGACGCCAATCACGGTACCCACCTACACAGTCCATCTTGATCTGTGGCCCATGAGAAAGGGTACGGGGCGATCACCGCACCGTGCCACACCTTTCCAGGACTTCAACGGCTGTCACACATACAAGCGCAGCACACAGCACTGAGAGGGAGAGAGATCTAACGTACCTCACGTTAAAAGTAATACCGGTACGCTCTACTATACATATGCCATCATGCCACCGGTACTGTGAACAAATGCCCAGTGTACCTGCTTGTAACGCCCATCAAGGGTGCATATGATACCGGTGCTATACTCCTCACACCTTCGCACACACACTCTCTCCCTTTTCCTCCCTTCCAGAAACATTCTCCATCAATCATTCCTGCAGAGTAATCAAATATCATACCATACCATACAAGCCCAAGCACCGTACGGGTACTCGTACTGATACTCGTACATCCAGACCGTAAACTCCAGCGGAACGCGGAAAACAGAAAAAAGGCCCCGCCTCGTGCCGCCAATTATCATACAAGTACGAGTACTGTACTACCGGTAGCACAATATTTCAAGCACCATTTCACATTCCACCACCACTGCTACCACTGACCAGCCCGTGGCGTCTCACCAACTCATCTGATAACTCAACCACTGGGAGAAAAGGGGGGAAACGAATGGCATGACACGAGTGGTACCCCCCCGTGTGTTTCGTTTCGGATTAAGATAACCTCTCTTCCATCTCCTTACACATCGAGGGGGGGAGGGGTTTTTTATAGCTATTTTTATCTTTCATGGTATTCGCGCTATAAAGGAACCTTATGGATCAGCTGAAGCTCAAGGCTGTGTTGTCCATATTACCGTACCTGCTGTGGGCCGGGCGAAAATATGCTTGCCCGGCATAAAGGAGAGCGGAATAAACACACTCATGCTCATAACCTACCGGTACGTTTGACGCTCCCTCTGCAACATTCTGTGCAACAGAATCAGAAGCCGGAAAGCTTCCATCGCTTAAGCATTTGAGTGGATCTCCCGCCTCGGTTGGACCAATCCCGGAACCTTACGTGAGGAGCATGACCGCTTTCAGCGCACTTAGGACACTTTGCAATCCTGAGTCTGTGTGAATGATTCATTGGTTTTCATAACGGACGCCGGACGGCAATTATAGCAACTTATATCATCTAACCTTATCATTAAAATAAAACTGAGGCCACACGCCCGACGGTAGCCCCAATAAGACGTAAAGGAGTTTCTCCGATACATCCGCGCTACAGATCCAAGGCTCAAATGTGAGAAAACATGGGAGAGCTGAAAAGAAGTATAAAATTACAGGTCGGATCTCTAAACTTATACCGGCAAAAAATTCAGAACCCAGGACAGTAAAAGTAGGCAACGTATGGCCCACTGCCACCCAACATTAATAAGTGAACAGCGCACAGCTTTTCGTTGGTCATAACCTTTCCCTTTGCATCACCGACCCTTTTTATCCAGGAAAAAGTACCATGTAAACCCAAATCCCCAACTCCTCGGACCGCGTATCCCACCCGGAAGCATCCCTACTGATAAGATACCCTAGGAATGACCTGTTTGAAGCCTTTTTAGGACCTGGCGTACCTGGTCTTTCCGAAGCTGAAAGGAATATAACGGTATTTGATCATATGCTGGATCTGTCTCCTCACTACAACAAATCCATCGGGATCAGAAAGGGCATCACCAGAAAATGAGGAGATAACGGGCACATACTGGTGAGGGTGAATAAAAGAATCCAATAAACAACAAGGACAGGCCAGAAGACTATGTGAAAATAAATTAGCCTATTGCTGTGTGACTAGCCTGATAAATGAGAACACTAACCGGGAACATCAGTTGCCTGAATCCAGGTTGCCACAAATGCAATGGAAATGGCTCGCGTAGCACTGTGCCAAAATTTGAATTCGGGCAATCTCCTGATAAAGGGTCTGAACTCCTCGTCCTGCTTTGTGGGCAAAGCACTTGGACCCCCAGACTCAAGCTCGTCATCTTGTTCAAGAGAAGGATCAAATTTAGGCGTGAGGAAGGCGAGGAACAAGTTCAAAAGATAGATGCCGAGGGAGTAGCAGACTTTCGAAGCATCTGTCAGTGGTGATCAAAAAGGAAGAGAAGGCGAGACACCCGAGAGCAGAGTGTCTCGGGGGAGGGGAGCAAAGTTTACCAATATACCATCCCTGAGCTATCAAGATTCTCGCCATAAAGATCAAAAGCAATACAGCTGTTCCGATCCATCGATAGGTAGTAAATGGGGTGACCTTGTCAAGATATGTTTGGTACGTCTGTTGCAAGGGCTCAAAATCAGATGGGCCACGTTAGCATCACTAACACCCCCGTGCTCACCAAATAAAGGGGAAGCAAAAACTGACCCGAGTGAAGCGTGAGGTGTGAGCACTGAATGCGGCTGGGAAAGCCTGCTCCGGAGGTTGTGAATCCATGGTACGATAGCACTTGCGATGTCGGGGTGGTTTATTTCGCTATTGTGAATGGTGGTCGAAAGGAGCGACTAGGTAAAAATTTACAAACTCCAGAAGTTGCCGAGAGGCGAAACAGAAAGGAATAAAAGACACAAGGCGAGAAGTGTCCTCTTTGCGGCTAGTGCCTCGGGGACCCACAGCCACAGGGGCTCAACAATAGGATTGTTCATTTTGTCGAACTGTGAAAGTGTTTCATGGCAAGGAATGGGTTGAGGCTGTTTGGCGCATCGTCATTTACAAGCACTACCGGCAGTATGATAAGCTGTTTGTCATCTCAAAACGCGTTTTTGGGCCCAAATCGTGTCTTGAGACGACAGTGGTGTTTGGCATGTCGTCATTTTGGAAACTTGTTTTGGCAAGATTCCCAAACGGTGTTTACATTAAAAGGTGTTACTACGGCAGCATGTTAAAGGAAAAATAACACCAGCTAATACCGGTACGTGACAGACTAAAAATATTAAGCCCGGTTCTTGGCATTTTTCTATGATATTTCCATAATAATTAATATTATCATACTTTCCTCAACGTGTTTAGCTGAACACATTTTGAAATGGCAATAATCTCAAATGACGGTGCGCCAAGCAGTCCCTAATGAATTTTTCCGGCATCAAAAGGCAAAGAGAATCTTGAGTTGGAATTTCCCTCGGGTTTCAGGCTGTTCCGCTACGGTACTTTATGGTGGGGGACGTCGGTCCGGGTGAATGTCCGCCAACGGAGGCTCACCTCACCATCTGCCCGCTGGGCGCCCTAGCCCCTTTTGTGCTCTCCCTTCCTCCCACATTTCGTTGTCCCGATTTCCAAGATACATGAACCGCTTCCTACGTGCCTAAGCCCACACCCCAGTCAGTATGTTCGCTCGTTTCATTCAACCCACCTCCGCTCGCCTCGTTTTTCCTCCAATCCTTCGTCTTGTTCGCCCGATGTCGTCCTTGAGCTCTAAATCTTATGAACACATTCTGGTTTCTTCCCCCAGGCCGGGTGTAGGGCAGAGTGAGTAGCCTTCTGGAGCGTTAATTAAGCTAATTGCTTATAATTGATTCCGTAGTTACTCTCAACCGTCCAAGGGTCAATGCCTTAAACACACCGCTCATGTCCGAGCTCAACGATGCTCTTCGCGCATTCGATGATTCAAAAGCAACCGGTGCAATTGTCATTACCGGCAACGAAAGGACGTTCGCTGCGGGTGCAGATATCAAGGAAATGCAGAACTTGACATTCTCAGAAGCGTACGGCAAAGAATTTATCAGGCTATGGTCGGACGTCACCCAAATCTCAAAACCCGTCATTGCTGCTGTCAATGGGCATGCTCTTGGGGGTGGTTGCGAACTCGCCATGATGGCCGACATTATCTATTGTGGACCAAAGGCTACATTCGGACAACCAGAAATCAAGTTGGGAGTAATCCCGGGCGCAGGCGGATCCCAGCGGTTGGTTAAAGCTATTGGGAAAGCGAAGGCGATGGAATTGATTCTCACTGGAGAGACGTTCTCCGCTGAGGAGGCGGAGAGGTGGGGTCTTGCTGCAAGGGTGTTTGAGACTCCCGAGAAATGTGTCGAGGAAGCATTGAAAACTGCGGAGACAATTGCTAGATACGGAGCGCTAGCGGTAAAGGCAGCCAAAGAGGTTGTCAACCAGAGCTACGAGGTCGGGTTGAGTGAGGGTGTCAAGTATGAGAGGAGGGTATTCCACGCACTGTTCTCCACAAAGGATCAGAAGGCCGGAATGGCTGCATTTGTCAATAAGACAAAGCCTGAATGGACCGGGGAATAAGTGATCTACGGATTGAGAGATGGTATCGCCTTGACCTAGGCTCTTTAACTTGCAGTGTCTTTTTCGCTACTTCTTTTGTATGATTGTGAATAGCAGGATAACAACTATCACTACCGGTATTCCATTAACACATACTGAGGGCTAGGGGTTTGGATTGCTTGAACATGTGCAATCCCTCCTGGCTCTATGCGCTTTGTAGTCAGGAATATTTAATGCATGAGCCGGGAGGGGTAAATACCGGTACTGTAAACTTGAAACCGGTATCTGTTTTTTTCATTCCCGCAGACTGCACGTATGGTACGGTATGATATTATGATATACAAGTCTACAACGGTTGATCTTAGTTTCAAAGCCCCAGCACCACATCAAGGCGTCAACCACGCTGGGGTCCCACGAGCCGTCCGCTGGCCAGCCAACCCATGTTGGACGGACGATAGCCGAACCCATCATATCATACCATGCTAAAGTATCCTTCCGGCCAGGCACCCTCACTGTTGAGGTGTGTTACCGTGCTCTTGAGCAACAGTAAATACTGCTCGTGGGAGCTCTAGCTGTCCTAACAGTCCCAGAGCCCCTCCGCAACAGTGATGCAAATTCCATGGAGAGGAAAGAAGGGGATTTGGTGGGGGATTGGCTGTATTTATAATGAACCGGTGGGAGCACCAAGTTTTTTTTCTTTTCTCTCTCCAGGGTTATAAAATCAGAGGTGAGGTTTGGGTTCTAGATTCCCGATAGGGTTCATGAGGGAGTTTTGATATTAGCATAGATACGAGTAGAGTAGATTAGTACTAGTACAAATCTACTTTTGTGAACACGACTGCTACCGGTATATCAGATGGGCAAGGAATCAGCCGGAGCCTCAAGATTTTGGTGGTATGCAAATATTTCGATGAGATTATTCTTAGTTAACTAAATAAAGGACCCCGGCGGTATGCAATAACAGTCGTGTTCACAAATGTCGGGACTCGAGTAGCGCCCTAGAACAGGCCTTGAGCCTCATTTTTTTTTACCATTGTGAGTGGCCATTGTAAATACCATAGGGCTGCCGGTGCTTGTCGCCTTCCCCCCAGAAACGACCCACGCCCAGCCCATCCTCCCCATCCCTCGCTCAGTGCTACTCTACAAAACATCCAAACCCGAACCTTCCAACCAATAACCTCCTTTAACTGATCTCCTCATGTCGAAACAACCAAATGGGAACGCACCTCCGCCACCGCAACTTCAACAGCTGCAAAGCCAGCAGCCAGCAGGTTCCGAGAAATGGAGCGATGAAAACCTTGTAGACGCGCTCAAACGTCTCGACGATCTTCACAATAAGGTTCGTTCATTCCAGTATTAGCTCCCAGCGCCGAGAATACCAAGCTAAATTTCTATCTTTCCGTCTTACCTTGATTATAGCTGATCAGTCTTCGCACGGTTATTCCACGCTTGACACTACCGCTATCCACAAAATACCCTTCTCGTAAGTTGAAATTTCTCTCGCAGGGTGGATAAGGCTGACCTTTTTTCAACACAGCTGCAGAATTCTACGCCGATCTTGCGAACAGGGCACAAGGCAGCTCACAGGAGGTATTGGATTTCAATTCATCATGGGTCGACAACAAAGGAATTTTCGATCGTGCAGGCACATCACGAGCGAAGAAGCCGGAGGGCATACAGAGACTCTCGGTCCACGACACTTTCATGCCGGATGATGATGAGGAGGAGGAGGAGGAGGAGGAGGAAGAGGAAGAGGTGAAGGTTGTCCCGAAACCCGAGGATACAGAGATGAAAGATGCCAGCGATCAACTAGAGGAGGAAGAAGAGGATGAAATGAAGGAAGACGAAATAGAAACTCCTGATGCAGAGATCCCTACAGTAATTGAAGATTTCAAAGGGAGATATCCGAGCGTCGGAGTGGAGGTTAGCGACGGAGAGGAGTCTGGAAAGAGGACTGTCAAGGTGAGGTCTTCGGTTTCTGTACTCGTACCCCGATTGCTCAAGTTTGTTAACCTATTGCTGCGCACAGCTTAAATTACCAGTGCCGACTGATCTGCTCTTCACTATCGACATGCACTTGTCTACTAATTCATCAACATCGATGGACAAGTCGGATCCAGCTACGAGTACTCGTCGCTTCATCGTTACCTCAATCGTCAATTCCAAAAAACCCGAGCAACCAATCCCCCATCTTTACACTGCCCTTCTGCGCAGTATCACTGTGCGGCCCAATGCCGGAAATCTTCAAATGCTCCTGGTAACATAGGCTCATATTTATTTACAATTACAAGCGCTAACAGCTCTATCAACCAGGAAATGATTGGAACATACACCTCGTTATTCACAACTCCCTGCTCAAAATGCAATAAAATGACTGGAGGAACAAAGGCCGAACTTCCAGTAGTCAGACGAAAGCGTCTAGTGCCGGTGGAAGAAGCTGTTCCTGGTGTTGCAAATGGGGCGGCCAGTGCTAACACCGCTGAAGCAGCCAACAAGAAGAAGGGGAAAGTGAAGAAGGAAAAAGCATGGCTGAGTTTCCACGAAGTCTGCATGTAGGTTAGTAGTAGTAGTAGCATCATACCGTAGCTAGTTATCGTCCTCTGGAATATAATATATTTCGATAGTATCTCTTGCCTTGCGAAGAATTATGATAAACAAGATCATTATACCTTCTGATGCCTAGAACCCTAAACCCCGAACCCTACCATCGGCCAAATTTCTCTTGGCATCCGGTTCCACGAACCTCTATTTAAACCCGCGCTCCCCCACACCCCTCTTATTTCTTCATACTTACCTGGCGACAGTCTTGATTGCTCACGAAGAGTTGAGACTCAGGGATCTCCGACCTCATTGCACAGCGAGGACGCGAGCCTCTGCCAAAGGCCTTCGGGCCTTCTGGGTTGCTTAATTTTTGATTTATTCCCTGGTGGGTTTCATCGACTTTTGGGCACTGTCCGAGGGGTTGAAGAAACTTTGGAAGCTACATATGCCATTCTTGCTGCCGTAGTTTGCAAGACGGCAGAAATAAGCTCTGTAAGAAGGGTCAAGTATGGACTGGTGATTTCTATGTTGGAATAGACAAGTCTATCAATATCGTTACCACTACCTTGCATTGTACCGGTGCTCCAGCATTCCAGTCGGAAGAATTCACGGAAGTTTCTCTCGCCGCAAATAGAGGCATGACTTTCCACCTACCCTTTTTTACCTTCCTTCATAACCTTCCCGACCACCAACTCATCATATCCTACACCCCCAATCCACATGCAGCTACCACCGCATAGCAACACTTCATAGCAAACCAATCACAAAGCCCACCATTCTCACTTCCACCCCCGGTATCACATCTCTCTCATACTCCAACTCGCCCACCCAACAAAACCCGATCCGGCCACTCCACTCTGCTCATTCCCCATCAAACCAAACATCCACCCCACGAACGGCACGGCACGCACACATGCATGGTTTTGAACCCCTCCCCCCACTTTAAACAAACGAACGAAACCGATGCCCATCTTACACGTCCAGTATTGCCTATACCGTATCCGGATGAAAGCAATGAAGGAGAAAGAAAGAAAGGCAAGATCCAACAGTAATTTAAACTTACACGGTAGTCATGATACGACAGAGTAATACCACCGGCAGTCGATTCGAACTTCGAACAGCCACCGCATGATGAAGCATACTAGAAAAACCCAAGCAATTCACGATCACACAAGTACTCGAGTACCAAAACCACAGTGCTAGTACTCGTACACAAACGCCAAGTCATATCGTAATATTGATCATTCCCAAGCCAAGCTCACTAACCTTACATACTCGTACAATGCCGGTAACCGTATCATAGAGCCTCACCGGCAAAAAAAAAAAAGGAAAAGAAAAAAAGATGCGAGTATAAAATGCAGAGAAACCATGTTTTTTAATAACCTGCGTACTTGGTCTAACGGTTATGATTTTCGCTTCCCAAGCGGGAGAACGGGGTTCGACTCCCCGAGTACGCAAGAAAGAACTTGGTCGATTTCTATTTTTCTCCTCTTTCTTATTTTTTTCTCTCCCCCCCCCGTTCTGCCCCGCACATCCCCCACCACCCCTTCCCCCCTGCTTGTCACGTGTCGCATCGTTTATTTATCTACTCGAATGTGTTGGATATCGTGGTCTAGCCCTTGACACTACAGTACGAACTGCGTCAAAGAGGTGTGTCTATGTGCCGTTGTATTGTACTGTTGCCGTATTGGCATTATAGTTATGGAAATCCACGGTACGAGGGCCCCTCCTATTATTGTGGGACCTGTTTGTCCTCCTGGAGAGGGTTAAGCGGGGTCGCTTTCTACAATTTGTATGTGCCCGCACTTGTACATGTTTCTAATTACCTATAACTTATTCACCTCTATTTGCATACAACAAAAAGAGCTAGTTGACCGATCGAGTGATAATCGGTGAATAGATATGTGTGTTTGCAGAGAGAGGGGGGGGGGTTCGTGGCGTGCCTGACCTTGCGCACTCGCGTTTTACCTGTTTCGCAAGCACGGTACCTGTACGAATAGATTGGGCGTTCCGCTACGCATGGATCACTTGCTATAGCATCGGTATCAGCGATGCACACCCGCGCCGCATTTTATGCGGAGAACGTTATCTCCGGGGGGAAGGGTGAGGTTTCGGGTCTTCAGGCTAAAAATCACACAACGTGGTTCGCCATAGGCAGGGCTGATGTTCGTGATAAGGTAAACCCGAGAGGAGAAGAGTAAACATGGCAAGACAGGATAGGCAAGGCGCCGATACCCGGGTATTAAATTTCTTCTTCTTTCATTATCTATCGTGCCGCTTGCGTTCATTGCACAAGCAAGTACGGCAAAGCGTGAATTATGGTCTAGTATACAGTGCGTAGCCATCCTTCTCTCCATCCGGCACATTGCTCCCTTGATTTTGATGGGGGGGAGAGGAATGTTTATTCCGCACTACCACCACCACCCGATAGGACGAGTAAGGCTCCTGCTAATAGGACCCACCAGTATCTATTGTTAATTCAGTCACTCGTTAGCCGTTGTTCACGATGCGCGGTTTGAAAGTGTGTAGGGGGGGATAGGGTACTTCTGCAAGAAAGTCTTCTCAATATCCGGCTCTGGCAACTTCCCCTCGGCGTTCAACACAATGGGCTTATTAAGGAAGGGTTGTGGGCCTGGGGTTGGGTTTGTTGCTCTTACGTCGGGTTCTTCGAGCTATTTTCACCGCCCCCGTCCCCAAATTAGTTACCCAAAGAGAGAGGGGTAGTTTGCAGGAGGAAGGGAGTAGTATTATACATCATAAACACTTTGAAACTCCACCCTCCAGATTTTTTTCGGGTCGCTGCGACTTCGACGGATGTTTATCAGGGTCTTGTCAAGATTTTTGAGTGCTTTCTATTCCTCCCAATCCGTCCATCCATGCATACCCCATTAGCACCCCCTCCCCATCCATGATCTTTGTGAGAGTAGAGCACATACACCGGTAGTAGCAACCCCTCTGAACACACCCTCCTCATCCATAATCCCCACACGAACAATCTCGTCATCACCGCACTCGCCGGCCATAGCGCAGTTCTTGTGACCGACAGAGGCACACGCCGCGTCTTCCCGGCGCTCGTGATACCACAGCCCGCAGAGCGGTGTCGGGGATTCCGCAGATATGGGCCATTGGTAGAGTTCCTGGGTGAGTGAGTGGCTGTCGTTTTCGCTCTCGCCAGTGGTGGAGTGCTGGTACGCTGTGCTGGGGGAAAAGTGAGAGAGGAAGAAGGTTAGGCAAAAGGCTAGGGATAGGAGATGGTTCGGGGTATGCATTTTCTTGGTTGTGCTGTTGTTAATGATGGGTGATGGTGTTTGTAGCTCAGAGGGGGTGTACCGCGGGTTTTCGGGGACGTGGCTACGAGTGGTTCTGATTGTGCGAGGGTACAGTAACAGCGAGTTTGGTGAAGGCTCGATAGATTGAACTCCAGTAAAACAATGGCTTCTACTGGGAGATGGGATTAAAGAGAGTAGGAGCTGAAAGCTGTGGAGAGATAAGAACGTCGATTTGTGCTTTCGTGTCCAGTATCATAGCAAATTCTCGAGCACCGACGCCGTCGTGACTTAGGGCCTGAGAAGCTTACGGCTGTTGTGCTGAGGCTCGTTTGTATCGATGGGACGCTGGGGTTTATCCCCAGACAGAAAAGCCAGATACTATGATACCACAGGGTATTCAAAAATGATCAGAATTTTCGGAAATAATGCCACAAAGGCATCAATAGTGTTTATATTTAATTCCATCCCAAGTTGCTGTAGTGGGAATAATATCTGGGGAGAGCCATTCCAATGGTTTAAGCCCCACCCAAGCTGGGGTTTAGGACTGCTCCCACCAAGCTGCCCAACGCACAAATAAGAATCAACAGACAAAACTTAGGCCCCCCACTCCGTAGAAAAGCTATCACACCTAGGGGCAAGCACCAGAAACCGCCATACAAACACCATCGAGAATATCAAATCCCATCGAGAAAAGGAAAGAGAGAGAAAGAGAACTCAAAGCTCAATCTCCGACAAGTTCTAGTGCTCCATCGAAACCTATCCGTCAAAAAGAAAAAGAAAAAACAAAGCACCAAAACGGCGGAAGGAAAGAAATAAGGAGAAGCAGTTATGAACGGTAATCGACAAAAATAAACATGCTCCATCCACCCCAAGTACGAGGTTCGCAAAGGCAGTTAAACTATACGAGGTAATAGAAGCAGGATTAAGAAGGCAGCTAGCCAGAAAAAAAAACCGCCCGGTACTCGACAAAAACTCAAATTCTACAAACATCAAAATCATCACCGTCGATAGTCGTTATCAGGGCTATGCATTCCATCCAGTTATATGCCCGGGACAGCGATGCAGAGCCCCTCTCATCGAATCTAGATCAGCTCAAAGTCTTCATCCGAATCGCTCGGGTCGACAATCTCATACTCGTTCTTGATCAAGGTGGCCAACTCCTTGCTCTCGAACTTCTTGACAGCCTCAGTTAAAGCATAGCTCCAGGTATCTGTTCCCGCGCTGGGCCCTAGTTTATCATATGAATAAGCGACACCTTCCATCGAGTCACTATCCGAAGACGAATCGCCCCAGAGATATTCCCTCTCTTCGGCTGATGGTGAGAGAGGGTATTGCCGAGCTGTGCAGATTTCATCATCCCAGTCGAGTCTTTCATTGGCCTTCTTCTTATTCTGTGCTTTCCCGCACCAGCTACGGCATTCGTGGCAATGACAGTTGCGGAGATCAGGTCGAGGCATCTGGAACCTTGATGGATTGTTGGTACTAATTACCAGTTTGTGCTTGGACATATGAACTTACTTGTTTCGGTCGTTCCAGACGGGTGCGGGCTTGGTATCATTTAGCCAAGAGAAAGTTTTAGGCTGCCCAAGGAGAGCCATATTGGTATTTCGGTACTTGATACGTCGCTACGGAAAGCCAGGTCAGTCATGGGAGTTGATCGACGAGAGGAAAGGGTAGCTTTACCTCCTTTCCGCGTCGCCGTTCAACAGCCGGGCCTCTGAGATCAGCAGTAAGATCGCTGACAGGGAGATCGCCGGCCATGGTTTCGTCGGGGTTTGGGATATTGGAGAGGATATGTGCTATGGTTGTTGGATGAAAGCTTGCGTGTGGTTAACTGGGATGCAGACAAGAGTGTTGTGAAGACCGGTGAAGGGGGTGAGAGGCAATGAAAGAAAGTGGATGTGGGGGTGAGAGCTACCGTGAGGTGGAGATGATGAAGGTGAGTCTAGCAATGGAAAATGGGCAATAGACTGGTGGAGATTGGATGTAGGGTGGCGGGAAGGCGGGAGAAGGGGGAGAAGGGAGGGAGAGAGGAAGGTCGGAGGGCGGGCAGGAGCTTTATTTTATAGAGCTTCAGCTGCACGTGTGAGCAGCTCTCAGAGATGATGACGGTAGCAGCTGGATGCGAGTTCAGGTTGCGAAAATAGGGAAAGGAACGAGAAGGAGCGAGCTCAGGGTCAGTCCGCTTCAATTCATTCCTGGCCCATCACTCATCCCACCCACCAACTCAGACCTATCCTTGGGGGGGTGGGGGGGAGGCTTTACGACGTTCGTCCTCTGAGTCGAGTTTCTCATAGCGCATCCTGGTGACGCCTACGCTCGAGTGGATGGGCCTTAAGTGAACCCGTGGTGCGGTCTGGTCCGCCGGGCCTCATAGCAACCACCAGAAACGAGGTTAGCCGCAACCCACCACCAAACGAGCTACAGCGTACCGGTACTCTTTTACATACCGATGCATTAGCGCATATATAACGGGCACGGAAGAGATAGACTGGGCTCAACGAAATTGGAGGTGCATCTGTGCACAACCACCACCACCACTATTTAGCAACCGACAACCCGAGCACTTGGACTTACATATACAACACATCCATTCTTTTTTACATTTATACAATGAATCAAGAACACACCCGGAGAAGCCAAAACAAGTAGGGGGAGGAGGAAGGCCGGGTATTGTGAAAGTGAAAGTGTTCCCCCACCCCTCACCCCCCCCGATCGGAAGGGGGCTACCCTCTACGAGTATGCTTCCCTTTCGAACTTGCCATACCTTATCTTCTTCCGGACCAGATCGCGGTTTCCCCCGTTAAATCAACGCCAGGAGTAGCGGGACCGGGCTAGGAGGAAGGGAGAGGTCTTTTGGAGTGGAAGGGATTAATTACGGGGAAAGAGCAGAGGTATCTCGGACGGTGATTAAATTTACTTGCAGAATTAAAGATGAATGCGGTATGATAATATACTTTAGCTCACTCACAATACCGACGGAAAAGTAGAGAGGGAGGGGAGGGATGCTTGTGAAAGCTGAGTCTCATTGTAAGCTATTGTCCTACGGCAACAAGGGTATCATATCATAGGGTGGTCTCGGATAAGAATGAACGAATGATTCATCAAACCCTTCTCTCTCTCTCCCTCTCTCTCTTTCTTTCTCCCCTTCTCTCTCCCTCCTTCCCTACTCGTAGTCTACCACTTTCTGTCCTTCTCTCTCTCTCTCATTCACTGCCCGGATGACGTATCTTCCGGCATTCCGTCAATCCCATTTCGTTGTATGAGTATAATGGCTGAGCCCCAAACGTGGCTGGTCAGCGCCCAGATGCCGGGTGCAGTGCATGCGCCCGATCAAGCAGGCGGAACAAAGGTACGATACGGTATTATCAATCCAGCGGGCTCTCGCTCACTCACTTCCGTTTCCATAATTCACTTTCCATTACCTTCTTTCCCCGCCGTCATCACCCTGAACTCCTGACAACCCCCCAGTACGGGTGGACTACGACTCACCCACAAATCTAAAGCTCCGCCTCGCTTGAAGAGCTTTTACCCAGATCCAGGCCAGAAAGCGTAAGTTCCGTACGAATACTTGTAATAACCCGCGGTGCAAGTACAATCAATACCATAGCTCAACCCCCCCCCTCTCAGTACTCTCAGTACTAGTACCGTACATGCAGTATCGGTACAAGCAGCCAACAAGCCCCAAAACGCTAAAATAAGACCGGAAACATTGTTTCCTCGCTTACCCAATCCCCGCCACCGCCCTTGGCCTTGGATGGGAGCACATTTGGAAACCAGCCGTGCTCACCACTCAAGTCCACGTGAAGTTCTCCCCCCGTTGTCGTCACAACCACTCCCTCGCCGCGGAGGGTTTGGGCGTGACGTGCTGTGCCGGAGGAGTTGTCCCTGGGGGAGGGGGGGCGGTTATTATAAGTCAGTGGAGGGGAAAGGAAGGGTTTGGGGTTTGTGTTAAGTTTCCGGCTTGGGGAAGAAGTGAGGGGATTATTTGGGAAGGGTATGGCACTGCACTGTAGAGCCAGGACAGGCAGGTAGGCAGGCCGTGGGTAACCGCTGGGAATGGGTGAAAATGGGGCTTGGATCAATTGCGTCGTACGGGACTGGCCTGTCTGCCTGTACTGTACTCCTATGTATATATGTATGTATGTATGTGTGTATGTATGTATGCCTATGCCGGACAGAGAGACATACAAGCACAGATGGTAAGAGGAAAGGAACAGGGCGAGCTACCGTATCGTGCCGGAACCTCGTTGGGGAAATAGTAATAATGGGGCGACGGGCAGGGCAAGGCAAGGTAGGTAAGGTAAAGTGAGGTGAGAAATAATGGCGGGAGGATAGAGGGGGAAAAGTACCGTTTAGGGATTATCCCGCTGGCTGCGATGACCCTCTGCCACGGGACGTTTCCATGGTGAAACGTGTTTGCTGGATCCGCTGGAAGGTGTTTCAAGGCTTGACCGACTTGTCTGTACGGCAGCGTGAGTTGAAATGAACGATGCTTTTGGTCTACCGGGCTTGGGGAGGAGGAGGTTTGTTCATTCGTTCATTCCCTGATTTTCCGGTCTTGTTTGGGGAGTCTCGGGGGCAGCGTATGTACTGCATGATATGATACTAACCTTGGACATTGTGCTAGAAGGTGCGAATATTAGCCATGCTGGGGTCTTCTTTTCTTTTTCCTACTCTACTTACGCTTTCCTATCAAGTGGGCGATATGGCCGTACGAAGTGACCTTTCCATAAGGTATTTCCTGCATTTTTTTTTGAAGGGGAGGTGCAGTTTAGACTTCTAGGATATTACATTGTGTCATGCATGGGGAAGGGGATGAGTGCCGTACCTGGACGGCCGTATAGACAGCTTCGTAGAAGGCCGTAGCCTCATCTGAGCGCGGCATACTGTAAGTTGGGTGGCTAGCCAGCTATCTATCGTACTGTAGCTGTGATGTGAACCCTTCCAAGGTGCGAAAGCCGAACACGGTAGAACCCGGAGTAAGAAGAGAGAGAGAGGAGGGGAGAGAGAGAGAGAGAGAAGAGCGCAGAAACGTGTGATACCGGGTGCGCGTGGAGAAGGTTTCAGGCCTTGCTTGTCTGTAGATTCCCTCCGACTTTAAGGCCCAGGAGCGGATCGGTGACTCCTGGATACTGGTAGATTTACTGTGATCCGGCGTCACGGGTGACTGCGCCAGAATGGTCCTGTATGACAACCCTTGCCAAATCTATGCTAATACCGTATCATGGCTCCGATACCCGTAGCCTGCCGTCACATGGGACAATTGGTTACCAACACGGCTACACCTGACTAATACACACACTCCCTCTCACTTGCCCGAAACTGCGAGCTTTCCATCACCAACACAAGCCAGGACCCGACGGAACGAGCAATGTCACGAGCGGAATACCTACAGAAATACCTAACGAAGGACGACTCCACGAAGAAGGCGAAGAAACGGAAGCGCAAAGAGGCTGGCGTGATCATAGCGGACGATGATGTGCTGGGCTGGGATAATAACAAGGAGAATGGGGATGAGGATGATCCGGTTACCGGTATGATTCCCCCCGTCTTACACATTGCCCGGATTTAAACGCATGACCTCGATGTGACTATTCTTATATATAAAACACTGACGGGTGTAATTTCTCGCTGTCAGCCGGTCCTTGGATTCGCTAATTTAATTCACAGTTGGCGAAATGACAAAGGCCTTCCGTCGGACGACAAAGTCCAACTGGAAATCAGTGGACGACGACGACGACGATGACGACGCCGACGCGATAATTTCTGCGATGAAACCGGGGAACCAGGAAGATCAACCGGCAGTTGTTGAAGAAGAGGGTGAGAAGCCCACGACAGTACAGAAAATGTCCAGTGGCGCTCACGCCGGTCTCCAAACCGCCGCACAGGTAGCTGCTCAGCTGGAGCGCCAACGAAAAGCCGAAGCCGCACGCTTCGCAGCGGAAGATCCGGAGACCAGCGGGAGGGGGCAAGAGACCATCTATCGCGATGCCTCAGGACGAATAATCAACATCGCCATGGCTCGCGTCGAGGCTAGGAAGAAGTTGGAGGAGGAAGAGGCCAAGCAGCGGAAGTTGGAGGAGCACTTGAAGGGCGATGTACAGCTCGTGCAGGGGGCAGAGAGGAAGAAGAAACTTGAAGAGGCAAAGTATGCGCCCATGGCGCGCTACGCCGATGATAAAGAGCTCAATGAGGAACTGAGGGAACGGGATCGCTGGAACGATCCCGCGATGGCCTTCCTGAGCAGCAGGAAGAAGGGAGTTAGTAAGACAGGAAAGCCACTGTATCAGGGTGCTGCGCCGCCGAATAGGTATGGGATCTTGCCGGGACATCAGTGGGATGGTGTTGACCGGGGGAACGGCTGGGAGAAGAAGTGGTTTCAAGCGCAGAATGCCAGGAGGAATAGGGCGCAGATGGAACATGATATGGAGATTGATGTTTAGGCCCCAGTGTGCACGGCCAATATTCCTAATATCCCCCTTCTTCCCCCTCTCCCGTATGCGTATCAAATCTGTAGTATATCATACCGTAAATGTTTTAATGATTTAGTCGAGGCTTTATCGCTAGGGCAAGTCCAATTGCATTTGTACTGTACTCGTCCTGTATCATAGGTTTACAATAACATTTGCCACCATGATATCACACGGCCTTTTTTGCTGCACGCGTAAATTAGGGTGCTGCCGGTACAAACTCACCCTGCCCCACCATCCCTCACGCGTTTCGATTGTCACATCCCAACCACACTCCACTATCAGACCCCTCGAGTGGATCCACTACTACCTGCAGCCACAGCCGCAGCAATGCAGCCCCCCGCTGTCAAAATCGTCCTCCAAAACATCCTCAACTCCAAAAACCCATCTTCAGAATTCCCGCAGCCGGTGTTACAAGTCACGAACGCAAGTCTAGTCTACAGCGGCAACAACAACGTTGACCACCAGTTGAAAGACTACACCACCACCACCGCCACCACTCCGGCCCAGACCCAGAATGAGCCCGAGGAAGCTAAGGATAAATCCGCAGCAAAGTTACGATTATCAGACACAGCCCATTGGACGCATGGTATTGCTTTCCCGCCCTCCCCCCTCCTCCGCTCGGTACAAGTTAACCTTTCAATCAATCACTACCAGCACTCCTCCAGGACAAAGACCTACATGACCTCGTCTCCAGCAACAAACTGTGCAAGGGCCACATTGTGCGGCTGACAAACTACGAGGTTATCAAGCAGGCTCGACAACCCAAAGCTGAGGATGGAGATGAGGCTTGGTCCTCACCGCCGGGTAAACGGCGGTGTAGGAGTCCGGTTGGGAATGGATTTAACGTTGTTAGGCCGACGTTTGGGAGCGGGGAGACGGAGTTGCCGTATGCTTTTTTTCCTTTGTGGGTGAGTGGGTGAGTGGGCGCTAATTTGGCGATCCACGGCAGGAGTAGTTGTCTCTTGATACGTGGGCTGGTGATCCTCTCACCGGGGAAGAGGAAAGAGAGGGAGGATGAGGAGGTGAAGAAGGAAATGGTGAAGAGTGAGGTTAAGATTCCGATTGTGCCACCTCCGGCGATAGTCTTGAAGCCTTTGCCGCAGCGGGCTGGTGCGAACTGCCTTGAAACTTTGAGCTACCCGCGAACTAGGGACTGACGATTAGTGGGTTAGTTTCGGGGGTGTTATCGCCTTCACGATTTCTGTCACAGAAAAAGGCCTCCAATAATAGAGATCCGGATCTCACCTCCAGCTCTGCAACCGACCATGTTCCTACGATTCCGGGCATTCCCCGGAATAGCTCGATCTCGTGGGCAGACCGACGAATGACATTTGGTGGACTGGAAACAGCAACACACGGAACAAGAGCTTGTATACAACCCCCCTCCCTTTCTCCTTACCTCTCACCTATGCATATACATATCTAACACTCCCATAGCATTCCTTGCAGTCCTCCTCTGTCGCCGTCATCCGTACGACAACAAATCCCTGGATGGGTCAAAACAAGACTGGTACCTCTGGGACCCCACCAGCAAACTCCTCCCCCCTTCCCCCTCTACCACCACCCCCCCTCATCTTCCCCACCGCCGTCGCAAAACGATCCTAAGCGTCTGGCGCGACCACTCCAAATTCCAACCCACCCCGGGAACCATACTCGCCCTGCGTAACCTCACAATAGACAAACACTGGAATGATACCCTGGCCGACCAGAACTGGAGAGAGATCCTCGACGACAAGCACTGGGATGAGCGCATCGGCCCGCCAGTCAAGATGGCGAAGGTCGGCCGCGCCACGGGGCATGGAAACATCAACGCCTTCCCGACGACCCCCGCGGAGTGGTTCCTGCTGGATGCGGGTGGCGTGGAGGGCTACAGATCTGTGAAGGAGTGGTGGGAAGGGGTTGGGAGGAGGGAGTGGGAGTCTGAGGTTAGGGCTGATGAGAGGTTGAAGAGAGAGATTGGAGCGAGGAGGGAAATCATGAGGAGGGAGAGGGATGCGGTACTAGCGAGGCAGGGGACCGGCGGTGGAGGGGAGGGGCTTAAGAGGAAGAGGGAAGCCGAAGAGGATTACTCCGGAATGGACGATTTGGAAACCGAAAGGCTGATGATGGAGGAATTAAGGAGAGATGGAAATTTCGGTAACGGGTAGTTGGCAAGTCACCCAGAACCACCAGCGATTCGGCGGCGGCGGCCCATTGTATATATGATATTCTGGAATATTTTTCCTCAACTTGAGATCTGTTTATTCACCCATCATATTCATTCATTCATTCATTCATATCTTTGTTCATTAGCCACGGAGTAGGGGGGTGCATATTATATATTTACTTATTCACTTATTCAACTCATTCAACTCTCATAACCCATTCACCTACTCGAGTACTAGTACACAATATCTTTCCGGGATAGGGCGCCCCGCCGCCGACGCTCTACATTCCCTGATTCAGCAAGTGCTGGGGAATCGCATGACTCACGGAATCTCACTCGTGAGGGGGTCATCTCGGAGGGGATGAGTAAACTGTCCTGATGTTTTCGCATGATCATGCTTGCTGAGGAATAGACGGACAAAGCACAGGCACTATTCCTGGCGGGGCTTTTAATACTAAATCATGCAATAACACATCATCCGTGGGTAAAAAAGAAATAAGAAACGAAAAAAAAAAAAAAAAAGAACAGTGGAAAAGATGATGCACAATCCGGTTTAATCCAGTAACTAGGTTTTTCCGTGCCTGGAAATGCGATACAAAGAACCCGTTTCCACCTCGGCATGCCGATAGACGAACACACAGTAGACTGTATAGGGCAACACAAAACAGAGTCAAGAGGGAAAGCCAGGTATATTTTTCTAACCAACCTCATACTGCCTATCGTACCTACTTGATTTAATCCATTATATCCACCCCAACCCCAGCTCGGGAAACCGGCTAGCTCCCCAATCGATGCCCTTGCCCCCTATGCGTCCAAGTCCCTGACGGCGCAAACGCGCTCCTCCCAGTAGCACCCGCGCCTCCAGCAGGCCCCGTCGCAGCCACAGAAGGCGAGGCGCCAGCACGAATACCCCTAGCGGCCGGATCACCGTGCTCCTCGAATAACCTGTAGACCCATTGCGGAGTGTAGATTACGTGTCGACCGCCGGCAACGCGGGGCCAGATGTTTGTGAGGAAGAGGTAGAGGTGCGCTGCTATGATGCCGGTTCCCTCGACGAGGGCTGAGCCGACATCTTCTGCCACTAAAGTGACGAAAATCATGACCCAAGGGAGGTACTTCACTGGAAAGCGGACGATGAAGAAGTTGACTGAGTTATCCTTGCTCTCGAGAGCGGTCCAGTAGTATGCCAGGGCGATAGTCATGGCGCTACAAAGGAGCATTCCTTGCAGGATGAAGGTGTTTAGGAGCTGCGGGTTTGGTAGGCTAGGTTAGCGTTTGTTATGCGATTGCGCGTGATTGCAGGGGTTGCGTGGGGTGGGGGATGGTATGTGATATTTGTTGGTTATAGGACTTCGTATGGCCACCTACCAGAATCACAAATCCACAAAAGAGCACAAATACTAATAAGTCTCCGGATCTCAGAAACTTTTTTGTCTCGCAACTAAATTCACATATCAGCGACCCACCGCCAAAATCTCACAGGCTTGGTTGCACTTACTCGCTGCAGTATTTATACACTTCATCGGAGAGAAGAAAAAGAAAAAGAGCAGTCAGCTATACCGGTAACTGAAAAGTGAGCGTAATATCGGGGTTGGCTGCTCACGGAAGAAAGGTGTCAGGAGAACCGACTATATGAGAGACAGTAAGCATATGCCTCACCGCGTGGAAGGGGAGAGGTATAACAACTCATACCATGCCAGGTCTTGATATCATAAACGAGGTCACGATCCTCCATACTTCCGGCCGTGTAGTATTAAACACCATAGGTGCATACCATGTTAAGTAGTATGGATGGACGGCTTGGATCCTCAAAACATGAGCAGAGAACGATAACAAAAACGTGAGCCCAGCAAAGACCCTAAAAATTTCATCGATCCATCAGTTTGGCATATTCCACATCACCGCCGCCGCAGCACAGCACGAAGAAAGATAACACATTGAAACCACAGCCCAACCCCCCCCCTCCGAACCAAGGGACTTTCCAAGGGGGTGCGGGGATCTCTCGGCTAAGAGGATTAACATACCTGCTCACCGGCGGAGCCTGACCAAGGAAAGCTGCAAAGTCCGACATGATATTTCTTGGGGTTGTCTTCGGGAGGATTGCGTTCGGGGAAGCCTTCCACGTATGTTACTTCAGGACATCATCGCACAAAGTGAGGGAGCGTTATTAGTCAGCGAATGTACGAGAACTTACGGTATCATACTGTAGTAAGCCTACCGTTGCGCCATCGATCACGTGATTTCAAAAAATAACCTGCGAGAGAGAGGGAAGTCATTCACACTGGGTAATCCCTATGGGTAGCCCAAGTGCTCTTTTCCAACAAGACATCGTCCAACTCCAACGGCCAAAAGATTTCCAACCCCCAGTCCGATGATAACTGTTGCTCTATCAGATGATAGGGTGGATGGCCCTCTTCCCTCTTCCTACACATCGATAGAGAAAGGATTGGAATATCGGTATCATAACATTATCATATCATACCTCAAGTTTTTATGGAGATAGGGTACGAGTACTGGAGTTCGGCACGGTACTCGTTGGGCCATTTTGCTGTCAATTTCCTTGGCAAAGACCGGCAAAAGATATTTGCCAAGGTACGATATCATATTAACCTGTAAAGAGAGCGCTCTTGGCAGATCGGCATCCTATTACTGAGCCAGAATGAATGTTGGTCAGTCCCGGCTGGAGAGGTCCCTCGACATAATCAATGGGTTGGGCGGAGGGAAGCAGATCGAGGGCCTTTCTCTCTCTCACTTCTCTTTTATTTTATCCCCATATAAAGTGTCAAGATCTCAGAAGGAAAAAAAGAGAGTAGCCAGGAGAGGAGGTGGGGATGGGGGAAAGGCACAGTTAAGCTGAATAGGATACTGGTAAAGTGATATGTGGGGCAGGCTTGATGCTAATTCTCCAACAACAAGGAGTAACAGCACTGCTGCAGCCTACCGGCGCCCGAGTGCTCGAGTAGGAAGAGAGGAGAATGAGCATGATATCTTGTTACTTTTCTAAACGCGAGGAAGCGGGCCGTTTTTTTACTTTTGCTGTCGGAACCGCCTTTGCCTACCGGCCTGGGCAACACTTCAAAGTGTTTTGTCCCTACTTGAGGATAATGAATGCGAGCACCGGATACAGCAGGTTGGAGCGATTGGGGGTGGCAGTTTTTTTGTTTTTGTTTTTTAATTTACCTTCTTGCTTTTCTTATTCTGATCCTGTTAGGATACATTACCCGTTTTCACAACAAACACATGGAATTTGAGAATCGCCGTAGAAGAAGTGGAAGGAGATGGAAGCGCCTTGGGTATTCACCAAAAATGTTTGGTAACACCGGTATTGGTCGCCTGGTCGTTGAGATTGTCGATCCCTCTACGGTATCACATTCACTTCCCTCCCCCCGTCTCTCCCCCTCACTCCCTCTCGACTTCTGTCAGTTTGCCGTGCAGGGGCTGTTATGGCACTGTACGAGCACTAGTACCGGTACAGCACAGTACCTTAGCGAAGCGGATCATCCTGCCATAAACGGGATATGATCAATAGAGTGCCAGTATGATACCAGTACTCGTAGAGTACGGTAAGGCAGCGGAGAAGGGAACAAGCGAGAATCGCGCGTGTCCTATACCCCCCCCCCCCCACTCTTGACTTGATACTACAGTAGTTATAGCGGTTCCAGAACTCTCTGCATTAGCGCAGTCTTCCGCAGAGCATGTCTCCGCGAGGAAAAGGGGCCATGGGGCACTCGTAGGGTATCTTGAGTCGAATATCAAAGATATCAACCCGCTGTATTGTGAGTACGGTACGATAGATTGAGGAAGATATTCAGTCCAGTGACGCCGATTGATGCAAGTATGATGCTGATATCACACTGAGAACCAGTTCCTCGTTCTCACGACATCATGATCCTTGAGGGGAATATCCCAAAATTGTCACAGAGTTACACCGTAACTTGAGTGTAAATTATTTTGTGCTCCGCAACCGGACCCAACCGAAGAACCTCCGGTAGCAGAGGTCATCATACTTGTAAATACCGGGAATCACCATTTCGAGCAAAGGCCGGCGTCCGGACCTCAACAAAAGATGCCAAGGACATATTGGGCCGGAAACGGCATCATCCATAGTTTAGCTGCCGACGGAAGATGAAAATCTGTCCGGGATCCTCGTCTATCAATAGTCAGGCTTTTTTTCTTTTTCGTCTTTCTTTTTCATCTTTCCCTTTGCATTCGTCCTTGGAACATCGGAGATGGCGGCTTGAAGGCCAACCATTCCACGAGTCACTTGCATGCCCAAGTGCTACTGTGTGATGGTTCAATTCGAGGTGAGTTTTTACACACGACGGAAAGGTGAAGAAGCTAACGTGTGGAATGCTTTATTTTTCTTTTCCTTTCCTTCCAGGCCTCGCTCGACAAATGAACAAGCAAAGGGGGGAGAAGAAGGAATGGAGAATGGTCAGATTGAGTAAAAGGAGAAGGGAAGAAAAGTGAAAAATAATAATAATAATACCATCATATCTAACAAAACTTTCGGTTAAAGCTGAAATTGCGTTTTCTGCAATGAGGGGGGGGGAGTTGGTGGTGATAGGGGTGGCAGTCTGGCAGAAGGCAACTGGCAGCTGGTACCGTGTGGTGTACCCATGGCGCAGCCAAGTCGGTCAACCACGCGCGGTTGTGACAAGTTCAACGACGGGCACAGTAACTTACTCGAGTAACTAGTCTACCGGCATACGCGAGTGCCCACCATTAGAGATGTTTCCTGAGGCATGGCAGATTTGGTAGACATACATCCAGTCCTACAGATGCGTGCAGACCGGCGGGAGAGGCAGTGGTCGTGGGGGGGACGCCTACATTCCCCAGCCCATCATATTTGCTGAATCCGCTCGAGTGCTAGTGCTGTACTACCTGTACTAGTAGTGCTGGTAGGGCCCCCATTCCCACAGCCTGCACTTCATAATGATTGACCGGCTCGTCCTCTTATCTCTTATGTTACTCCCTGCTGCCACTCTTCCTGCCTACTATCATATACAGTAACTTTGCCCTTGCCATGCCTGCCTGCCTGCCTGCTGCTGCTGCTGCTATCATACTGTTGTTACTATCATACTGTTATTGTTATTATTGTTGTTATTGTTGTTGTTGTTATTGTTGTTGCTGCTAGCAGCTCGAAATCTCACTCAATCGGATGTCGATTTGAGCACGGGCTCTATCCCCGCTTGCGACATCTTAAATTGCTTATTATTCGTGTGCTCTAAACTAGTCGAAGAGGTAGGACGATCAGATCGAGGCCTCATCTAAGGCTCAACGTTAGCGAGCTATGATAGTGCTTCCGGCGTGCCCCACGGTATTTGATATGATACGTTTCTAACCATCCGATCCCCCCATGCTATGGCTCTGCAGCTCTGGTATTCCCAGAGAGCGGAGTGAACCATGTGCCGGTATAGGCAGCAATGCGACCGAAAGGGACCACACAGATCATGGGCCTTACACCTGATGCTCTAGCGGAGAGGTTCGTCCCCGATCTCTTTTGTCTCTGATTGAGGATCACGTCACGGGAGGGAACCTTTGAATGGATCACGGTATCAGACCTAGGATATGGTAGGGAGACTTTTGTTGCGCTTATTGTTACTTATTTTTTTTCTTTTTTTCTTTTGTCGCTTCTTCCCCTTTCATCATTAAAGAGCCTAGCCATACAGCATGGTAATGTACGGTAGGTCTTTCGCAGGACTAGGCAGGCTACCATTGTCTTGTACCACGTTGAACTCCATCCGTCATCCGTGCACAGAACAGAACCTCACGGGTTTCTGGAGATTCTGGGTATAAAAAAAAAAGGAAAAAGAAAAAGAAAGTAGAAAATCAAAACCGTCGTCAATGCTGGGGAGGATTCGCACGGACGCATGTAAACCATGACGGGCAGGCACATATTGATTTTTGTTTTTTTATTTTTGCCCATCTACGGTATCCCTTTCAATGCTGCTATTTTTCGAGCCCATTTTAACGTTTGTCGTTACCAGTCTTGCTTTTTTTTTCTCTTTAGCTTGGGGGCTTGCGGTCAAAAGTCGGTGGTAGAGACGCATATTTCGCACCTTTACCACTTAAGGACCTTCTTGAGACATGCACGCGCAGCAGGAGTTACTGTGCGGCAGTCCGATTGCGAGTGGCTCTCGCACTCTCATCTAACGAGAGTCGAAAGTATGCAGCAGTCGTAGGCTCGCAGGGCTGGAGTCCGCATATGGAGCTGTGAATGGCTGTATCCTGTGTGTCCGCAGGTGGAGGACATGGAAGGGAAGGGAAGGGAAGTCGCGAGTCCGGGTGATTAAGGAGGGCAGGGAGCAAGGATTGAGGCGTATCATAGATGAGGAATATTGTACTGTACTGTACTCAGTACAGTTGGAGTAGGGTGTCGGTATTGTGCGAGTGCTGGTACAGGTATCATACAGAGGTTACCTGCTTTACGGAACAAGAAGCAGGAGGGGAGAAGGGAGTGAGGATGGGGATAGGGCATAGGGATAAGATGCGGTTACCGTATGGGGAACACAAGTGTGACACCGTATGACACTTGTATATACCAGTACGGGTAGAGAGAGGGATAGCCAGGTGAGAAGCCTAGGGGATGGAGAGGGTGAGAGGGTGAGAATGAGTGAGTGAGAGGAATGAAGGCAGATGGAGGCGAGTTCCAGAGCGCCGAACTGTGCCAGATCAGCATGAAACTTCCCCTTTACAGTACGAGCCACAGACCATGGGCATCAATCATACATTTCATTCACATCCCCATCGGCTCCCATCCCAAATCCTCATCCCAATCATCCATCCCCATACCTTCCACCTTGGCTTGCTCACACACACTCAAGCCCACCTATCCAGCCCACACCCACACCCACATAAGAAAGAGTCTTCTTCTAGGCCGCCAGCTATGCGTGCCCTATTCCTTCGAAATTAGACGATGAAGCACTGTACGAGTACTTCCTGACTCCAGATCTCCCCTTTTTCCGACTCATGCCCCCCCCCCCCCCCCCAACTCATGCAAATGTGAAATCGGCCCGCCAATTGTTGATGGTGATTGTCCCCGGAAAAAGTGAGCCTCTCTCCCTAAAAATCTTTTCACATCTTCTTCCACTTCCACTTCTCCCTTTCCTTCCGTTTCTTTTCCACTTCCAGTTCTTCTCTTTACATTTCCCCGGGTTTAATACTGCTATCATTCTCTCCACCCCTACCCTGCCCACTGCATACATACATACGTATCCTGCGATATCTACCGCTTCTGGGCTTTGGCACGGTAAGAGGAGATCCCCCTTCACTTTCTCACTTGCGGTGCCCCCCATTCGATTTTTTTCTTTTCTTTTCCCTCCTTTCCATTCTCCGCACCTTTCGTCTCACCCACTTGGTCCCGACCTTTTTACTTTGCTTGGGTTATTGACTGCCTTCTGCCTTCTGCCGCCGGCGCCGCACTTTTGGTCCCGGGTTGGTTGCCGTACCGCCGCCGCTGCCTCTGCTTGTGTATATTTTCCTTCTGCTCCGCATGCCTTCTTCCCCTACTTGACTCTCATTGCTTCAAGGAAAAAAAAGGAGGAAGAAAGAAAGAATAATAATAAAAAAAAAATATTAAAAAATTGTACCCCTTCATCACCTGTCTATCAATCATCCCTCTTTTCCCTCTTCTTTTCTTTCCCTCTTCTGCAGCGAAAATTGTCACTCCGCCATATTTGCCCCCCCCCCCCAAGTCTGGTACCGCCGTAGTCAACCGTCACCTGTCACTCACTTTTTGGAGGCTAGTCGTCTTCGCTTCGGTTGCAACCCTCAATTAGTCTAGAGCCGCGACTACTCTCCTACGACAACGACCCAAGAGTTTCTGTTTTGCCATTCTTGCTCCAGTGGCTCCGTGCCTGCTTATCTTGTCCTTTATTTTTGGTGCCCCTGCATACCTCGAGAGGGCGAATACTGGTCCTCTTTTTGTTCCCTCGAATCCAGAAGTCCGACTCTTCCTCTTTTTTCTCATTCCCGTTTTGCTCTTCCTTCGAAGGAAAATTTGCACCACCCATTCATTCTCATCACACATCACGGTAGCTGCGCACGTTATTGTTGCCCCGCCAACGAAGCAACGGAGAAGTTATTGCGGAAGAGGTTTGGGGACGGATCTGGTGGATTCTGGCAGGAGAACCATAGTGAAAGGCGTCTTCTGTCACTGACGGACCCAGGAAAAAAAGCATTTCGCCGCTTTCGCCCTTTCTCTATCGCCGACCTGCCGGTACCCGTGCCTTCGACGGGATCGAGAAGCCTCGGTCACTGCTACATGAAATTCTAGGATAGCCAATTGGCCCGTTTCACTTATTTATCTTATTTGTCCACATTGCATTGTTCTCTAAGAAGCCTACAATAGGGCCTTTACTGGTCCCTTGAGTGCGCTCCCTGGAGACTGGGTACTTTTTGCTGCTAGGGATCGGGTCAGCGGCATCACTAGATCTGGAGCCCGAGAAACTAATGGATCAACAACAGCAGCATACTGAGCCAAGGAATCCGTTTTCCGGTGAACCGGGCCAGCCGGCGCAGCCTTTGTCTGAGCCAAAGGCTGATAATACCAGTAGCCCTGAGATGGATTCGGTTGAGGGAATGTCGATGTCTGCTTCTATGGACACACCCATGGGGAACGCCCCGAATTCTGGGTCAGGGTTGGGGCTCGGGGGTGCTGCCGGAGGAGTTCAACAACCCAAAGTGCAGACGGCATTCATTCACAAACTTTACAAGTATGGAATCCCTTACCGTTTGCTCTCCGGATAATAAGGCGGGATCTTCCTGGTTAACGTGTTCTAGCATGCTTGAGGATGCAAATATCCAACATTTAATATCCTGGTCACCGTCTAACGAGAGCTTTGTGGTATCTCCCACTGGGGAGTTTTCGAAGGTCTTGAGGTATTAACATCACGATCTCATCATCCCTTCCGGAAGAGGGCTGATCATATGGGTGAATTTAGTCAATACTTTAAACACACAAATATATCGTCATTTGTTAGACAGTTAAACATGTACGGATTTCACAAAGGTCAAGATCTCTTGCCTGGGGTCGATAATACTATGCTGACGGGTGTGATATAGTCAATGATGTATTTCACACTGGCTCTCCGGATGCTACTTTGTGGGAGTTCAAGCACGGGAATGGCAGCTTCAAAAGAGGGGACCTTGTTGGCCTTAGGGATATAAAAAGACGGGCGTCACGACACGCACTTATTCACCGGGATTCATTCTCTGGGCCCAAAAGCGCTGTTGCTTCTGCTCCGGGAACTCCGGATGAACGGCCTGGGGACTCAATTGATGGTCGATTTATGTCTATTGAGCAGTCTTTGTATGAAATCAATTCCCGACTTGCCCGCTCCGAGGACCACAATGCGATGTTAGGCATTCGTCTTCAAACTGCTATTGAAGGATTGACCAGGTGCCACCAGGTGAGCCCCGAACCCCATTTGTTATCAGATTCCCGTTTACTTTCCCTTGTCTTTCCTTCCGTTTTGCGTTTTCTGCTTTTGATTAGTTTGCTGGGTGTGGTGGCCGCTCATACGTATATAGTGGACAATTGATCTTTCGCAATTTATGACGAATTTGTTCCCCTCCGATGCCCCGATAATTCGCGAAAGTAAGCAATCAATGGTGCCCCCCCCCCTCCCCGGGATAGTCGAGACTAACGGGCCGTGTAGTAAATTCGATGCAGAAAGAAATAGAACGCCACACCCAGCTATTAGAAGAGCCACAGGAGGTATTGCTTCGTGAGCGCCAGCCTTTCCTATCATCATTGACTATCGATAATTCGGCCCCATTGTCACCTCGGCAGCGCCCTATGGAGGACGAATCTCGACGCTCTTCCATCACCGGACCTTTACGTCCAAGTGGTTATTTTAGGGCACCACCACCACCGGTATCGAACGCTCCTCGGCGTTTTGGGTCTGTGGGGCTAGCTGGAGGCTCTTCACCGAATGCTCTGCGCCCTCAGCAGCCGTCCCAGCAACCACCTGCACAGCATCCGTTGGCCTCTTTCCACTCGCCCCCTAGCCACCTTTCTCGTCGGCATACATCTGCGGATATCCGTTTGCATGGATGGCAGGCAAACTCACCATTTAGTGGCATGTCTGGTTCGAATCAGTGGCCTCCCTCACCGAATCGTAGCTCCAATCTTCAGCATGATAACACTAGAGAAATTCTGGCAAACTATGAAATACAACAACACAGGCCCCCAAACAACCCGGTGTTTACTTCCCAAACCACCCCGCCTCTTAGCGAAACGACCTCCAACAATGGTATTTCGGATTCAAACTGGAGCTTCAGCGGAGGCGGGCCGAAATTTCCACCGCAACGGGAGGCAGGGCACACTGCTCCACCGACCCGACGATCTAGTCTCGCCTCCAGTAGTGTGCATGCCCTATTGAACCCGCCGGATTCAAACTTGTCGGCGGAAGCCAGTAGGGATGGAATGTCGGATTGCGAGCCGGATGACCGAAAACGGAAGAGGCTTCAATAGCATGGGCTAGTCAACCGGAGCCAGTGGGAGAGGGAATTTCCGGAATTCTAACGCTTCCCATCCGACTCTTGCTGTGTCTGCATCTGATGGTTTGGGGCGGGTTCAAAACTGTATTATTGTTGTAATGATGTCTTGGAAGATACCCCTGGTGGGAAAGCGACAGCGAGCATTTGCTGGTCGGCTGGGTGAAGCAGTGTCTTTCTTCTCGAGTGGAAGTTGGCATCATGCGCACACGGGAGGGCTAAAAACGAGTAATTGGGATTCGCACTTGCGGTGTTGTTATCTTTGAAGTTTTCTTTCTTGATTTTCTTCTTTCTTTTCTCGTTTAGGGATGGAGCGTTAGGGAATGTAAGGGAGGGGGGTGGAAATGCTAGTTTCCTTTGCTTTTTCTTGAGTTAGGAGATATTCATTTATTTATTTTTTATGTTGGCGTTTTGGGAGCTTCGATCTCATACGGTAGCAAAAACACTCACATGTATGTACTGTACAACAAGTAATACGGAAAAGCAAGCGACGGAAAAAAAAGCATCCGCTACGATAGGTTGACTTTGTGTTCGTGTTCCTGGGGAGGGCCTGGTATGGCGGCATGGTACCTAGAAATATATCAATCTTAGACATGGGCTTTTATTTTATTTCGTTTTGTTTGGCTTATGTACAGTGTTGAGGTATGGTTCTATCATCCCTCGTGGCTCACGATTGCTCAGTTTTGGCGGTGTTCTTCTTTTTCTTTTTTTTCTTCTTCCTCGCCTTCTGCGCCTGGTACGCATCTGAGAATGTGCTGGGTCGGGTTGGGGGGGTGGGTGATCTCTGCTTATTGACTGCCTTTTTGGAAGGAGTACCAGTAGTAGGAGGAGGGACACCAGCACAAAGAGTAGCAGAACTAGTAATAGTCATGCCAGAGCTATCGACACCCTCTTCCTCCTCTTGCAAGACTTTTGTCTTATTCTTCTTCTTCCTCCCAAGCGCAGACCTCCCTTCCTCCTCCTCCTCATCGCTCCTCACAACCCCCCTTTCCTTCCTCTTCCTCCCTTCAGGCATCGACTTCGACCCTCCACCCCCACCCCCACCTGCGCTCCGCCCCATAATCTTCCTCCTTAGCAAATCATTTGTCCGGACTCTTCTCTCCCCATTGAGGAATTCTTTAGGTATTGGTGCGCCAAGGCCGAGCCTACCGTGTCCATCCATCCCTCTTCATTAGTATTCGCTCCGAAAATTCTGGAAGGGGGGGGATAAACCTCGGAGGCATAGGAGTGAAAAATTCCTCATCCTCACGGAGTATTTCCTCTTCGGTCTTTTGCGCTGCCGCGGGGCCTGTTGGTGATGGTGGTGGGAGCCAGGACGAGACTAACGAGCGGGTGTGCGAGAGGTGGAGGGAGATGCGGGCTTGGTGGGCTTCTATGGTAGATGTAGGGGTGCTCATCTGGTGTGTGGATGTGGACGGCAGGTACGCCGGGGTTGAGGTGGAGGAGGAGGAGGAGATGCCGTACTTGTACAATGGTTTGATGTGTGGAGATCGGTGTCATAAAGAGGTATTTTATTTGGATGATTGGTGGTGGGACTAAATTTAGCCGGGTAACGACCCATCCCCATCCGCGCACAACCACCGGTTCCAAGGGTGGGACAAGCTGGTCTTTCAGAGGGGCATAACTTACCGCATCGTAACGGAAGGGGAAGAACTTCAATCACACCCCGAATATATTCTTTCTTTCTTTCTTTCTACCATTCTTCATTTTTCCCCTTTCTCCCTCTTTTCCTTCACTCCCCCTCCTTTTTAGAGATTTATACACATCCGATATGATCAAGATGTTCAGGCTTGCGAGAAGTAGGCCTTTTGCGGCGGCTTTGAAGAGTATTCGGGTTGGCTTCTCTTTTTTTTTTTTTTTGGTTGTGAGGGGTTTTGAGGGTCGTTTTGAGGGAAGCTGACGATCATGGAAAATATGGTAGAGTTCGCAGGTTAAGAATGGAATTTCGCAGAAACGACAGCTGTCGATTCATGAATATCTTTCCGCGGATTTACTGAAGTCGGTATGGGATTGTTTCTTCCTTTCTATTGTGCCGATACTGGGGGGTCAAGTGAGTTTGTTGATTGATTGATGGGTGGATGGGTTGGGGGGTGGTTTAGTATGGTGTCGGAGTTCCTAGAGGAGCGTTCGCGAAGACTGCAGAGGAAGCGGAGGCTGTGGCTAAGGATATTGGTATGTTGTTGGGATCAGATTGGGGGGATTGAGCGAAGGAGAATAAAGGAGAAGAGCTAATGATATGTGATTGGAATTTTTTACAGGTGGAGAGGACATGGTTATCAAAGCACAGGTCCTCGCCGGTGGTCGTGGAAAAGGCACATTCGATAACGGACTCAAGGGTGGTGTGCGTGTGATTTACTCGTATGCAGTTTCTCTTGATATTTATAGTATGAGAGCTCAATGATAGCTGATGATGTTCGATCTAGACCTACTGAAGCTAAAATGTTTGCCAGCAAAATGATTGGCCACAAGCTGATCACAAAGCAGACGGGCCCAGGGGGGAAGCTCTGTACTGGAGTCTACATCTGCGAGCGTAAATTTGCGCGCCGAGAATTCTATCTGGCGATCCTGATGGACCGGGCCACGCAAGGTCCCATCATCGTCTCGTCTTCCCAGGGCGGTATGGATATCGAAGGTGTAGCCAAGGAGAACCCGGACTCTATCGTTACAACCCCCATCGATATCCACAAAGGCGTCACTGATGAAGTTGCTACCAAAGTTGCCACCATCCTGGGCTTCTCGGAGCAGTGCATCCCCGAGGCTACACAAACTATCAAGAATCTGTACAAGGTGTTTGTGGAGAAGGATGCTACGCAGATTGAGATCAATCCACTTAGTGAGACGAGTGACCATAAAGTTTTGGCTATGGATGCTAAGCTGGGATTCGACGACAATGCGGACTTCAGGCAGGAGGAGATTTTCTCGTGGAGGGATAAGACCCAGGAGGACCCGGATGAGGTCAAGGCTGCTGAGTATGTTCTTGCCGTTCTAGAGATGTGGGAAGTTTGGGGGCTGATGGGTGGGGCGGCAGGCATGGCTTGAACTTCATTAAGCTTGACGGTGATATCGGATGCTTGGTTAATGGCGCTGGTTTGGCTATGGCTACTATGGATATTATCAAGCTTAACGGCGGTCAGCCGGCCAACTTCTTGGACTGCGGCGGTGGAGCTACTGCACAGGCCATTGAGCAGGCTTTCCAGATTATCACTAATGACCCTAAGGTCACTGCCATCTTTGTCAACATCTTTGGTGGCATCGTCCGCTGCGACGCTATTGCCAAGGGATTGATTGCTACTGTCGAGAACATGAGCCTCAGAATTCCTATCGTCGCTAGGCTCCAGGGAACCAACATGCAAGAAGCACAGAAACTGGTGAGCCCCTTTCATGACTCTCTCGACTCCCGGAAATTATTAACAGGGATAATTCTCCAGATCAACGAGTCAGGTCTCAAGATATTTTCCTTTGAGGATCTGCAAGACGCTGCTGAGAAGGCCGTTCAGTTCTCAAAGTTTGTCAAGATGGCTCGCGATATCGATGTCGGCGTTGAATTCACCCTTGGGATTTAGAAGGGCCGTGGGGTGTTGGGTGTGATAGTAGCGAGTTAGCGGGGCGTAAAGAAAACAAGAGACTTGTGATATCACTAGAGAGGCGGGGAGAGGCTCCATTGCGAAAGTGCGAGGTTCTAGAAGTGTATAATCTGTTCTTTTCCTATTTATTTTTATTTTTATTTTCTGCTGGTATGATGCTTCGAATTTTGAAAGCAATTGGAACCACGACTCGAATCGACTGGGCCCAAATCACGCGGAGCAGAGTCCTCATTTGCTGAATCGAGTGAGTGAATGTGAAGGGTGAGGTTCTTTCGCGGATGCCACATGAGCCGAATACGAGTATCATACAGGAAACTCAAGCGATGGCCTGATTGGCTTTTAGTTAAATTTTGCCGACTCAACCAACCAAGCAAGAAACCCAGTCAACGACCCCACTATGAATGCTGGACTATAACCCCACCACCACCACGCCTCAGCAACCATAATTTTTTTTGCACTGCGGAGGTTCCTCCTCAAAGTCTACTTATTAATACCTTCAACACTGGATAATTAGCGAAAGATAGCTACGCGATGCCTACAGAACTTGTAGGCATTCCATTTCCCCGGCGGCCGTGACATCCCCAGCTAACAGAACTGCAGGAAGAACTGGTGGGCTTCCTGGGATCTCCACGGCCCGAGGTTCGACAGATAGCATTGGAGCACCTAGTGGGCTACAGTCAAGGTCCGCAAAACTCAATATTCAAACCGGAGGGCTTGAAGCCCATCAAGAACCTGAAAGTTCTGGTGAACGATATAGCCGTATATCCTCTTCTTCCTGCCCCCCCCCCCACACACCCGGCACTAACGGAAAGACAAGCCCCGCGCAAAAAATGCCCTCAAAATCCTTATAAACCTCTCCTCCGACCCCCCAATCCTAGCATCCCTAGCGGCAGACACGCCTTTCCTAGAAACCCTGCTTACGCAGATCACCAATCTTTCCAACCCAAATGCGGACCTGGTCTCCATGCTCTTAGCCAATCTTGCCAAGTCCGATTCCGTCCAGTCCCTCATAGCGCTCACACGTCCGCTCCCGGCGAAGGAGGTCAGCACGAGCGATAATGCTATGGATCAACTCTTAGATTTGTTCGTTAGGGGCGCGGATAAGAAGCTGAACGAGGAGGCATGTTTTGACTTTTTGAGCTACTTCTTCGCGGACGTTAGTCGCTTGGTGAAGGGACGGGAGTACTTTGTTGGGAGGAGGGGGTATGATGGGGTTGTTCCCATTTCGAAGGTTATTGTGTTCACCGAGTGTGGAAGTTTGGTGAGGAGGAAGGGGGTTGCTAGTGCTATTAAGTGGGGTTTTCTTTTTTTTCCCTGCCCGGCGGGGTTCGTGCGCGTGGGATGGAGGGGGGCTAACAATGACGGTGGCGATGCGGTAGGAATTCATGTTTCGACATACCGTCGCACAGAACTTTCCTTGCAGAGGACGGGATTAACCTGCTCCCGTATATTCTGCTACCGATTATGGGACCGGAGGAGTATCCTGAAGATGTACCTACACCACCCTCGTTACCGCCTCCCACCCCTGGAATCTGCTGATGGGTGATAGGAAATGCTCGAAATGCCGCCCGAAGTCCAACTCCTACCTCCCGACAAGGAGCGCGAGTCGGATAAGGATATCATCGTCACGCACCTGGAAACTATACTCCTACTCACCACCACACGCGAGGCCAGGGAGTACCTGCGCAGGGTGAATGTTTATTGCATTATCAGGGAGGTGCACAAACTTGTTGAGGACGAGAGCGTTGAGGAAGCGTGTGATAGGATAGTGCAGGTGCTTATGAGGGATGAGGAGCCGGAGGAGAAGATTAAGGAGTCGGAAGGGGAAGAGGATAGAGATGATGACGCTATTGTTGAGATTTTATAGAAATTGCTATTTGGGAGGGGAAAAAGGTGTAGATAAAAGTTATGGTTTTACAGTCACATGGGAGTTTTTTTTTTTTTGTTGGGGGAGGGGGCTGTAGGGATTACATGTTAATATGACTTTTATTTTGCGATATATGATGGATAAATTATGCTCTATAGGTATATTGTGAGCCTTGATATTACCGGTAGTTATTTTTTGATACCCCATACACTACGAGTCATATTTCATGACTCTACATTAAAACTGCAAGGCTATTCATTCCATTCAACCTTCTTTCGATAACGCCTCGCGGCAGTTGTGGAACCACTTTGTATACTTATCCTCCACACTCCCATCTCTGCAAGAAACAAGGTCAATCAGTTTTACAGCCTCCCCTTGAAACCTTCTTTGCGCCTCGACCTGTGTGTGGCTTCCCGGATTAGCCTATCCCCCATCCGAGCATGAAAAAGGGAAACAAAACTCACGGCTTCCCCAACCTCATCCTCATAAAATCCCATGCCAACATCATCCACAGCCTCACTAACCCCCTTAGCCTTCTCAACAACCTCCTCGAGTACCCCCTCCGCGACCACCCCTTCACCAGCCAACCTCCTCTTCCTTATAGCCCCTAGCAAGATCTCCAAAAGCCTAACCTTTTTCAAGGCAACCTCAACCAAACCTCTAACCACAACCACATCCTCCCTCCTCCCCCCCACTGCAATCGGCCTCTCCCAGAACTCCAGCGTGCTATCCTCCCTCGCGGTATCATCGACGAACCCTTCATCCTCACCTTCACAAACTTCCACAACCCAAACCCGTAACTCCCCCGCAGCATCTGAAATAAGTGCTTCGTAACTCTGCACCAATTCCGCTACGATACCATACGTCCCCAGTGCCTCTAGCGCGATCAGCGCATCGCAGGATGACCAGATCGCGCCGGTGCCGGAGAGTCGGTCCCTGTTTGCTTCGCCATCGCTGAAGGAGTGGGCTATCGAGGTGAAGAGGTCCTCAACCCTTTGAATAATGCAGCGGCGTAGGGATGAGATTTCGGGTAGGGCTTGGATTGCTGGGAGGTATTGTGGGATTAAGTTGGTGATTTCTTGTATGCTTTTTGAGGCTGCGGGGTATAGTAGGTTTGGGGGACGGAGGGCGATGGAGAGGTTCGTGCTGTGCGCGCGGAGGAGTGTTGAAAGGTCTTTTAGGAGGGGGTAGGGTGCTATTGTTGGAGCAGTGGTGGTACTGGAAGGAGGAGGGGGAACTGGGACGTAGAGGAGGGGGCGAGTTTGGCTAATTAGAGATTTTAGGGTGATGATTTCTGAGGCGAGGGGTTTTAAAGCCATTATTATTTTTGTGTTGCTGTGGTGGCGGGTTTATAAGGTGGTGAAGCCTTTCTTGGTGGGGGTGAATTGGTGAAGTAGTGGAAGGATGGATGGTGGGGTGGCTAGATCTTGGTGGTGGGGTCTGAACGTACTCGAGTACTTGTAGGGTGGCCGGGTAATCATCATGGCTTATCACTTTTATCCATTTTCTCACCAACATCACACCTCCGCTTTGCAATCATATATTGAGACTTCTGCTAAGTCTAGCTATGATATAGTATCCCGAACCACCATTGACGAAGAGAGAAGAGAAACATGAGGAGGGGGGATAAGACAAAGTGTATATCTAAGTTCATCATAAAAGCCAGGTCAAAATGAAGAGAAACAGGACAAATTGCAGGATCAGGTCTCGGGTGCGTCCTTCCCCACCGCCACCACTCCTCCCTCTCAATGCCTTAATGAATACCCCTAAACCTGCACAGGGTCAACACAGCACACCCAGGCCACCCAGCCCCAGAAAGCAAGTATGATATATAAAAAGGGACACTTACCCCGAACCGCTCCCGAACCCCCCCATCCCTGGCTCATCCCCCGAAGACACATTAAACACTTCCGCCCGCCCAGACGCAATCACGGCCGAAACCTCGGTCGCGGCCCTGAGATTATCCGTCGCGTTCCTTAGCTTATCTGCAAGCCTATCAATGGGCCTGACTCCATCCTCCCCCTCGGTAAATAACCACTCCTTAAAGCTAGCATACCCAAGGTCTCCCAACATGCCGCCTATTATCCCCCCCAACGCTGCGCCAACGATCATGCCGACGGGGCCACCGAGCCTACCGATCGCGCCACCGATCGCGGTACCGGTTGTGCCGACCGCTATGCGGCAGACTTGGGTTGCTAGCTCGTCGATCCTGTTATCCGCAGCTAGTATGCAGAGGGCGGAGACCGCCATGCTTGGCAGGAGGAGAGGGTGGGACCCCCTCCTCGCGACACTTAGCGTGGGGCCCCTGTGGTCCCTTGTAAATGAGGTCATGGTGCTGGTGAGATTTGATTGTGGTAGGAAACCTTGGAGCTCGAGTGCTAGCTTGGAGACTCCACCGGGGGTAGTAATTATGGGGAAGGATAGAAAATAAGACAATGAGTGAGTATAGTAACGAGAAGCCAGGTCACCTCGCACTTCCATCCAGTGCCCGGCACAGCCCCGGGCGACAGAGCGTGTTAAATACTCCCCCCTCACCTCGAAAAACTTAGGCCTACCGCCACGGCACCATCTGCACAAACACCGTAGGGGCCGCTGATCCCCCTCTTTCTTTCCCAAAAGCGGGTGCATATCTACCGTACGGTGGCCTGCTCATGAAAATCCTTATTGGCCAAGTCGGAGAGTGTGGGTTGTCACTGGCTCAAGCGAACTTCCAATTACTGCCACCAGGAGCCGGAATCTGTGCTTTCCAATAAAATTTACTGTGACCACTGAAAAATGTGCTTATCGGGGGTCCCCTTGGGTTACTGCAGTTATGGTACGGCCCTTCATAGTGGGCGTTTGACATTGGACAGGGTTGCAGTTGCACGAGTATGATACGATCAAAATTCTCTAAATTGATATCATATCATGTCATACTAACCCAAGGGGGTGCCGGGGGTTCTGCTATCATATCATATCATACAAGTACCATCGTTGCTGAGCAAGCTCTTTGGGGCAAATCTCCCTCCCCTCTTGTTTGTTAGCCGTCCACCAATCAGCTCTTGTCATAGACATCTAAAAATGCCAAGCAGGTGCCGTGCCCGGGAGCGATCTAATATTAATGGCGGTCTTGGCCTGGTTTTCATTTGTAAGCTACTATTCAGTTGCTAGGCTGCTCGTGGAGTACGGCGCTGGTGTGGGCACATGCAGCAGCGGACCCTTGGCGCCCGAGGTTGGGTATCATACGGTATAGTGCTTGTACCCGTAGAGCATGTCTATCAAACAATTGGAGGTTCTTTTAGGGCCTCCCGCTGTTGGCGTGTAGGCTGTAATGGATGGCCAATATCACACATCCGTTTTGCGATCATAATTCATGATCATATTGACTCTATAGTACCAGGTCTAGTTACAGGATCCCGGATTGGATTGCCTTTGGCGAGGAGGAAGGGAAATAAGTTAGGAAAGGGGAAAATTGCACCATCAAACCTGAAGTTCGTCCCTCCCCACCACCACCGCCTCCTCCTACTCCTCCTCCCAATTCTTTAATATAGCTTGCCTCCCCCGGCAGCCTTACCGGATTCCCCTAAATCTGCATGGCATCAGAAGGGAACATCGGAACTGGCCAATTGTAGAAGGAAAGTGTATTATTCGATATGATGTTATAGAAGGGAACACTTACCCCGAACCCTCTCCCAAACCCCCCATCCCCCGCCAATTCTTCAAAAGCGCCCCAAACACGGCCTTATGCCCATGAATAATTATGGACGAAACCTCCGTCAAGATCCTGAGTTTATCCGTCGCGGCCTTCAGCTTATCCGCAATCTTATCGATGGGCCTGACTCCATCCTCCCCCTCGGTGAATAGCCACTTCCTGAACTCCCCCCACCCATACTCTCCCAGTACCCCGCCTGCTATCCCTCCCACAATCGCGCCAATGACCATGCCGATGGGGCCACCGAGTCCACCGATCGCGCCACCGATCGCGGCACCGGCCGAGCCGAGCGCTAGGGAGCATACCTGGTTTGCCAGCTCCTCTATCTTGTTCTCCGCGGCTAGTACACAGAAGGCGGAGATTGTTAAGGTTAGTGGGATGAGGGCGCGGGAGCCCTTGCTGGCGGCACTCAGGCCGGGCCTTGCTGTTTTGACCTGGATTGTTAGCAGGGCTGGGAGTGGGATAGGGGAGGGGGAAGGCTTACTAGTTCTACTATCTTAAGTGGACCACAGATGATGGTTTTTAGAACTGTGGAGGGGTTCTTTCGGACGTGCTGCCAGGCGGCTCCGATCCATTCTGAGAATGAGGCCATAATCTTGGTGATGTGTGGTTATGGACTTTGGGGTTCGAGAACCGACTTGAGAACTCTGCTGGGGGGGGATGATGATAAGGAAGGGCGACAAACAAGACAGCGGATTGAGTATAGTACGGGAAACCAGAGAGTTTCCTACTTCATTCAGTATCCAGAACAAGCCCGGACGACGGAACATCTTATATACACCCCCCCCCCCTCACCTTATGAATATTAGGCCTACCACCATAGCGCCAACTGCACAACACAAATACCGGTACTCAAGTAGAAGCCGCCGATCACTCTCCTTCCTTCTCCAAAAGCGGATGCATACCTTACCTGTGCACGAAATTCCTTGTAAAGCATATCTACTAGACAACCGGAGATCTTTCAAGGCTTTCCCGAGACGAGATGTGCTTCTGCGGCGTAGGTCGTGGCCTCCAGTGGGTGGGCGAAGTGATCGGGAACGGCAGGAGCATATGCGAGTTTGGGGACAAAAACAAGCAAACCTCCACCCGCATTTCCATACATTAGGCACAGGTTGAAATTACTGAACAGGTAATCGGGTGGAAGGGAATCGGGGGTAATTTAACGTGCAAATTTATCGATTTTTTCTTTTGTCCTGCTGAACATTGGCTGTAAGGACGAGGTTGGTTGGAGGGAGGAACGGCCCCCCCCCCATGTGGGAATCCTGTGCCGGTATCATATTCGTCTTGGCAGTGCTCTTTTGCGGGCTTTTCCTGCAGAACAGCTGTGCTCGGAATCATTTAGGTAATTGATTGGTCTTTAGTTATGTGGATCTTTATGTCGAATTGTGGATCGCCGAGTGTTTCTGGGGGTGTTGTATGGTGGCGGGTAGGCGCTTATTGAGAATGGGTATACGAGTATTTTACTCCTACTTGTGTGATATCATATCGTAGGTGAGGAAGAGGATGGCCGGGTAATTGTTATGATTTATCACTCTTGCCCATTTTCACACAATTTGTTGCAATATGAACGGGAAGTAGTAAAAAGATGACAGTAGAGGTTGTTCTTACTAAATTTACCTACAGCATCGACTAGAATAATAGGAAAGGAGTAATGAAGGAAGCATAAAGATGTCCAAACCGGTACCCGGATTGAGAACAAAAACACAAGCAACTGCAGTAGAATTTGAGAGGAGAAAGAAACTATATACCAACACAATTGTCACCACCTCCGTTGCAATCTCATATCGCACAGTGGGACTTCTGTAAGTCTGACTTCAGAGTCCCGAGCTGCTATTGGCAGAGAGACAGCACATGGGGAGGAGAGAAAAGGCGAAGTGTGTGTGGGTGTGTTTCCCACTCTATCCTAAGGACTAGATCAAAAAAGAAGTACAAAAATATTACACAATCGAACCTCAGGTGCATCCCTCCTCCCCACCACCACCTCCCAATCCCTTAATAATAATATTACGATATAGCTTGCTTCCCCCGGAAACCCTACGGGATACCCCTGGACTCGTGCAGCTTCAGCACAACACATCCCAACTACCCAACGCTAGAGAGCAAGTGTATACAAAACAGGGAACTCTTACCCCCGGCTGCTATCCAGCCCCCCGCTAGTCCTCGGAAAGCCCCATCCAATCAATGGACATAATCCCCTCCTCTCTTTCAGTGGACACCAACTCCTTAAGTTTGCCGTAGCCAAAGGCGCCCAAAATCCTGCCCACTATCCCCCCCAACGCCCCGCCAATGATCATGCCGACAGGGCCGCCGAGCATGCCTATCGAACCACCGATTGCGGCACCGGTCGATCCAAGCGCTAGGGAGCAGATTTGGTCTCCTAGCTCGTCGATATTGTTATCCCTGGCTAGTACGCGGAGGGCGGAGATCACCAGATTCAGTTGGAGCAGGAGGTGGGAGCCCCTGCTGGTGACATTCAAAAATGTGGGTGAGTCCATAGCACCTATGCGATGTGGCTGCGATAGGAAACGTGGGGGGGGTGTTTGAGAACTGACTTGAGGAATCTGCCGGGAGTAGGAATAATAATTGGGAAGAACGGTCCGGATGAGATGGTGAAGCTAGGTATGATAGCCCCCAACTTCCGTCCAGTGCCCGGTGGTGCTAGTACAACCCTGGGCACAGCATATTATATACACCCCCCCCTTCCCCTCACCTTAGAAACTTAGGCCTACTACCACCACAGTACCGATTTCGCAAACGCGATAGAAGCCACCAGTATCCGGTACCCCCCCTTCATTCCCCCAAAACGGGTGCGTGCTTAACCTACACACGAAAATCCCTTAAAAAAGCATGTCAGCCGTATCAAACGGCCAGGGGTATTTCGGGCCTTCCAAGGACAAAGTGTCGCTCTCAGGGTGCCGCGGCTATCGGTATCATGTATCGGTAGTCGATAGGGCACGTGTAATGCACAGACCCCCCCCCCCCCCCCCCCACCCTGCGCGCGAACAACTGCTCAAACACCCCTTGCCCGCAAGAGCTACACTTACCCCCCAACACCACTAACGACACTAGTTTCTGCAGTACAGTAGTAGTGATATCTGGTTTAAATAAGACATGAAATACTGTAGCTATAGACATAGTCCCCCCCCTACCGCCACGGCTGCTGCGGGGGAGGAAGACTAAGCGCCGTGTTAGCCACCGCTAACTTAGCGCCTATACTCGAGTATCATACTCAGGACGGACCTTAGGGTTTTTCCAACCAGCAAGCTAACCAGCCAACCAGCACAAATGTGCGCGACGAATTTTACCCTATTCAAATGGTGAAAGTCAGTCGGATCGCGGAGGGGTTTGGCCTAGCCTAGCCTACCCGTAAAATTGCCCATTCTATCCTCTCTTTTGTCCACTCAGCTGAATATGGCGGTATCATAAGTAACTTGTGGACTCGGCGGCAATCATTAGGATACGGTACCTTGCAGGAAATTGCTAGTCTTGGCACTGCACCTTTGCCGCGCGGGGAGAGGGGGAATTTCCTGCAGGACCCCGACTGGTATGATAACATTTTTTTTTGTATGATAGTATCATACGGTTCTGGAAGATTAGACTCTATACCAAATCGTGACGATTTTTTCCTATCATTACACTGCCTTTATCATAACACTTTTCAAATGTATTATCCTCCGTTACATAACCCCACATTTAAACCTGAAGGGGCAAATATCGTAATGTTATTATTGGGAATTAGGTTGCATAATCTTTACCGACAAATAGAATGATCCATCTATCATATTACAAGTACTGCTACTTATTTTGGATAATGTTCCTACCTGACCGAGAGTTATCCACCCGCCGTTTCCACAATCACAATGTGCAATAGGTTTGAGATATTGTGATAATGCGATTTATTGTTCAGAGGGCTTTTTAAGCACGGCAAAATATTGATCTCAGTACTATTGTATTCTTGAGTTAGAAGTCAATATAGACTAGTATTATACCTGGAAAGTTTTGGTAATTTGAAAGGTTACCGGTAGGACTATGTTACCTGTGTGGCAGGGTAACACAACTGACATTTCTTGGATGATAGCCAGCGTTGTGTCACGATTTTTGCTGGAAAATTGTTATGGTCTGCCGGTGGTCTTCCAGAGCCATATTCACCGATAAAAATATGGTATTATGGGATATGCGATTTTTTTTTATAACCAACATTTAATTATGATACGTATGTGAATCTTCGTATCAAATTGTACCATATGTATTTTGTATGGGGTACCTATTGGGAATGGGGCATTTTTATTTGTTTTAAGGGACCAGGAGTCAGTTCCCTTTTGTTGATGACAAGTTTGTATCATATCATAACTGCCGGTATGATATTAGCACGTATAATTGGATGGCACGGTAATCATCATGGTTTATCACTCTTGTCCATTTTCTGCCCAACGTTGCAACTTCCGCTCCTCCAAATTCCAATATTAAACTTGCTCCCCTCGACAACCCCAGAGAATACCCCCAAACACTAGCAACGCTGACGGCACATCTGGGACGCTCAGCTCTGGAGATCAATTGCCATAGACGGAGAGAGAGGATCGTTTAAGTTACCCCTCACCGATCACCTGTCTCCCATCCCCTACCGATTCTCAAAAAGCACCCTAGAAACCTCCATACGGCCGCCAATAACCACGGCCAAAACCTCGTGACCACAATCTATCTACAATCCTATCAATTGGTCTAACCCCATCCATGCCCTCGGTAAATAGCCCCTTAAGCCTAGCATACACCCACCATCCTAGTAGCCCGCCAATAGCACCCCCCACCCAGAAGCCAACGTATGCGCCGATAGGGCTACAGAGCCCACCGACCGCACCACCGATAACGCTACCGGCAAAGCCGAGCGCCAGGGAGCAGACTTCTTTTGCTAGCTCGTCGATCTTGTCCTCCGCGATCAATACGGAGAGGATAGAGGTTGCTATGGATAGCGGGAGGAAGCCGCGGGACACCGTGCCAGCGAGTCTCAGGGGGCCCGCTGCTTTGGCCTAAGCTGTTAGTCGGGTTGGGGGAGGAAGGAGGGGGAAGGAGACTTGCTAATCCTCTCACGAAAAATATAAGGCCTGTGACAACTTTCAGAGCTTTGGTGAACATCCCTGGGTGTTTCCGAAATAACTCTCGGATTCTTTTAAGAACCTTCAAGAGCGCGTTTATGAGGTCTCCTATGGATGGGCTCATGGTACCGGTGCGATGTGGTTGTGTGGTAGAAACCCCTTAGGTTCGAGAGACAGCTTAAGGGCTCTCCTGGGGGTAGTAATGATAGGAAATAATGGAAAATTAGAGAGTGAGTGGGGTATAATATACAAAGACAGGTAGCCTCCCACTTCGATACAGTGTCTGGACAAAGCTCGGAGTTCCGGACGACAGAGCAGACTATACACTGGTACTTGTATACCCCCTCACCTGGTAAATTTAGGCCTCCCACTGTAGCGCCAATTGTACCAACAACACAGGAGCCACCAGTCACTCTCCTTCCTTACCCGAAAGCGGATACATACCTGGCCTGCGCGTAAAAGTCCCTATACCGTACTCGAGTAGAGTACTGTACAATGTACATCTATCAGTCAAGCAACCAGAGGCTGCTCCAGGCCTCCCGGGACGAGATGTGCGGTTGGGATGTAGGTTTCAGTATTTGGCCGAGTACCGCATGATTGGGAGCCGCAGGGGATGCACAGCAGTTGGCTATGCCGTGTTTATAGGGGTGCGGGTGCAAGGGGGTAGATAGGTGCCGTACCCGAGCATCTTACCTGTATAATATGATAAACGAGTGGTAGGCAGCTTGAATTCTCTCGTGTGAGGATCGATGATTGGAGGGGGGTGGGATCAGTATGGATAGATGGGTTATAGGGTGGGGGTGCAGGGTTTGTGGGCGGGTAGTTAAAGTACCTCCCCAAAAGTGTTGGTGAAATGGGCTTTTTACACCAGAAACATTGATTTTTCGCCACTGGTAGTTTAGGAACCACAAAAGATTTTACAACCTGACTTCTGGTATGTAGTTACAATAATCCCACCCTACTCCTACTTGACTCTTAATAACTTTGGGGAAGAATTGGAGAAGTTATGCAGTCCTAAAGTTTTGACTTCACTGAGAAGCTTCATTTTACATACAAAAATGGCATAGCAATGGGTATTGTCAACTTTGGAGACTTGTAGTTTAGCCCCATAGAATAAATTGACAAAATAAATGGTGTCAGGTAAAATCTGCAGTGAAGGTGAAAATAATTATATGGGTTGCAAGGATTATTTGAAGCAATTTCAGGTGTCGGGGTTGATCAAACCTGCCAATTTTTGGTGTAAAAAGGTCATTTCACCAA